>VXBO01014874.1:16307-114018 GCA_013400135.1 Rhinoptilus africanus | reverse complement strand
ACAATTTTTACTGTCAATATGTTTAACATCGCATACTGTAGTTGTATAAAACATGCATTTTCTGGGATAAGTATGAACACATAATGAATGAGCCCACATAAATTATATTTTTTGTACAACTCCAAGTTTAAAAAAAAGTCAGATTAAGTGCCTCTGAGGCCCTTTCTTCCCAGCTATCAGTTCTCAAAACACACTACTGAAATATTTATCTATGCCTACAGCTATGTGCTAGAGAACCAGATTTAAAATTTTAAAATACATCTACAGTATGTTTAATTTTCTTAACATTTGTGACAGTCCTTGGATATCGTGTTGTGAAATGTAAAAATAGTCACAGATTCTTTTTTCTTTTTTTTCTTTCCCAGAAATAAAAAACACATCTAGGAGAGTATGCAAAAACAAGGCAAAATGAAGTTTCATAGCACTTAATGAGGGTTAATACAAGTCAATAACTAATATTGAGGTTTGTAAAAAGGGCTGGATGAGCAGTTGCATGTACAAGCAAACGGTCTAGGAATTCCAACGCTGTTTCTGTAACCAACACTTCTCCACCCCTAAAACCAGTCGAGATACATTCAAAATAGGCTGACATTGATATACTTACTAGGTGTAAAAATAGTGCACTGTTTTTTTTCTGCCACAAAGCAAAATTGCATCCTAAGAGCTGGTAAACCTTCTTTTTTCCTTAAATAGAGAGAATGGGCAAAAAAAAAAACTTGAAAAAAAATTAAATTAAGGCAATTAGACAGGTAAAAAAGGACTGCCCATGATGATGTAGCTGAAACTAGTATATACTTCAAACTTGTACAAGCTGCTGAACACTGACATGCAGCTTTTGATAGACATGTGTGAATGATACAAACTTCAACATTATGGCTTTATACAAGTGCATAGTTGCAACTGCAATAAGTAACGGTATCTGATTAATAAGCATAAAAAAATAAAGTGGAAAGATTTTTAAAACCCTCTTGCAGTATTACAGTACAATATATATACACAGTATAATGGTCACTTCTTACAGATGCAGTCTATATCACTATGGTGGATCTTCCTCCTCTTCTTCTTGCAGGCATGCTGGTGGCATCTTTATGAAAGCTGAAAAGTCAGTTTCTTCCATTTTAATCCTCTCCATCCTTTTATGAAATGTAGTGTGTGTGTGTGTGTGTGTCTCGCCAAGAAAGCTTTTGTGGAACAGAGTTTAAAAGGTTACCTAGCATATCCTTTTACTATTTACCAACCATTCCTCATCTGATCAGTCGCGCAGGAGAATACAGGAAAACCCTCAGAGATTAGTAATTTATATTGCAGCAAAAATGTAAACCTCTGATATATATAGCACAATCTCTCAGGAAAATATATATTTTTTAATATATTTGGGGATATGTTTCAGTCTTGCTGTAACGGGAAGAAAATTATCACCTTGAATTGTGTCTGCATTCACGGAAAGCAGTTAGCTGGAAAAGAAGCAAGAAGTTTGGTCAGTAAATGCAACAAACGTAAATCTGACAAAAATATACTTCCTCAAAGCCTTCATCTAAGATGAGCTCAGGCACAGTTGGGAGAAACGTCACTCCTCTGCATTCAGCACCATTGGTGCTTCAGTATAGCACATCCTTATGCACTATGGTCCCAAATCAATTAAACCCCCTTGCAATATATGGGGGTAAGGTACAATACACACAATGTAACAGTCACTTCTAAAATATTAGCAATTTGTATGCTTTTAATACATAAAGATGCAGTATATTTAATTAACATAATGCTTGTTACTGTAAAGACTAAGCCAGTTTAATTCTACAAGAGCTGGTATCTCAGTTAACTGAGTAGGGAGCTGAGGTACAGCCCCACCGCTGCCGTCATCGCCCCTTCTCTCTTACGGCTGAGACACGCCTCACATTCTACTTACAGGAATTTTTAGGAATTTATCATTCAGGGATTTTTTCTGTGTAAACATAACACTGCATCAACATGTAAAGTGATTAAAGATTGAGAACTACAAAATAGTTATCGCTATTTCCAGCACAATCACACTGCATATTTAAGCGAGCCACGGCACAAATTTGATCAATAAAACGGCCGTATCTTTTCTAAAGCAGTCAAGGAAACCGTACCACAAAAGCTGCAAAGCTCATTTGTTTACGTAGTTTTCAAACGCGTGGTTAGGTACCCCAAAAGCACAGCACTGCAAAGGAGGGCCAAGTCAAATTCACTTCATAACACAGGTAGGGAAGCAAAAGGCAGAACTCCGGTGATTTCATGTCTGCCAGCCACAGACCAGTCAGTTTATGTAAAAAGCTTAAAAATGAGAAGTATTTGTAAATACCAATTCTCTTTCAGCTAAACACCCCACTGCTACAATCTCCCTTTCAGCCTTCAAAAACGCAGTGCGGGGGTTAGCAGCGTTAGCACTACAGACGAGCGGCTACTCTGCAAACAGCAGATTCTTTGTTTTCCGGCAGGCAGACATGAATTTTGAAAAAAGATCTAAAATTAGAAAAGTAAAGACATCGACAAAGGCAACAACTTTGTTTTAATGAAAGTGACTCCTCTAAAAATTCGTCAACATCATGAACAGAATCTCATTTTCACTGTTCAAAATACTAAAATGAGATCTTGTATTTTCTCAGCTTTGAGAAACAAAATCCAACATAGCATGCTGTATTCAAAGGCAAACAAATCATTCCTCTCTAGTTAGATTTACCCCTTATACTTCTTCAGAAATCAAAAACATCGTCATCATCATCATCATCACCATCAATATCATCAACATCATCAAATGACCAATCCCAGTCCTTAAATGCCAGATCAAGTAATCTGCAACAGGAGGGTTTGATGTTTAATGTGTGTCACGCTTCCATAAAAGACTTCAAAATTCTATTTGTTATCACTAAATCTTTTGAAGTAAAAGTCTGTGTTAAGGTAGGTGAGTTCCTTCCTTTGCCTATCATGGAACATGAAGATTCAGTTAGTGTTCATGTAAACCAGGAATATCATATTAATTGGAAATTTATCTCACAAATCATTCAATTCCATAGAACACTTACCATATTGATTTTTTCCACAAAATTTCAGTAGAAAAGACCAACATGTACATTTCATAAAATCAGCTGCTTCCTGTTTTGCTGCTCTACTTGTTGGCTGAGCTGCAGTTTTATGCTTTCCCTCTATTCCTTTCCAGACAATAACACAAGGCTAATGATTTTTCCAATAAAATGAAGTAATTTTGATTGCTGAACTGAGCATCAAATAAAATAGCACCATCTGAATTTCCAAACAAACACAGCAGGATTTTACTGTATCCCAAATACAGTGGGATTACACTATCCCGCTATCCCATACCTCATTATTTAAAGCTAAGCAATGCCAAAATGAGGAGGTATCGACTTGTTCTCTAGGCATCTCTGCCCGCGCTCCTTCTATGGTCAATACAGAACAAAGCAAGCAAGCGAGGCAAACCTTGCCTGCAAATGAGTCACTTTACCTCTTTTAGGCATTTATTTTGGGATGGGATGAATCATTGTCTAGAAGCACTGCTCCCTTTCTGTTGTTATTGAAGGATCTTAGACAAATATCTGAAGTACTAACTTCTCTACTGCTACAGCTACGAGAAATGAAACCCAGCCCAGCCATCTCTCCACTGAGCTCAATGGCTGATGTAGGTGGCGAAAAAAGCAAACTGGAAAAAGCCAGAAATTCTGTGCTGTGCCACCATGTAAGCGCTACCTGCAGAATGTTATCACTTTCCTTAATACAACATAGGATTTTGCTTCTTAAATCTGATCCAGTAATAGATTAATGGTTTCTGTATGGACTTTTTTTTCCCCCAATCAGAGGAACTTGATAAGACTGTTCTTTTAAGAATCAAGAGACATAAGCACAAATCCTTCTAGGCTGAATAAGGAATTGAAACCAATTCTCCCACCTTTTGGTAAGTGCTCCAGCTACTTGAGCAAATGGCGATCCCCCCCCTCCCATCCTCCTGCTCTCCCACAAAAAGCGTGAGTGATGCTCGGACAGGTGCCTGTGACTGCAGCAGTGGGCTCCACGCTGTGGGACCCGCACGGGCAGAGACGCTGAAGTGACATTCATCTGAACTAGCTTTTCCCTGTAGATGTCCCAGAGCATGCTGTATGCTCCTTTTCTACGCTAGGAGGCCATGAATCCTGAAAACAACTCTTCCTAAATACCAACTGTAAATGGGGTCAGACATAGCTGTACACATTTGGTCAGCTGAAACACACACTAACATACAAATTTGCAATGCGGTGTCCAACCTTAGAGTTGGGCATGAATTCAAACACATGCCTCAAAACCAAGCAATAGGAAACAAAAGACAGATAGTCTTTTGCTATGCGTAAGGCCCCCGAGACTGCTTTTTGAGGGCACCTAATTCTCTCCAAGGTTCATCAGAACCACAAGCACTTAACTTCATTGCTTAACTTCAAATCAGGTACAGTAATAGCCATCTTGAAAATTGTTAAAACTTTATTTTTGTAAATCTTCACACCCCTCTCGCTACCTCTTTGCCTAGTTAAACCTCATTTTCCCAACAGCTGCCAGTTCACAGGAACTGTTTAGGCTACAGACGATGCTACAAGTTCTGCCCATTACCCGTAAGAGCAATGGGATACGTTACCAGTACGGCAGGGTTAACTAACAGGTAACGCAAGGTCCTTTAAACGAGGGACGGACATAGCGGCTCTTCTTATAACTTAACTGAGGTTTACAGAAGATGGCCTGCCAGCTCACGTCAGTAGTCAATAACATTTGCGCTCAGTTGTCCTCATCAAAATATACAACATGAATTGTAGTTAAATGTTTAGGAGAATATACTAAATAGCAGCTCTTGTGTCACCTTGGTTTGTTTGGAGGAAGCTGTCGACTTGGTCGTCTGATGGACTGGTTTGGCTGTACCTTCATGGAAGTTCTGGGAGAAGATCGAGCAAAGGGGTCTGGTGCTGGAGGCTTCTTGGGTATTTTTTTCACGAGTCGGCTCACCCATTTTTGCTGTTCTTCTGTAGAATTAGCTAACAGTAGTAGATTCTTTGCCGTTGAAATATCATAGTACACTGTAACAAGAATTTTTAAAATAAAAGTGATTATTATTATTCTAGACATGTCCCCACATGAACAAAGAGTTGTTAGATTACCATACTTCCACAGCCAACACAAAGAGAAATCAGCAGAGAAATCAAAAGCAAAGTGAACCAGTTTTTGCCAAACTTGAACTTTCCTGGCTGCTGGCAGTGCCTCCTCCTCACATTTAGAGGGTAACTAGATAGCACTACTGAAGATATATGCTGACATGGGAAAAAAAAAAAGGAAAGGTAACACAAAGAGGTGTGCCTGAGCCCAAGAATCAATGTAACCTGAGTCACGAGGACTAAACTTCACTGAATGTAAGCTATTTCATCACATGCACCAACACTATTGTTTCTCAAAGCAACGCGGCACAACACACATTGCGAGTCATCTTACAAACTCCAGGCTTTCCTGCATGAGCTGACACCACAACAGGGATGGATTTATATTGTCCACGTGCCATTAACTGGCAGCAGTGAGCTGATCCTCCTGTAGACACCCCTAGAAAGGTTCTGACAGCTACGTACCAATAGAAGGAAAACCCACCCGTTCATGTTTAGTTTGTGTCAGACCATTGCTAGAATCCTCTGATCTACTAGAACGCCTTGTGACTCCAGCGACTACATGCCTATTTAAATACTTGCTATTTACCTTTGCAAGGTGCTATAATCTCTTCTTTTTTATCCATGTGATCTTTGTGACATTTGATATGGCAACGGCGACATTCTAGAGCAGGAGGAGGTTTAAACATATGCCACAGCGGCTTCATACAAGCTTCGCAATTGGTTGGGAAGTGATAAAGAGTAGGTATAAACTCATGTCCTTTGTGACAAATGTAATTTGACTTCTCTCCCATGGGCTCCACGGGAAATTCCTGTTCCTTTTTGCTCTCTCCTTCATTAGCATATAAAATCTAAAATCAAAGCAAAATAGTATCAGGATGGCAAATGGAAATTCAGAGTAATTACATAGAAAGATTGAAGAAATGCAATGGAATCGCTTTTTTTTCAAGGTATTTTTTAGTGACTATTTAATTAGACAAAGCGATGAAAATATTTTTGGCAATGTGTGAAATACCATCTTTGTTACACTAGAAACAATAATTTATTACTGAATACCTGGAATATCCTAGGAATTTCCTTGGAATCTGCTCTGTACACATCTGTCTGAGTGACTGGTCGGACATGGAAGAGTTTGCTAGAGGGAATTATTTCAATAAGGACAAAAATTAATGTTACCAAAATGATAAACATAAATTGACAGTTTAAGTTAGAATAGAACATACCACATTAGGACTTAGAGCCAATAAAGATTTGTCAGTACAAATTTCTCATCACTTGAATAAAGTCCTATCTTTCAATCCTGCACATGAACTTCCAAAAACCCCTAAATAACAAGAAGACGCAAGTATCCAGCTATATTTGCAAAAGAAACAACAGCAGTGAAGAAACATCATCGCGTGACTTTAACCATTGCTGGTAGCGTTCTAACACAATCCTCTACCCACGCTCCAACCTCTGAATACCCACATTCTCTGTTTATTAAGAAAATAAATCAATTAACTACAGAACCCACCCACAAGGACGTGTAACCGCAAATGTACAAACAATGAAAATTACAGCCTCTCTGCTAGTTTTTGCAGTGTTTTTTTGCTGAAATGTGTCTGTGAGGTGGGTCTAGCTGAGGTACTGGAAGCATTTCAGGTACACCAGAGCTCAACAGAGCTACCTGCACTGCGCTGAGCACCGCACGCTGCTGCACCGCTGCTTTCAGTGCATACTTCAGCTCCCAACTCTCTAGTTCAAATTGCAAAAGTTGGCCCCATTTGACATTGCCCCCCCCCCATACTGGACCTCAAAAAGGCCTTGTCAAAGTCTTTTCCGACAAAGTTCACCTACAAATCAGAAGAAGGAATCTCACGTGGTAAGACACTTACTCTATATCTAATACCATGTAGGGATTAGATTGCTCTTTATCTTGTTCACTGTCATAGAACAGGATCTTCTTACTGCTTACAATTACATACTGTTAAGAGACAGAAAAGGATGAAATAAATGTTTTAATCAAGCTAATCACAGATGTCAAAGATGTCGCAGCAATTACCACAGATGTCACAGCAATATTTTTCTACAATTTTATGAAATGGTAGCTGAGTGGACAACAGTAGCACTGTTTTTTAAGTCCATGATTTACCAATACAACAAACAAAATTTTGATGACCTGATAAATCAATTGGTATTATCCGATTAATTGATATTTACACAGATTTAGGTACCTATGAAGAGATAAAAGTGCAAGTCTGGAAGAAAGTAAGATAAAAGATTTTCATTTCTATTTTACTTAGACTAGTAGTGAGAGTAACTGCCATCTTATGGTGCCTATTTTACAGGTGAAGTTCATGACTAATAGGGAACATCCTCACGAAGATCACCGTTACACTTACCAGCATTGCTAGTAATTTTCATAAAAAAGCTAGTTACTTAGAGGACCTCCTATTTCCAGAATTTTGTCCAGAACAAACAGTGTGACTGAGCAGTAAGTGAACTGGTGTGAAACTGTGTAGCTACTTTCTGGACAAACACCCATCGAAGAGGCTACTGAAAAGCAGTAAACAAGCAAAGGCTGCGCAAGGCAGATGAGTAGTTGTCAGTTTTATCTGCTAAATAAAGGATTTGTCAAGGGCATCTGCTTCCAGACTCTGCTGAATTCCAGCTACTTAATTCTGCTGGGAATGCTCATGGCTGAATCTACAAATATTTGAAGATCATGAATGGCTGTTCTCACCTCTGCCTGGACAAAGAAGTGTCTTAACCTGCTCCTCTCAGACATAGCTATACCAGCTAACATATTTTATACGTTCAAGTAATGAGAGAACATACATCAAAGAAAAATTGAAGTGTTGAAAACCTGCAGTAAGTTTAAAATCCAGACTACACATGAAACAAGATCATAAATCTGGTTTCCTTACCTTTTTAACCCATCCAAATTTTTTAGTGTTATTTCTAACAGGCAGTGATAGCCAGCCTTCCAATCTTGATTCTGAAAAAAAGATATATATTAAACAACATTAATATTCACAAAACATTATTTTTGAGACTACCGTGCATTTTAAAAGAGTTATCGAGGATCAATAATAAAGCAACAGGGCAAAAATGAGAACATGAACTACAAGGTCTTGCAAAGTAAATGTTCAGGAATAAATTAAATTGAGTATTCCTGAATATAGCCAATAACCAACAATGCAATCACAAAAAAGTAGTAGGCATGAGGAAGAATGGGAAGAGCAAACTTGCAATTATAGCACACACATTCCCTTTAGTAATTTTTCAAGACTTATAATGCTCATGTCTATCAACCTTTCCCTTTCAAAAAAGCATCTGAAGATATTAGTACAGACTACACAACATCCAGTTTCAAGACCAAAAAAAGGCAAACTACCACCACCAATAACCTATATCCTCTATATGCCAGGTAAAATTTCAGAAGTTTAGCATTCTAATTAATAATTTTTACTCTGTCAGTTTTTCTTTTTTCTAATTCTGCCTAAATCTCCTAGGCTTTCTAATCTAAAATAAGTCATTTTTGGCTAATCCTTAGGCCTTGCCTAACATTCAACTGCCCCTTCACATACTTGCGATATTTTAAATTACACTGGCTTGTTAGTCAGATTGGATTTATCAACAGGATTAAAAACTCAGCTGTTGTTTGACGTACATGTGTCAGTCGTAACCAAAAGCTCACCAGGATCACACTTTCCTACTGCTTGGTAACACATAGTATCTCACAGCCTTTGATCCTATTTTTGTAGCTGCACTTAGTATAGCAGTTCTTTCCCCTCTGTTTTATCCAGAGGAGATACTCAATTGCAATATTACTTCTCTAATGAGGTTCCCACCCTGGCATATGAACCTCCGCTGATGCTGAGGAACCTCCATGTCAAAAATACCGATGCCCTTAAGTATTAACAAGCACAAAACCATGAAAGGAGCATCAACATGCTCCAAAATTGCAAAAGCTATTTTCTTTCTCATCAGAGGGCATTTGCTGGCTCCTGCCCGTATTTAACATAGCACAACAAATAGTTATTAGATGTTCATAGAATCTTCACTTTGCCTGCAACTTGAAGCAAGGTTATTTATTCAGATATGTGCTGTCTTCAAAGTTTACGGCTCTATAAGCATTGCTGTTGATGACACATTTTAATGTACATACCAAGTACATAAAGTAGTTCTGTAACGTATATTTTGCCTCATACCTGCCACTTTAACTTGTTCCTTTCAACTACACCTGATACAAAGGGTAGCAAGCACAATGCTGATGCAAAAAAATCCTTCCCCACATCCAGGAAACGTGTAGTTTCTTAATGGTATGAAAATATATGCATTAATATTGTTCCTTTTTTTCTCTGTAATCTCTAATATTATCACATGAACCTGGACAAAATGAGTGTTTCTGGTTACATTTCTTCATTTCTGGTGTCCATTCTATACCAACAGATCAGAGAAAGGCCAAACTCTTCCAAAATTTTCACAATACATGCTTATAAGCACTAGGAGGGCAAACCCCAACAAAACACAACCATCGATCTCAAAAAAGTCCGAGTTTAGATATGATTTTTACTTTAGAACAAAACAAAACCATGCAGATACCACAACAGCAGCTAACAAGGAAAGAATTATGTATGCACTTAATGATTCTTTTATTAGAAGCCTCTCAGCAAAAAACAGAGAATGAGGAAAACAGAGGAAATGCGCTATTCTTTAGTTTAGTTTGATGAAGGAATGTCAATATTCCAGAACAAGTTTTGCCTTCAGTGGAAAGATGTTCACAGTTTAAAGGAACTTCAAGTGAAATACAGAAATTTGAATGTAATTAAAAAACCCATCTCTGACATTAACACTAAACAGAGGTTTTGTTCAACGCCGTGTATGTGTAGTTGTATAAAATGAATATAGAATTAGTAAAACAAAGCTCCGTTTTACCAGAGCCATATGATCTCATTATATGCTTTATGTATCTGGAAAAATGAATAAATTTTGCTTGCCTTACCATACAAGAATCAAATGTAAGATTCAAAATAAGGCAAAACAATATAATACTCAGCAGAGTACATTTTCTACGAGCAAGTAATGTACACTTAGATGGTGTGGAGTTAGGTGTCTCCACACTTCAGTTAAACACAAAGATGTAACTTTTCGGTATCCAGTATCCTAGGGTCATGGAGATAGCTGCAGATACTGGATAGGGGCTGCCTTGAAAACAAGGCCATAAGGCTCATTCATTCAATACTTTAATAAAAACAGTGGTTGTAAAAATGGCAGCAAGTATCTGTAAACATTTAGAGAAAACAGGCCAGTTATTTGTTCATGCAAACTTTTTCATGTCTAATTGTGTTAGTTTTGAAACAAAGGACACAGTAAGAAAAAAAACCAAACAGTTTTCAGGGATGTCACCTGTGCTATCAACTTCTGTAGGGCTGTGGGAACAAGACAAAGGTTCTTCCTCTGAGTCAGAATCAGAATCAAGAAGCATGCGAGAACTGGAAGGCTTAGTGGCAATACTGACAGAGGTAGAAGAGTGCTGGTAGGTAAAAGACATGGATTCCATAGTGTGGGATTGAGTGATATGGACTAAACATAAAGCATAAAGGAGGAAAAAGGCAGAAAAGAAGTCAAAATAGAATCTCTAAGAATACACAGTATTAGTTTTACATTTCATCACGTAACACAGTAATTGCAAAGTAACCACCACAATAAAGTGGAAGAAATACTTAGTTTTAATGGGGTACAAAAAAATTTTTTAAAAAAATTTCTTTTAACAAATGTAAGATGAAGTGTGATTACAGACAGATTTAGTTAGTAGGTGGATAGTGATCACTATCAAAGCATTAATAAGATGGTAGAAACACCTGAAGATGAAAAGCCACAGAATCATCAAGGTTAACTTAATCCTTCAACTTCTGTGGTAAAACACTGATATAAAACCAATTAATGCAGAAATATTAATAAAATTGACATACCAGGGAACCCATCATCTGCTTCAGCATCTCCAGGTCCACTGCCTATGCTGCTGTTGTCTAGGCCAATGTGTAACGACTGAAGCTGTGAACGAAGCTGTTCAATGTCACTGTCTTTGCTGTCCAGAGTCATCTGGAGTTCAATCCGTATCTGACTCTCTTCTGCTATTTGCTGTAATCACAAGATTTCCTGTTATCACAATACTCAGTTACTCAGAGAAAATATAAATAGAAAATTACACAGAATTCTCAGTCAATCTCTCTCTATATCCACCATGTACTTCTTTTGGTCACGGGAAATTGAGGAATAGAGACTGTTTACACTACCTTAAAGCCTGTAGCAATGCAATGCGAATTACAGAAAATGCTATCAATGTTTATATTCACAAAAGGATCTTACCGCCTGCATTTCATTTATTTCCTTCTGATATTTGATCATCATTTGTGTTAACTTTTCTCGTTCAGACTTCAGTTCCATGTGCAGTTTCCTATTTTCCTTTTCCTTCCGCCGTACATCAGTGTCAGCTCCACGTTTGACTGGACCCTTCCGATTCATGATCTCAGCCAGTTTATTCACAGCCTTCCCGTGGGGGAAGAGAAAAAATGACAAAGACCACACTAATAAATACACAAAGTTGTATCATGAAGAAATAGTTTTCTCTCCTACCCACAACCAGACACTTTTAATCTAACTGTAAACCAAGACCCCTGCAGATCTGGCACTACAGAGTTGCTTTAATTCAACGTATTACTCAAAACTGAGAAGAAGGTAATGATGCCATTTTCACTTTAAGCAAGTGTTTGATTTGAACACTTCCACTCATTTTAATATTGTCTTCTGTTCCATTAGCTAGTCCCAAAACATACCTTTAGATTGAAATGCCACTTCTTCTAAAATATAATCAGAAATACACTGTTTTATGGAACTTATAGAACATAAATCAAGATGGAAACCAGTAAAATGAGAGTTCTTTTGATCAAAATGAAAATTTTTGCTGGTGGACTCATCTGGATTAGGAGTTTCTCTATAATAAATCACGAGGATGCAGTTTCACTACATCGAAAGCCCAACTCAGTAGAAGAAAAAAAAAAAATCAATATATTTTGTTTCAGAGGCGAAAAAGAATAAAGCGTTAACAGTGTATATAGATAGTTAAACACAGAAAGTTTCCTATTAAAAATTATTTGATTCATCTGCTTACCTGGGTTTTCAATGTTCTTTCATTCAACAACTGTTTCTCAAATTGTGCTTTAATATTTCCTACATTTGCCTCTTCTTCTTTTAGCTTTGTAATTTCTGTATCAAAGTAATTAAAACAATAAGAAAAAAAATCTATGAATGCTCATTACAAAAGAAAATGGTACTATTAAAGAACAAAACTGGTTTCAAATTAAATTACATTTGGTCCAGAGAATACATACGTTCTTGTACTTCCTTCAGTTTATTGTTTAGTTCTTCTTTCTCATTAGCAAGATTAGCCACATCACTAGTTAGTGTCCTGTTTGCTTCCTCCAACTACAAAACAAAAAGTACATGGGACTATTTCAGAAAACACATTTGGCACATGAAAGCATTACAGGAGAGAAGGAAATGCTGCAGACTGAAACCAGGGTAAGGATAAGAGGACTACCTGCAAGAGGGGGGTAAGGGCACAGAAGAAAGAACGATCAGAGATATCCATGGAAGAAACACGATAAGAGTGTTTTTTTTAATTTCATTAATAGAAAATAAGTACTTTTAAAATGTCAGATACACTTGTATATCATGTCTTAGTATGCTAAAAAAACCCAGATAACTCAAAGTGCAAATAAAACTCAAGCCTGTGTAAACCACAATCAAACTTATGATCCATTTACTCACAGAGGCTATGGTGGCATCTTTCTCCGTCAGCTCCTGTTTATGCCTAGCCATCATCTCTTTAATCTCCAGCTCTTTCATAATCTTCTCTTTTTCCAAATCAGAGTACTGTTCCTCAGCAATGGAACGTGCAAGTTGTTCCGAATCTGCTTTTGTCAAAGTAATCTCTAGCTGAGCAGCCAAGGAATCCCTGCAAATTATTGATACAGACTATTAACTCCATTAACGTAATAAATGAGAGATTATGACAGGGGGGGGAAGTAAAAAAAACCCAACCAACCAAACAAAAAACCCAAGAAAAACTACAAAACGTCTTCCTAATTTTTTACACATCAGTAGTACAACTAGTAAAATCTACCTCTCATCTTGTAACTCTTGTATCTTTTGCTGCATTTCTTTACAAAGTTTGGTCTTTTCCTCACATTCTTCTTTAAGTTCGCGAACTTGCGTCTTGTACAGAGTCTAAAATTTAAATTTGGATAGAAAAGGATGTGACTTACATACACCATCTTGAAGGTACACAAAACATGATACAATGTGACACTGTATGCAATTCTTTAATCACACACTTAGAGTACAGCTGTGCAATGTCTTCTCTAAATTTAACAAATCATCATTCCTAAATACGTTTTGGTTATTTTACTTTTTTTGTTGTTTACTTATTTATCGAGTCTTTGTGAATGGATAATGTATGATATACATGTTATGTTCGTAAACATACTGTTAAAGAGACTCTCAATGTGAATATCACTATTTAATAGAAAATCAGAAGTGTCAGAAACAAGAAAAAAAATCAGTAATTTATTTTTTTCTACTATTTTAGATCTGTGTCAAAGGGAGGGAGGTAGAACTTAGATTTTAACAAGGCTGCAGACAAGAGTGAAGACAGACACAAGAAAAAGGATTAGCTTTAGGTTACAGATGTGAGATGCCTGCTGGCTGAGGAGGAAGAAGAAAAGCTAACATTCTACTTAGTAAACAGATGAGTATGAAGATAAAGAAGCATAAAACATACCGAGAAATACTGTTCAGCTTCAAGTTGGTCTTGAAGCTCTTTCATTTGTCCATCTGCATCTTGGCGTTCCCTAGAAAGGAATAACATACTTTAAAAGAAAAGATATGAAGATATTCCGAAACAATAAATAGGAAAGACAGCATTCGTGCTCTTAAGATCTTCAGTCATTTCCTGACCAGTATGGTCAGCAATTACACTTGAGCCTTCCTCTGGGTACAGGCTCTCTTTGTCACTTGTACAGCTGAGAAAATACTAAGAAGTCAGTTTAAACACACTGACTACAACTGTGTCACATGGTTTAACCAGTAAGAGACACTGATATAACAAACAGCCACCGACAGAATCTTATTTCCATGTAAAACGTCACTATCTGACAGACTGTTTTGGGTCTCGTTTGTTAGAGCTCAGTCTGTGAAAACATGTCTGTATTCTTTGACACGCATCATTTCTTGAATTCATCTGTTATTAAAACAACTCAGAAAGTCAATTAGTCAGCCTGTAGCAAAGAACAGTAATAATGTAGCAGAAAAGATTTCTGCCAGCGTTTCACATTACAGCCACTGTCATGTGTAGCCACCTTCTAGGTGAGGAACTGCACATTGCTGAGAGAAAAGGTAAAGCACAAAGAGGTAAACCATCAGAAAGCACAAAGGAGCTAAGAGTGAGATTCATCTGATCTATGTGCTATACGTGTCTTTTTGTTCACAATAATTTTCTTTATGTAAAAAACTAAATTTATTGATTTATTATCGGGTCCAAAATTTCTTTTAAGACCTTGAAGAACCGTTGGGGTTTAACATGACTCCTATTTGAAGGCACAACAGATGTATTTAAACATCTGTTGTACTGGATATTTTCCATTGGTTGCGCTTCACAGCTCAACTTAGTATATATTTCCAACTCTAATAAGCTGTCCTGGACTAATAATGCCATTAACTTTCCTCTTCTCTGAAGTCTTATGTCATTTAAAAAAAAATAATTCCTAGACTTTCTATTAAATAAGTGTTTCTCTGAAGTCCTTACTCTTGTTTTTAAGCTGGGTTTTTGAAGATATTCAGGATAACAAAAACCTTTTACTACACATTTGCTGAATCACTAGGGTAAACCTCAGCTAGAGTCACTGTAAATTAAACAACGGTTAAGTTTTGCTCTATAGAAGAGCACATTCTGTGGAGCAGATTTTAAAAATTAATATTGCTCTCGGCTTTTGCCAAAAAAAATTACAAATCAGTAACATTACTAAAAAATAAAAAGCAGCTTTGCATACTTGCGGAGTTCGTTATTTTGTTTTTCCAGGCTTAATTTGATTTCCTGAAGATGGTTATTCTCCTGTTTTAACTGCTTCTCTGACATTTTCAAGGTGTTGACCTGTTGCGTTTGCATCTTGAGGTCATTTTGAGTGAGGCAGCGCTTTTGTGTTTCTTGCTCTATTTTTAATGTCAGGTTTTTTACCTGAAAAATAAAGAGAAATCTGTGAATTTACAGACTTACACAGGAAAGCAACATTTAAACAGTGGCTGTTAATGACTTCCTCTGCCCTTTTGTACAACATGCTCCTGTCTTCTTATAAGTCAAAGCTGTCTCCTGAATACTGGCATTAGCACACAATAAATAACCTAGTTTTTCCATGTCAATCTCACAGCATTTTACATTCCAGAATCAATAATGCTGAAATATTTCAGAAAAATGAAACCATACATATTCCATAAACTTTTTAAAGGTCCAAACAGAGAGAAGTAAAACATTCCTGCCATTTTCATTCACAAATATTCATTCCTAAATATATTCATTCCTAAATATAGCTACAACAGGGAAAATATTATGACATTGAAAACCAGGTTACACTCAAGACCATTTTGTCATTGTTCCTTACATCTTCATTTAGTATATCCTTTTGCCTAAGGAGCTCGTTGATTTTCTGTTGTGATTGTTTGAGATCACAGTCCAACATGGAGCGCTGCTTTTCAGCTTCTAACAACCGATTTTCTACTTTTTGCTTCAAAGCTCTCTCTTCCAAAAGTTTCTTCTCCATTTCTGTGAAGTAAGAGATTGAAGACGTCAGTCAATGTAAACCAGCAGATTTTGGAGGGTGAGGGGAGGAGGACGTATATCCCCTATTAACAATAAGCAACATGTTTATCCTTTTAACACTGAAGAGGAAGATTGCTGAAAAGTGATTCATTAAAATTTTCACAGTAAACCCACACCCAGAGGATGCTTTTGCAAATATTCCTGACTGACAGCTATTTCCTACTTTTGAGCTTCAAGATGACTTCCAGTTTATCTGCAACACATCTGAGATGGATAAAAAGTGTGGATTTTTAAAAATATTCCATCTAAGTCTATTGAAGTGTTGCTTTGACTATGGTAATTTGAAATCATATAGAACATTGTAGCTGCTCAGGAGCCTGATATGCCAAGTGATTCAGACATTATTACTGAATCATTTGTGCTTCTTTTGAACACCTGCATGCTCAAAATTTCTTGTGTGAATGCTTTGCAATTGGAAGGACAGGATCTGTAGGTAGCTTTTTAAGGAGCTGCAATGAACATAAGCCATTTAATTCAAAATTAGGAGCCATCTTCTGTATTTGTTTGGTAATTATCCCTCTCTACATGAGATTTCAGCTGTCACGAGATGCTGCAGAATATGCACAGTGACCATGGAAGCATAGCAAAGGCTTTGCAGTTTTTAACTCTATCTGGTCTACATATTTCAATTGTTAGGTTGCTGACATATATTTTACTTAGGAAGACACATAAAGGTGTGAGTATACGGAGTAAGAACACAGATAAGCTCTCAACAAAAATGTTTCTAGCCGTTTTAGTAATATAAATTTAAGAAAAATTAACTCAGAATACACTGGCACAGAAATTGAATTAGTGGTGCATGCAATGGAGAACCTGTTGTACTCTGCGAATAAACTAGTATGTCTTTAACCTAGCAAAGCAAGGACAAAGGGACTATGACTGATTTTCAAGGCACAAATGTTATTTACACTCAAGTCCAACTGTGATGTCAAATACATACCTTTCATGGCTTCAGATTTTGCTTCCTCTATAGATTCATAGATCTTATTTTTGTCTGCTAATCGTGCTTTTGTGGCTTTATGTTCAGCTTCTTCTTGTTCAAGGTTCTGCTGCATAACTTTGAATTTATACGTCATATCTATTTCCATGTTGCTCTTTTCCTGATAAAGAAGAAATGACATTGAAATAGAACATTAAATACATCAAGTTAAAGACAAATTTTCAGACAACAGTAACATGCTGCTTGGAAGTGTGCTGAGAGTAGAAGAGAGAGCTCAGATTCTAAGGAGCTAACCGAGAACTCATTTCTACAAATGTTTTTCTGTGGTTGGCAAAGTGCTCCAAAAATGCAAAATGACATCCCCCATTGTAAACGATTACAGAATTACTGCTTTAGCAACCAATATTCTCTAACAAGAGCAGCTCAAAGATTAAGTTTGCTGAAGAATTTTTTCAATACTTTTGTTTCAATGACAAATTTGTCAAAAAAAATACTAGCTTTTTTATTTTTGGTAATATTCAGAGTTCAATAAAAAGCCCCAACAGATGAAATGAAGTGCTACTACTGCACTGTTAAGCTACACACTGGAGTACATTATTACGTACTTTAGAAGTATAAGGTATTATGATCATAAGGGAAATGGTGTCCTTTTTTCACCAACAATAAACAAAAAATTCAAAGAAAAAGAATAAACACTGAAAACAAGGCTTACTTTTTGCATAGATTTTGTCTCCACGTCTCAAGTAATAAAAGTGCAAATTTAAAAATTCCGTAAGAATGTAACACCAATGTTCACTCAGAAGTGCTGTTACCTTTTCTAAATCTGTAATTTTTTCCTGCAACTGTCTCTTCTCCATTTCCAGTTTGGCTAATGCACTCTTTCCATTTTTTACTTCTTCTTCAAGGCTAGATATTCGACCTAAAAATGACCAGAACATCAACGAGGCTGGGCAGTATGTGAAAAAACAATGTACTTTATTTACTTAGAGATAACATTTTTCACATGTAACAGCTTCTAATACTGACTATTTAGAACGTCTCCCTTTGGCGTGATTTTAAAAGTTAACAATAACATTTTATAAATGTTATCACACATTTTCTCTTAAATGAGCGTCCACACTTACATAACATTGTATAGAACAGCACCGTAATCTAGTCACAATCTGAAGCTCAAGTAACATCACCCAAACCTATTTGTATTTCTGAAACAAGAAGGAAGCTTAACTTCAGAAGATGTGCAGGAATACCTTGTAAATCACTGATAATCTCTGATCCATGACTTCGATCTCTCCTTTCTGATTCTAAGGCTGACTGAAGATTGAGAAAGTCCTTCTCCAGTTTGAGTTTCGCGTTCTCTAGCAGGCAGTTCTTATCTTGTAGTTCCCTATTATTAGCTTCCAGCTGCTGGATTTGCTTCGTGCTTTCTGTCTGGTTCTTCCTTAACCTGGCTGCAGTATCTGACTCTGACCGCAGCAAAGAATTGGCTTCATCCAACTAAAGATTGATAAAAACATACTTCAGAAAAAACTAATATATAACAACTAATATATAGCAACTAATATATAACAACTACCATTTCTACTACATAATACTAGATTTTATGAATTAGAGAAATAGAAAGGAGTGTATTTAAAGATTATTTTTGAACACCAAAACATGACAAGAAAGAACAGCTTTTAAACTTTTTAAAAAAAATCTGTACTTCAAACAGTTATTATTTTAAAATATACATAATAAAGTTGGCATGCCTGTCTTTGCAGTTGATTGATTTTCTCATTGGATATTTGAGAGTTCTGATTCCTCTTTTTTAGATCTTCAAGCTGGTCTTTCAAACTGTTAACTACAACAAAAACAATTAAATGCTGTTAATCACTGTCACGAAAAAGCATCAATTTGAACTATAATTCATTTATTTTATCTTTTAAAAACCCACATCAAAACAGAACCCTTCAAGCATGGTTCAACATACCCTCATTTTCCAAATTGCGTTTCTTGTCTGCTTCATGTTCTGCTTTTCTCTGGTATTCTGTATTCTTATGCTGAAGAAGAGCCTTCTCTCTTTCTAACTGCCTGACTGCAGACTCTACATTCTTCCTTGAAGTTATCTGGATATATTTAAAAAACCACACCACTAATTACGTACAGAAGAGTGGTATTATTTAAATGATAAAAAGACAGCTCACATGCTCAGTTTAGTTTGTAACGGAGAAAGCCACAGTCTATTTGCCTGCTGCAAACACAGCGTATCAAACCACATGGTCAAACCCAGCCCAGGACAGGGCTGGCTATGGCCAGGAGCTTTTACAATTTAAAGACTGTTTGATCGTTTGGATTTGACAAATCTGGCAAACCTGCCCAGCAGGCACTCCAGAAGCACCGAAACATACATGTGATATAAGGGCTGGACACGTGCCTGGATGAGCAATACATTAAATTGTACACATCCACTAAAGAGATGACAAATTTGTAGTAGCACTAAGGCACAAAGTGGGGCAAGAAATACAGTCCTTTTAATTGACACTGTTTGCACAATGCAAAGAATGGCCTTCCTCTTCTAACATCACTCTCATGTCTTCAATTTTTACGGGATATTTATACCACGCTATCCTCAAAATTAAAAACACAATAAAAAGAGAGTTCTGGAAACAAACATGCAGTTGTAGGAAAGGAAATCACAATGAAAGTATTTTAGCAGTGATAACAATTTCATGCTTGTGACTATCAAGAAATCAACTGGTATTTCTTGCCACAAATACACAGCTACTTAAAAGTAATTTGCTGTTTTCTAGAGGAAAAAAGCCACATATAAGTGTTAGTAATTCCAATAAGAAATGATTATGGACATACCTCTTCATCTAGCTCTTTCACTATCTTCTCTAAACGAGTATTAGTAGACCTGAAGAAATTTGAAAAATATTTTTAAACCCTGCTGATTATACAGAAATTAGAATGTTTGGAATTGTTTCATTAACTTTAGGTAAGATACTCTATTTTCAGCAATCACATGAAACTTCAAGGACTGGGGAAATCACTCAAACAACAGAGAGATTCTTACAGAGAGTTAAAGAAAAAAACAACCACAGAAACCCCAAATAAAACAGCAGTTACAGAAATAGCAAGAATTAAGCCACCAATTTACAGTGAGGTCTGCTTGCAGGGTTGGGAATCCCCAAAGTGGATTAAAATGCTTTTAAACATTCACACCCAAAGGATATAATAAAACTTCTTTATAAGCATACCAAACATGTCAAAACAGTCTCACCTGTACTTCTGTTCTAGTTCATCTTTGGCTTGTAATTCGTTACTGAGCTGTTCTTCTAGCTTGCTTAGTTTTTTCTGAAACTGTAAAATGTCAAAAAAGCATGGCCCACATATAAAAATGCTATCACATAAAACAAGGGTAATTCAATTAAATAACAAAAAAAGGGAAAGTGAGGAAAATGAATTCAACCTTCCACTATATTATTTTAAAACCATGACAAGAAGGTGACATCTTTACAAATAATTAATCCTGATAATTTAAAAGATACAGATCCATAGGAAAAAATTTGCTACATTAAATCTAACCATGGCAGAATCACGTGCCACAGACTGCGAGTCAAAAAATTTCTAAGGGCAAAGGATATTGTTACTGGCCCTTTGCCGTACTCTTTCTCTGTAGACAGAGACTTTCCACTGCAGCGGAATTTTTGTGATAGTATTTTCTAAATAAAATTAAAAATAAAAAGGGGAGCACATGACCAAATTGGACAATATTCAGAGAGTATTACTAAGAATGCTCAATGGCCTCAAATGAAGAATTTCTTACTCTAACACGTATTCTAGAAGCTAACACACACTTTTCAGCTTAGGGAATGCTTGTTTTGCTTACTAAAATATTAAAAAGAAATTGTGAGTCAAGTACCCAAGAATTCATGAAATAAATGATAAATAATAAATTCTGGATTTGCCTGGCTTTCAAATTCATTTTCCTCCCTTCATCCTCCTCCTCTACCTCCACAAACATGAAATGTAAAAATGTGGTTTTCTAAAACACTTTATAATTGTTACAATTAGAAGACTCCCAGAACAGGGACACTGAAAAGGACATCAAAACTGGAGATTCATTGCTTGAGAAAATACAAATTAAAAAAGTTGTCAGAAGTGAAATGCAAAATTTTACCAACTACATTTACTATCACAACATTAAGCGAATACCACGAATGTGAAGCTATGTATTTTGAACAGCCGTATAATTTATTTTTAAAAGGAAAACTCTAGAACTATTAATCTATTCAGCAATTCATCTATTCAGTAACAACAGGAAGGAATGAAGTGGAGCCTATAAACATTTGCATTGAAATTCATGCTGGTCAATACATAATGCATTTCCTTTACTTGTTTTTTAAACTTTGAAACTGAGTTGTAAGTTTTAAGAAATGTTAACAATTATGCTAGCTACACTTGAATAATACAAATGTTTAAGTAACATAATGAAGTAAGTAAGTGCATGAAAATTCCATAGCATTCTCCAGTCATCTGCAAATTTAAATCTAATTGTCAGTCTTCAAAAGCTGGATAAACATGCTCCATACACTCACTCCAACTGAGAGCACAATTTAAACATTCCTTTACCACTGCAGGTGCCAATTTACTTTCCCAAACTCTGAATAAATCAGTCATGAATCACTCAGATAGGTGTGGAGCCAAAATTCACAAGCTTCCCAAGAGTGACGCTGTTTGTGGCAAACAGAGCCTCACACATTTGTTTTCCAGACAAATTCTAGATGCCAAAAGAATCTGAGGAAAATCTGTATTCATTCATCTTTATATAATAGTTTCAAAATACAACTGGTTCACTGTTAACCATTTGGTGAATAAACATTTAAGATATTTCACATTCACATAAATTATGTAGGAATTTTTTGATTCCTTTCATAATTCAATATTCTTACCTCTTTACTGTCCTGTAAACAGAAAATATCATTTTTATTGAGGATCATTAAAAAACAAGAAGCCCTCCACAAAATTTCTTGAAAACTTATTTTAGACTTTGTTTTTTCTTAACAGACTTAACAAAATTAGTTAATCATACCATTAATACTTACAAAAAAAGGCACTAACCTCATTTTTACTAGATTGCACAGATTCATTTTCTCTGCAAGACTGAGAGGAGTCACTTAGCAACCTGTCAAAAACAAAAACAAATCCCTCCAGCTCTTACTCAAGTTTTCAACAACTCTGGCAATCTTGCTGAACAACTCTCTTTAATCCATTCTCTCAAGTCTTAATTTGCCCCACGCTACTCTCAGAATGAAGCTTGTTTTACTTCCTCGTGAGTGCATCTTTCTGATTTGAATCTTTTCTTATGTATAACGTATGCTTTCAAATCCACAGCAGTTTATAATTTTTTAATTAATAAAATTATTTCTTAACCATTCGAGTCCTAGCAAGCTATTATCTTGTGTAAACTTTTTTCTAAAGCTACTAATAAGAAGCCATTTTAGGGCTAAATTACAAATCTATCAGTATTTTAATCCTAAAAGATTTTTTTAAGAGACTATGTAATTTTGTGCATATAAAAATGCTGTGTTTAAGCAGATTTATCAAAATAACCAAACTAGTAGCAGATGATATATTCTGCTTAAACTCTGCATTTCGTACCTTCACAAGCAGACAAATTAATATAATGCAATGACTAAATTATGTATCTAGAGTGGAAAGAAAGGACAGGATAGAAGAAAAATCTGCAGATGTTTTTCTAAAATCATATATTAAAGTATCACATACAAATTGTCTCTGTAGTAGGTAAATCCTATAAAAGGCAGCTGGTTTCCCACGAAGGCTTTGGGGATTGGAAAGGTTTCCACGTCTCCCTTGTCATCCTCAATGTCATCAAAATTACTGCTATCTATATCACTGCTAAGCTCAGGAACAACAGGAGCAGCAGCTATAAAAAGGGGAGAAAAGGTCAACTTCACTCCAAGATTCAGCCACTTGCTATATATTGGTTTCTCTATAATGTTAAAAAGACGGTAAGTTGTCCTGCTAGTTAAATATGTATATGTATATAAATATGTTAACCATGCAGCAGATCTGTAAATGTTACTGTGAACATTTTTCTTCTAGAGAAATCTCTTTGTATTAGTGGCCTAATGTATAGAATATCTAATGCGCAAAATGCATTTGCTAAGGTAACCACATTTGAAAATAGAACTCTAAATACAATCATAATTGTAAGAAACTTTAGTAAATCTATGACTTTAGCAGTTACGATCAAGCTCATGATCTGAACTGACATCCTTTGGGTTTTTGCCTGAAGCTATCAAGTTCACAATGCCTTAAATGATAAGCAGTAAAACTGACAAGATCGTTGTCAAACTGCCTTAACTACAGAACATTAAAACAACAACAGAACCTAAACCAAAATAACAAAAGCCACAAAGAAACAGAACCTAACATGCATGCTTTTTAGTTAGAATTCTGAAACATCCAGTTCCGTGGTTCAAAATGAAATCTATACATTAATAGCACAATAAAAGGTGAGGATAATTCCAGTAGGAAAAATGTTTATTTACTAACACTTACTGACAAATGATAAATATAGGTTTGAGCAAGATTCTTGACAAATAAAAAATACTTAATTTATACAGCCTAAAGTTTTTTTTTCATTTCTACTACTGCAAATACTGAATAAAAATTTAAAAACCCAGAACTTTTAAGTCAATTTACTTACTCTCTCGAATGTTGTCCCAGTTCCACTGATCACTCTTGAAGAAAGGGTGATGCTTTATTTCTTCTACCCCATTTCTCCCAAGTCGCACATCCCTAAACACAGCAATTCAACCAAATTCACATTAGGAAAAAAAGCACTTGGTTTTTGTTATTTAAATTCTGAGTTGTACATAAACAGCAAAGAAACTTTCAGTAAAGATTGTCTGTATTAACCACATTAAAGGTCAACACATCAACCACTAATCTGTAGCTTCTTATATAAAATGTACTCTGTCTCTTCACATGCACTCTTCCTGCGACTGCTAAAATGTCCAGAATTTGGAGTCTGCCACGTGGGGAATAAAGCAAGAAAGAGAGCAGTGAGGCAAAAACTCTGAAAAAACTAAAAACACAAACAAAACCCCAACACCCTCGGGGAAAAAAAAGCTGCAGAAGTTCTGTGTCTGCCAAACCACATGACAAACCTTAAGACGCAAGTGAAGGAAGGTCTAACTTACTGCACAGAACAGTTATTCAAAGCTGGACTGAAATAAATATTTGAAGAATTCCATCCTCTGCCCCACAACTAACCCTGACACATCTTTTGCAGACATCTGCAGTGAAATTAGCCTTAAGTTCAACAAGAAACTTTTAGTTTGGCCAGAAGAGTCTCTCTTAAAATCTTCTAACAAGAATAGGACGCAAAACCAATGCGTGTAAAAGGACTAAATACATCACAGGGTCAGTGCTTATTCCTTCTTTAAGTGCTTCAGCAGTGACCCTGCATATGGAAAGAAGGCATCTGTTTCAAATAAATCTCTCGAGCACTGTATGAAATATAAACAGGAAGGCGGACACACGTAGTGGAAGTACACCTCGCCACATTTACATTATTAAATTCTATTCATATTTTCTCTCTACCCTTCAGCTACTAAGGGTGAAAAACTCTGTCAAAGCACATCCTTCCTTCCTAAGAGCGACCTTGTTCAACAGAGCAAACAATCTCTCTTTCAATGCAAAAACCATTAATAGGCTTTTTTTTTCCTAATCTCTCATTCTATAAAGGCTAGATTGTAGCCAAATTCAGGAGACCACAGGAAAGCCTAAGAAGGCATCATCAATCCAGAGTTAACTACGGACCTACAGCGTTCTTCTTTTAAATCAGAGAAACTGAAGATGATCCCTTCTTTCTGGAATTAAAGAAACTGTAAGTGTTCAGGTCAAGAACAAGTTTACACAGCTTAATATTAATATCAATAAACGGCTCAGTTCCACAAAGGGATACCTCTAGGATCTATTCATAGCCAAAACAATACTCTTGCTGGTTTGTTAGCTATACTAGTCAATTAATACAACAAAGTGAATGAAAAAAAGTTCAAAAATTCTAAGAAAGCTTAAACAAACTCAGTCAATACATGCTTATTTTCATAAAAGTATTGAATTTTTTTTTAAGTAACACCCGCTTAGACTCTGAGCACACAATTTGGTCCCTGCCTTGAAGCTTACAAATTACTTTCAACCTTACAGGTTTGTTCCTGTATTATACACCACAATTGGAAGGATTTGTCTGGCACAAATTGTGTTGTTAACAAGAGCTGTCAGAATTCCTCATAGAAATAATATACAATACCTGGAAAAAACACCCCAAAAGAAAAACTAGACAGCTGGAGATTGTGCTGAAGAGATTTGCACAGAAATTAGGTGAAGTAATGGAAGGAATTAAAGTTTACAATGCACATGTACTAATACCATCCAAAATAATCGGAATAATACATGCACTTACCTATCAGTTAAAAAGGCACAGATAAGGTTCTTTGCATGCTTAGAGATTTCCACATCATCCGGGAAATGTAATGAGTTCTTATGATCCATAATTTTACTGTAGGTTCCTACTAGCGAGTCTGCATAAAAAGGAGTATCGCCTGGAAATAAAACAGTAAATTGGCTGTGATTTTGAGTCATGTTCAAGTCATGTAAGTTCAAAAAGTCAAAAAAAGATATAAAGAAAAGTCTGCAAGCAATTTTACCTAAAATAGTCTTTTATTTAGAAAAAACAGTAAAATTGGACTGCAGGGTACAAAATAATGAGTAGTACTAAAAATATTCTTTCCCTAAAATGCCTAAACCCTTTTCCATCCTGCATATGACTACCAAAATTTTGCCCTGTAAATTACATCTTTTGCTCTACCTGAAGACTTTGACGGTGTTTTCTACCTTACGTGGTGGCTGACACTCACATAAATACCCATCTTTAAGTGCTTCCATGAGTATAATGGACTGAAACTCCTTAAAGATTCGCTAATGCTCATCTGTTGGAAAGTATCCACCAAAGCTCTCCAAAGACCATTCCAGAGGCACACAGGTCAACCCTGCCTCCCCCTGGAGCTGCCTAAGGCAAGTCAGCTCCGCACAGGAGCCTTCACAGGCTGTTACTGCACTCTTAAACCCATATTAATAACTCTTGTTGGCTGATAAATTATATTAGCTTGGGTGCCCATATTAACATGGGCAGGTGGCTTTTAAAATCATAGAACTTTCTCACCTAAAGATTTGTGGCATAGGCTTTATATGAGTCTAGTTTCTTTGCAAATATCCCTAAGAAAGGTAAAATCGGGACAATGAAAAGGCTTCTGACTCCCTCTTTCCAAACCTTCCCCTTCCCAATTGCTTTCAGTCTCAGGAACAGTTTTGATTTAGACCACACTTCAAAACGATCCTAAGTCACTGAACCAATGTTAGGCTTCGTCTTGTGACCAATATTTCCGCTTTTAGTTAAGCACACAACAGAAAGTAGTACCATTTTCATTAGTAATGCCTCTTTACCAAAACCAGAACAACAGAACACTTTCTGCACTTTCTTTAAAATGTAAAGTTTTAGAAGACCATAGGCAGAATCTGATATTCTGCCAATGTGTGGTATATGGAGAAATTAAGTAAGATTTCACTTTAAAAAAAAAAATGTTTTCATTAGAAGGATAAAAAGAGGAGAATCCTCCCTCTCAGATAGAAGCAGGGAAAAAATATAGATGCTCTGAGAAAACATTCTGGACAGCTGTGTCCAAGATTTTAGTAACTGAAGAATTTTATTTATTGCTAAAATTGTTTCTGAGAGACTATTTATTACGAAACACAGTTTTTGTAAGTCAAAATGGTTTAATTTTGAAAGACACAGAGATTGTAATAGCATCATATATCCAAATGTCTTTCCTGGCTCAGGACACCAGAAATATCAAATCTGCAATATTCCCAGAACATGCTGATTTGGATTTTTAATAATTATATGCTCAATTCCATCCTTCTATAATCAGTATTTTGCTACCAGACTATAATACTGATCCTAACTGTATTTTAAGACGCAGATGACTCATCTCCGTAACAGATTATATTCTATGTTCGTTGCCATAGCAGTTCAGTGTATTTTACTGGAAAATCCTGACTCAAGCATAAAAGAAAGAATCAAGCCATGCTTCCACAGTCGTTTGACCTAACAGAAGCCTCTGCTAATGCTGGGGGTAAAAATATGAGGGGATTGTGGGGTCGGGAGTGGAAAGAAAAAGAAAAATCAAAGAAAGAAAAACACAAAGAAGAAGAGATAAAAGTGAGGGGGGGCAGTCCTGCCCTTCCCACTCCTTTCCCATCTCTGCATCCCTGAAAACTCAGTACTGTCCCTGAGGTGGCACCAACGTTCACGAGATGGTGAGGTAGCTGACCCCAGTTAAAACTATTCTAAGAATTAGTTTTAAGCTGAGGCGAGTCAGGGAACTAATCACTGAGGAAGCACGCAAACAGCTGCCGCAGCGTAACAGCGAGCGAGAGCAAAGAGAACAGGAATGAAGCAACAGCATCAGCCAAAAGTCAGAAGCTGCGAGACAGTGAGGTACAACCAGCTCCCCTGCGGCTAAAGGCCCAGTAAAGGCTAAAGAAATCACTACTTACCAACCAGCATCTCAAAAAGGAAAACTCCTACAGACCACCAGTCACATTCCCGTCCATAATAACCATCACCCCCTTGCGATTTCAAAACTTCGGGCGATATGTAGTCAGGGGTTCCCACGGCTGTATCGCAGCGCACCATGCCTGTCTGTGCAACAGTGAGGATTCCAACAGCTCAGTTAAAAGTTTAGTCTTTAAACAATTTGTCTGTTAGTAGACCCAAAAAACCATAAAAAAATACAGACCAAAATATTTGGTTTGAGGAATGCATTTGAAAGATACTGTTTTTTACTCTAGGAGCAATATGGACCAAAGTGACAACTTCTAGTAATGTGCTCTCCCCTGCCTACTCCACAGCAGTTTTTCTTGATTACATCTTTCTAAAACTGTCCAATTTTATTACTACTACCATTGGTTTCAATAGGAAGCTACACACCATATTGGACTGCTCCTTATCTCACTGAATTCAGGGACAAAATTCAGAATAATTTTGACAACCTATGAGTTCTAGGCCCTACATAGCAGATACACAACAGCTTTGTCGAATTCAGACAATAAATCAAGTTACAGGTAAATTTTTACAGTCACACCTTGTTTTTTATTTAAAGATAGGAAAAAAAAGGAAAAGCTATATTTAAAAGAATAGCAAAGCTTTTTTTTAAAAAAAAAGTGATTTTTATTAACATATTAACACAGCTGTATTAATGGAATGATTCTTCATTCTCTTTGCTTCACACTGAGACTGAAAAATGCAGGGGCTAAATGATGCAGAAGCATCGTCGGATCTGCTAGCACGCTGCTTCAGGCTTGAAAGCCTTGTTTCCTTTTAATCAAATTCACTGCATTCACCCAAGAGAGACTAGATGAATGAATGAAATGAAATCCTGGATGCAGTTAGAGAAGTACCGAAAATATGCTCACCTTTTATTCTGTCTCTCAACCTGAAATCTTTTCTAAGGCGTCTTACAAAGTTTTCCGTGCATTTTGCCATTAGCATGAATGGCAATACATATGAAGTCTGAATTTTAATACAGAATATTAATAGCAATGACTAAAGTCAAAATACTTATTTAAAAAAATGAAGAGAAATATTTTGCTTTGGGAATTGTATTGACATGTAAAAATTAGACATCGAAATACAATATTTCTTTTCACACAAAATATGAACTGTCAAAAGCTTTTATTTACATACTAAACCAGAATCCTGGAAAGTCATGAACTGGCAGACAATAACCCAAGTGATGACTAAATATTGCAGAGACCTGAAATACTCCTTGTACTTCAGATATCCTCCTGTCAAACACCTACCATCTTCTACAACCCTATGCTGAAGCTGAGGCCTTAAAGAAGTTTAAACTTCTCAGTTCTAGAATGAAGAGAACAGGTTAACTTCTGATTGCTATACTATGAACCAGACAGCACATAGCTTGATCATCCTGGAATAAGAAAATGAAGTTAACTCTTTTCAGAAGACCTAACACATTCTTTGGATGAAGAACACAGATGAACCATTTTAACACTGGGAAATAAGCTAAAGCCCAAAGGCTCCAGAAATCAAAAGCTAAGAACATTCAAAAATGAATCTCGTACGTGGCAGGACCCACTATTTGAAAATCTTGCCCGTGACAGCACTCTGTGCACAACCCTAGGGGTCTGCTCTGCAGCTTGAGCTTCTCTTTGCCTTCAGCGCTGGAGGAGTTGCCCCAGGCTGGTGTGATTCTGCTAAGCCGGTAGGACTGTGGCATCTTCACGAGGCCTCCAGCACTGGTGCGTGTCTGTCTCTTCCTCATCCAAACGCACAATTACAACAAGGGAAAATCAGAGTCCTCAGCTCATTGAAGACTGTCTGAAGCCACCTGAATCCCTCTCTGGGTAAGAAGCTTCTTTAAAGACAAAGTAACCAAAACAGTTCTGAAAGATTTCTCTGAAGATAGCAGCTTCAGTCATGGCTTCATCACCTCGACACCTAAGCACTTAATAACACCCCATCTCCTGTTCCTCCCTAACTAATACACCAAAACAAGAACAATTTTGATGTTATACATGTTGATATTCTATGAAGTCTTACGCAAACAAAGGAAAGGTTGTGACAAAAAAACCCCAGACCTACCAAAGTCTGATGGCTGGTATGTAGCAACAAGAAAGCTTCTTTCCAGTGACATTACAGATGCTAATGAACTCCAAGTTAACAATTCCTTAACTTTTCAGACAAGATATCAAAGAATTGAACAGTAAAACAAAAAAAAATATTTCTGCAGTTAAAAGGGCACCGTGTGCCAACATCAGTTTTCAATGGACCGTATCTCTGAAGCACGTGGACTTGGTTGTACTTACTCCCCATAAAACTCTCTACCTTCTGTCTCAGGAACAAACCTATAAACACATTCACAGCATCACAGAACGGATCACACTGGAAAGGAGCTTGAAAGATCAACCTGTGGTGGGAAAGGGAGCCTGGATGAGATTATCTACCAGTGTGTCCGACTGCATCTTGAAAAGCTCCAGCGATGGGGATTACTCCCACATCCCTGGGAAGGCCTTTCTATCATCACCTGAATATAGTATTTCCAGATTTCTGTTCCTCTCATTTACACACCAGTTCTTTCAAAGAACTTAGGCGTTGCCCAAGTATGTATTTTTAAGTATTGGATACTCTTAATACCAGTCAGGCGAGCTTCTATGATCTCTGGCATCAAAGCCAACTAAACAGGGAAGTAAGTCCTCTCAGTGTAGCGCATGACATCTTGACAGCCCCCACATTCTGCACGATGACTTCTGCCTGCTGTACTTCAGCATTTGAAAAGATCTAAAGGGTGCTGTTTTCTCTGCACAAAGTGTTACTCCTGTGTTTCAAATACAAGGCCTCTGTTTTATGCCCGAACAGCACGCTTACTAAAGCAGTTCTCGCACAAAGCTTCTTTTGGCGAGTCTCAGGCCAGTGTTTTACCTGAGACTTTTCTTATCGCCTCAAGAGATCAAGGTGGATCTTGGAACTCCACCCCGAGGGAGGCTCCTGCAGCGATGTGAGAGATGTGCAGTGCATAAATAAAAAAGGCTGTCCATGAGACACAGCATGTTCTCACAGCTTATGACAACTTAGTGGTGAGGCTGTACTCTTCCTAGCATAATTCAGAATTTTTTGTCCCCATCTTTCTCATAAGGCCCTTTAGGTATTGAAAGGCGGCAATAAGGTCTCCCCAGAGCCTTCTCCGTGCTGAATAACCCCAACTCAGCCTGTCTTCACAGGAGACATGCTCCAACCCCCTGATCATCTTTGAGGCCCTCCTCTGGACTTATTCCAACAGGTCCATGTCCTTCTTGTGCTGAGGGCTCCAGAGCTGGACACAGCACTGCAGGTGGGGTCTCATAACAGCAGAGTAGAGGGGGAGAATTACCTCTCTGGATCTGCTCATCACGGTTCTTTTGATGCAGCCCAGGATGCNCCAGGATGCGATTGGCCTTCTGGGCTGCAAGAGCACATTGTTGGCTCATATCCAGCTTTTCATCCACCAGTTCCCCAAAGTCCTTCTTGGCAGGGCTGCTCTCAATCCCATCATCCCAAGCGTTGCCCTGACCCAGATGCAGGATCCTGCACTTGGCCTTGTTGATCTTCATGAGGTGCACACTTCTTGAGCTTGTTCAGGTCCCTCTGGATGACATCCCATCCCTCAGTCATGTCAACTGCACCACTCAGCTGGGTGTCACCTGCAAACCTGCTGACAGTGCACTGGGTCCCACTGCCTATGTCATTGATGAAGATACTGAATAGTACTGGTCCTAAGGTAGATCTGTGAGGGACACCACTTGTCACCCATCTCCATCTGGATATTGAATCGTTGACCACTACCCTCTGGATGCAACCATACAACCAATTCCTCATCCACCAAATCAGGCTTTCGCTCCCTCATGGAAATCTCTTCAGTAGACAAGAGCTGGAGATTGCTTGTGTGCTCAGATCAGGTGTTAACACTGCAGCCGGGCTTGCATCCAGCAGTGTCTTGGATGAGCTTCAATGAGAAGTAAGTTGAGTTCTAAAAATGAGGAACATGTTCCTTCTTTCAGCTAAACTTCCTGAGCTGGGGCGATAATCCCAAATGGTAAACATCCCTTCCTTCGGTCACATCTCTTTTCAACAGATATCCTCTAAACCTGTGCTCTTCTAAAAGCTCGGCTGGCACAGGACAGCATTACGTACTGTGCCTGGCAGCACTACCACTTCCTGGCTCTACTGAAGCCAACCATGCTACTGTCTAGTTTTTTTACAGGAAACCTGAAGATATAGTCTGGTGAAACCTGCCCTGGGCTAACTTATCACACTTAAGTACCAGAAGGGAACTATAATTCCTACCAAAATTTTGAGGCCAATTCTATTCTTTACACCATTATAGAAATACCTTGCTGCAAAAAATAAAAAAAAAAATCCCACAAAGCCCAAAACCATCACAATGGAGTTACATGAACAGGCCAGTTCCTTTTATCGTGGAATCACAGAACCATAGAATCATAGGGTTGGAAGGGACCTTAGTAGATCATCTAGTCCAACCCCTCTGCCAGAGCAGGGCCACCTTAGAGCAGGTTGCACAGGAACGCGACCAGGCGGGTTTTGAATGTCTCCAGAGACGGAGACTCCACCACCTCCCTGGGCAGCCTGTGCCAGGGCTCTGCCACCCTCAAGGGAAAGAAGTTCCTCCTCATGTTTAGGTGGAACTTCCTATATTCCAGTTTGTGCCCATTACCTCTTGGCCTGTCACTGGGGACCACTGAAAAGAGCCTGGCCCCATCCTCCTGACACCCACCCTTTACGTATTTATAGGTATTAATGAGGTCAGCCCTCAGCTGCCTCTTTTCCAGACTAAAGAGACCCAATTCCCTTAGTCGTTCTTCATAAGAGAGGTGTTCCAGTCCCCTCATCATCTTTGTAGCCCTATGCTGCACCCTCTCCAGCAATTCCTTGTCCCTCTTGAGCTGGGGAGCCCAGAACTGGACACAGTACTCCAGGTGGGGCCTCACCAAGGCAGAGTAGAGGGGGAGGATGACCTCCCTCCACCTGCTGGCCACACTCTTCTTGATGCACCCCAGGATGCCATTGGCCTTCTTGGCCACAAGGGCACATTGCTGGCTCATGGCCATCCTGTTGTCCACCAGGACTCCCAGGTCCCTTTCCTCAGAGCTGCTCTCCAGCAGGTCAGCTCCCAACCTGTACTGGTGCAGGGGGTTATTCCTCCCCAGGTGCAGCACCCTACACTTGCCCTTATTGAATTTCATGAGGTTCCTCTCCGCCCAGCTCTCCAGCCTGTCCAGGTCTCTCTGGATGGTGGCACAGCCTTCTGGAGTGTCAGCCACCCCTCCCAGCTTTGTGTCATCAGCAAACTTGCTGGAAAAGATCACTAAGACACTTAGTAATTCCTCTCAAATACTGGTAAGGAAGAATTCTCCTGCAAGTGTCTGGACTGGCATGGAAGACACTGAAGAGGACACTGAATTCAATTCCACAGCAAAGGTCAAAAAAGTCTCTCACCAAATTGCAACAGAATTTTCCTGGGCTCTCAACAGCGTAAGGAAGATGCTAATGTGCACAACTGCTAAAAGAACTCCAAATCAGAAAAAATAAATAAGTATTGGGTAAGCGTATATTTTCTAGAAATCATCCTGCCAACATCAGTATTATATTTACACAGCTGGGATGTGTTCATGTTTTGTAAGAAGTAGCATGAGATTTGGAGACAGTCCAGAACCTCTCAACTTCTAAAGCTTCCTGTATAAAAAATTTTTGCCATTCCACTGAGTCTGAGAAACACAAAGAATTTAAAATGTAATCTGTTAAAAAATTAACTTCTTTAGGAGATCACTGGTTCACTGATGATGCCCAGTCCAAACTGGAGCTCACTGTAACTCTTTATGAGAAATGTGCATGCACTTCCCAGTTTTATAATATGATCAACCACATTTTAGTATTCCACTCTTTTAAAAACAACAATGAAAAAGAAAAAAGGGAAAAAAAATGTCTTAAGGTCACCATTTCTGGGATCCCTAAAATAGCACAAGGGATCACCCTTTTTTTGTAGTTTTATATTATGAACTTTTTGATGCTTTTTTAATTGTCTTTTCTGATGAACATCAGATTCCCTTAAGACCTACAGCCTATTGGCTAAAAACCAAGATTAATTCTTTCAGGGACTAAATTAAGAGCTCAAGTACTACTTTTGATTTTTTCTATAAAGCAAATGCTGTCCCCTAAAATACTGGCAAGTGGAGGTAAACAATCTATCTGCCTTTAGAATAACAACTAAAATATCAGCAAAACTAAACAGACTACTGAACCTCAACAAACTGCCATAGTTGTTCAACAAAGTTAATATATTGTAACAGGAAAGGAAAAAAAAAAACCCTGACCAGAGACAGCACATCTAGATACAGCTGAAGAGACATAAATTAATGATGCAAATGAAAATTAAGTAGATTGCAGATATTATACCAAGCACTGTCTAAACAATACAGGAAAAACCCTAACACATTAAAGCAAATAAGCTTAAAAGGATCACCCTTGCCAACATTATTACAGAAACTATTCATAGGCCAGACAAATCATAACACGCATTCATACACAGCTTTTTTAGAATCTCTTATAACTTTTTCCACAGGAGGAATATATTGAGTAAATTACAGCATAACATTGTTTGTCATGGAAGATTTTAAAATTGCAAACTAAAAAAGGTAGCTTTATTTTTAAGTCTCCTTTATTAATATAAAGTATTACATCTTGTTAAAAATAAAATATTCTTATATGATGTGTATTTGACTGTACATGGTAAAACCTGGACAACTAAAACATACAACATCTTGACAAATAGCTAACATAAATTTTAATCAATATACCACATACCACTGCTGCCTTACTGTGACCTCATTTTAATGACCACTAGAGGATGCTATGTGAACAATTAGACACAGTAAAAAAAAAAATAAATAGGGACTGTATGTTGCCTATAATATAATTTAATTTACAGAAAAATGTCAGTTTATGAATTGTTCCGAGGTTACTAATGTTGAAACTAGGAGTTGTCTCATAAGCTGTTCAGACATTTGGCAAAAAAATGAACCTTGGAAATTCATAAACACACATACTTTCAAAAATAACAAAAAGTAAGTTTACATCCTTCTTCGTGTGCCAGAAGAGTTTATTATAGACAAAGTTACACTATTTTAAAGTACTCTTGTATTTAAAACTAGGAGACAAGGAACAGCTCTCCAAACAAGTTGGACCCACTGTTTGATGAATATTCCTTTGAGTGTTGTAATTCATAAGAAAATAACCTTAGAATTACGGTTCTATAGATGATAAATTATTCAGTGGCATACTTACTTCATCCATTTTCATGCACGTGCCAAAATCTGCCAGCTTCAGATGCCCATATTTATCTAAAAGCATATTGTCAGGCTTCACGTCTCTGTGTATCAAGCCCATGGAGTGAATTGCATCAAGAGCGAGAACAACTTCGGCTGTATAGAACTTGGCCCATTTCTCAGGCACATCGTAATTGCTCATAAGGTTTACAAGATCTCCTCCTGGCATGTATTCCATTACCATGTACAAGTATTTGTCATCTTGAAAGGCACAAAATAGCTGCAACGTTAAAAAAAAAGGAAAAGAAAAAGGTGCAATTACTTTTTAGAGACAGCTAGGAAGAAGAATAAAGCTCTTTATCTTGAAGTTTCATTAAACCCAAGCATATGTTTTCAAGACTGATGTAAATTAACTTTATTTTTTATATTCAGATAAACTACACTTTCTATTAGTTATGACTACCTTGAAATTTATGAACTTCAAAACCCCTTCATTTTCATTCTTAAGAAAGCCAGAAAGATTTCCTGATTATTTTAACATTATGAGCTTCTATATATCCCTGTTTCTTGGCATTAAAAAGTACCACCAAGTCAGAATGCCAAGTATCAAATCTGAGAATAATGCATCATGTATTGATTTGAAAATAGCTCAACAGTGAATAGCATCTTAGACTGTTTCTAAATTTCTTTTATTATAAATCTCCTTATCTCTGTATATATTTACAGAAACACTTGTCACTACTGATTTTGTCCTAAATGAACACATATATTGAAATAAGAAAGAAAAAAAAAACAAAGCAAAGCCATTCCTGAAGACAACTATGACACAATACAAGGAAATTATCCTTCACTACAGAATTCCTACTGGCATTATAGTGAAAGTAACTTTAGTCTCTTTAAAATGTATTTCTGACCTGAAACTCCTTCAGGTTGTGCTGAAGTTTTAGAGATTTCATCCAGCGATCACAAAGTCTAAAAATGGCCCAAACCAGCAAAAAGCATTACTATCAAATGTTCAACGACTGGTGTGAAAGAGACTCTGAAAGTCTCTCACCTTGTTTCTCAGGAAATACCGCTCTTTTACATTAAAAACTAAGATCATTCATATCTTCTAAGTTATGCATACAAAATTTAAAGGCAATTGAAAGAACTGTATGGAAAGGAGGAAATAAACAACCAGGGAGTTTGTGGAGGATGAGGAACCATGAAAGACGGTAATGTTATTAAGGAAATTTGACCTTTACATTAAAATTTGTTGCGTATTAGTGACAGAAGACCTATATTAATACACATATATTGCACTGTATTTGTTTTCACAAATGGATAAAACATCTGATAATGCATTTTGTCATTAAAATATAAATTAAAATCCAAAATAGTCTCTGTATTCTCACATGTAAAGATATTAACACAACACAATAATAAATAACAACACTATGCCTTTATACAGCACTTTACTTATTGCCCTCAAGTGATTTCATAAAGAAAAAAAAAACCTTCCTGCCACACACATATGCAAAAAACCCCACACCAATAAACCCACCAAAACTACTTACAGCTCAGTTTTCACTTGTTATTCACGTAAAAAGGACGACACAGAGCAGCAGTGTGATCTGTCCCAGTTTCTAGCTAAGAACAGGACCTACATTTTCCCAAAACCAGTTCGATGTCCTATCCCACTGGACCACATTACCAATATATATGACACTAATACACTTCACCATAGAAGGCACAACTACAACTACACTTTAATTGATTTGTTATTTACAAGTACACACACACACAACATTTATATCATGCTTGCTACACTTTCCTTTGAAAATTAAGTCATACATTTCTCGTTACTTTCAACTGTATGTAAAAAATAAAAATAATTCTAGACAACTACTGTCATTAGACCAAAAACAAAGAACCAAGTAAAAATTCATTGACTCGGTTAAGTAGTTTTGCTGAATATCTGCAAGAACACAAAATATGCTTAGAAGAACAAAACATCTAAATAAAAAAACCTTGTAAAACATTTCTTGCCTACATGAGGTAAACTGCTATGAAGAATATATGGAAAGCTTAAGGCCAGTCTTTGCTTATTAAATATACAAAAGCATGGCAATATAGGTGAAAGCACTTAAATGTATTACTTATTTAACAAAATGAAGTACTAACAGTTTCTCCAAGCACATGCTTTTACCACTCATTTTATTAATTGGTGTAATTTACCAGTTACGAGAACTTGCAATATTCATTACTAATTCTTCCCAAAGGCATAACTCATATTACAAACATGATGCTGATACACGTCACGAGAAAACTACAAGCAACAGTGTTCAAGACCAGCTGAAGAAGTCAGCTCTCCATCGGTCGGATATTAGTTCTGAGCCGAGATGCAGTAACTGACCACCAGGAAGAAGATGGTTTCAAGCCAACCACTGCTACAACCTCCCGTCTTGCAGACCAGGAGTGTGCACTCATCCATCTATCAAATTGCAGCTGCAAAGACAGTAACTACTCCTAACACTAATTGTCTGTGATCAACCGACTATCATGAGGAAAGACTGGAAATAATCCCACGTTTGTTTCTACATTTCCATACAAGAGTTCTCCTAGTTGTAAAGGTAACCTCCTTATTGTTCCTAATAATTATGTGGATATTTCAAAAATCTGTTTAATTCCATTTTATGATGCATTTGATGTGGCTGAAATGTAAATTAATCTACTTTCTAAGACAGCCAAATACACAAAACTCAGTGAAACTGACATAAATATGTATCTTTAAAAAGTAAAGCCCGAACCTAAACCACTATTTCTGTTTACATATAAATACAACACTAGATCAAGACAGGTAAAGATTTATGGCTTTTTATTATTCTTTTAGTCTTATGTATCTTCCTTACCTGAACGACCCACGGACTGTTGGCGAAGGCCATGATATCTCTTTCTTCCCAGAAAAAGGCTGAATCTGATCTCTTGATCATTTCAAATTTACTAAGTAGCTTCATTGCATAAACCTTCTGTGTCATTTTATGGCGAACCTGTTGGTTCATAAAGAAGAGAAACAACTTTTTAAAAAATGCCTTGTAAAAAAATTGAATGCCAGAAGAGTATATTTCTCTCATATGCAAACTGCCTCCTGGGATGCGATGCCTTCAGGTCTTCATATACCAAATTTTCTAAGTAGTTAATAAATTCACTCCAAATGGTGTAAAATTAATAACATAAATCTTGTTGGAAAACTGAAATTAAAACTTCTATGACAAAATCTGAAAATATTCTGGAAAATTTTATCTGAATATGGACATGAAACAAAATCCTTAAAGCACAGACTGTAAAGTCATTACCCTGTTAATGAAACAATGCTAGATTTATGCTACTTTATGAAACAACTACTAAAGGATCATTTTTTTAATATTCTTGAGTGTTCCTTGCAGAAATCAAGGTGAGAATTATACAGCTGTAAGATGGCTGAGTCAGCAGAAAAAAATAAATTAACTGTGTCTTAAGTTCCTGCATATTTTCTTCACATGAAAATAATAAATTCAGTGGACTGATTTGTGAAATCAGAACCAAACGGTTATGACTTTCTGATACAATTAAAATCCACATATTTAGTGAATAAACCATATCCCCCGACCTTTTTGTTTTATACAATGTCTAAGTTTAACTGTGTTCCTAGAAAGAATGTTTAATAAGCTCTTTTTCCGAACAGCTGTGTGTGTTTTAGGACCATTCCATCTGCAGGGCAAAGTTTCTGAGTGGCACCTATTTGGCCTACAAATCTGGGAGCACCAGTCTCCTGCTCTGGAGGAGCTGTAAACCCTAATGCTGCCGAAGCCAACGGGAATTAGCTGTAGAAATAGAAGCGGCATTGGCCGGGGGCGGGGGGGGAAATAATGGAAAGAGTGAGAATGTGAACAGAAACAGGGTTATTTATGAACTTACTGTTCTTGAAATTGGAACATTTTGCTCTCAAGATATAAGTGCAGAAGTTTTAGGATTAGCATCTTGTATAGCTTAACATGAACCAAAAACTTTCTGAATAGCTACATCGAAAAACCTCCAACCAAACATTGAAACAGAAACACATTATCTACATGCATTAACAACTCTATAAGCATGTCTATTTTAAGACATTAACAATTTAACCAGCTAGTGAAGGTGTCCTAAAAAAGGATTTTGAAAACTATCTCCTTCCCATTTACTAACCCCACGTGAGATTATTTACAAAGACTTGGTGATGCACCACAAACTATACACCATGAAGCAGAGCCTTTGTAATCCTGCTCGAAACCAGAAGAAACACAAAGACCAGCAACATCAGAAAGATATTATTTAATTGAAGACGCATTTTCTGTGAAAGTTCACGCAAAGCTCTGTAATGTATTTAGTAGTTTACAATTAATAAAATTGTTGTGTGCTCTTGCTGGGTGTATTGAGTATAGCTACCTTCATTTACGAGAATAACTGTCATAGAATCACCTAGATTGGAAGGGACCTTTCAGATCACCAAGTCCAACCATCAACCCGGTTCTGACAAAAACCATCACGAAACCATATCTCTAAGCACTACGTCTACCCATCCTTTAAATATCTCCAGGGATGGTGCCTCAACCACTTCCCTGGGAAGCCTGTTCCAATGCTTAATATTAATAACCCTTTCAGTATAAACAGTTTTCTTAATATCTAATATAAACTTACCCTAATGAAACTTGAGGCTGTTTCCTCTTGTCCTATTTCTCATTACCTGGGAGAAGAGACCGACCCCCACCTCTCTACAGCCTCCTTTCAGGTAGCTGTAGAGAAAGATAAGGTCTCCTCTGGACAACCTCAGTCCCCTCTTGTCGCTCCTCACAGAACTTATGCTCCAGACCCCTCACCAGCTTCCTTGCCCTTCTTGGAACCCGCTCCAGCACCTCAGTGTCGTTTTTGTGGTAAGGGGCCCAAAACTGGACACAGCACTCGAGGTGGGGCCTCACCAGTCCCGAGTACAGGGGGACACACTATTTGTGATACAGACCAGGATGCTGTTGGCCTTCTTGGCCACCTGCGCACACTGCTGGCTCATACTCAAACGGCTGTCAACCAAAAGCCCATGTCCTTTTTTCCCCAGGCAGCTCTCCAGCCACTCTTCCCCAAGTCTGTAACGCTGCATGGGGCTGTTATGACCCAAGTGCAGCACTTGGCCTTGTTGAACCTCATGCCATTGGCCTCGGCTCATCAATCCAGCCTGTCCAGATCCCTCTGCAGAGCTTTTCTACGCTCAAGCAGATCAAGACTCCTACCTAGCTTGGTGTTGTCTGGAAACTTACTGAGGGAGAACTCAATCCCCTCATCCAGATCATTGATAAAGATATTAAAGAGAACTGGCCCCAGTACCAAGCTCTGGGGAACACCACCCACAGCCACCAACTGGATTTACCTCCATTCACGTTTGTCCCCCACTACTTGGGAGAAAAAAGTCTTGAAAAGTCAGCACAGCCTGAAGCAAGCTCATGCATAGGAGAAATAAAGTAAAAAGGGGTAGGGGGACCAGAAATCGGAGTCCGTGCACCTCTTTAAGATACTGCCAATAGCTTATTTGTTGGCTAAATTATTTCTTTAGGAAAATTTCACAATAGGTTCTTTCTCTGTACAAAAATCAAAGAACCAAACCATCAGTTATCATAGTGGCACACCCAAGGGCTGAATGTGTCTTGGTGTGCCTTGCAGCTGAACAGATCTACCGGTGATATTACTCCTTAAATCACCACCATGGTCCTTGGAGACAGCCTGCTTAGCTGCTAGCCACTGCGCTCTTTACCCAGAGCTATATTTGTACATACATACATTGGCTCATATACCAGATTATTCATGTATTAACCTGTCATGATATTTCAATTTCTTCCAACTGTTTAAATGAACTGCCAAATTTAAACTGCAGCTCACCAGAGTAACTCTCAAAATAGGTAGGAAAATCCCTTCGTGCCATCAGCACTGAGTAACATGGCCTCATTTAACTTATGAAAATGCATTAAGAAATAAGAATTTCCCTCTACTCTGCTTGATCAATCTAAGCCTACCAAGAAAAAAATGCGCACAAAATGCATCCATAATTTCTACAGCAATCATGTCAGAAGACCATCTGTAGGCAAATAACGTATCCATTCGAAGTTATCAGACTGAATACGTAGTATTGATAATGGTACAATCTCATTTATGATAAAATAAAATGAAGATCCCAGAGTGGAATTGTGAAATGAGGTTTGAAATAATCACAAATATACTAAAATACTTAATAGAGCCATAAGAAGTTACTACACATAGGTTACCAAAGTTCATGTCCTGACAGATTTTCAGGTAACAGACCACGACTGCTTCATTTGCATTACTACAGACGTGTACATCAGCAGTGGCTGGGGAACTAAACCTAATAAACAAAGCACTTAACGGAAAAAAACTACAGCAGCATCTCTTTACATATGCCATGACAACTGCTAATGTGCAACACTAAGAAATCACATCGTAAAGGCTGTCACCCAGACCATCCTTTACAAGAAAGAGTTAGCCTTGCTTCAATTTTCTATTCCAGTGCACGATGCAGTCAGTCTGCCGTGTCCCTGTAACACCACAGTGCTCTGTGATTAGACCTGGGAGAAGGGACTGAGGATATGCTTTAATTTCAAATCAAGAGGATTTTTCCTCACGTAAAAACAAACAAGAGGTGCTCAGGATGTGCTTTCATAAGTTACTGTTTCTGCATAAACCACAAGTAACATATTAAGTACCATAATTCAATTTTTCTGTCTGCCCTAGACACCAGTCACTTTTAATTCACGGCACTGCATAAGAGAAGCAGCGATCTGGCAATTATTTTCTTAGCTTTCCCCATCACTACAGACCCAGCAAAGACAGAGGCCAGAGCTCAAGAGTAGAATTTAATACTTCTGGAGTTAGAGGAAATTGTTTTTCCACCAAAGTCAGATGCTCAGACCAGAGTCATCTGATCTCTCTTTATTGTACTGAATTTTTTAATTTGGGCGATGAAGGAGGAGGGGGAAAATGAGGCTATTTTAAAAAAATCTAGCTGTAAGATACAGCAGTAGCGAATGTGTCTTCCTTTCTTGCTAGAATCTGGAAAGCTGATGTCTCCACACTAGTTGTTTCACAAAAAAATGCTATACTAGCAGAAGGCTTGGGGGGAACAAAATTAAATAAAAGAGGTCATAGCTTACTATTTTATGCAGTATATTATCACATTTTTTGGCTTGTTATATTTAACTATTACAAATATTTAACAAATATTTGTGCTACAAATATTTATGCACAACAGGACACACTGATAACATGACATTCATTAATTTAACCCATGTATTTAATCATGTTTTATTTATGGTTCTTTCTGCGTTTAGTCCCCACTGAAGCAAATTTCTATTCTGATCACAGAATGTGTTGCAAAATATTTTGATTACTGCAAATCCATCATCTGCAACTGTGGTGTTAACATTTTGAATGGGGTAGAAATAGATATAGCTTAGCTCAATAGTTTAAACTTGTATCATTCCTTGTGAGGCAAAAAATGCAGGTATGTATGCCCTCATCACCAGCTAATATTAGGTCAGATCTACAGCTGTATTTATTAACCCACTGCTTTTTAGCTGTAAGGCTGCATAACACTGTGATTTATCCTTATACTTTTATATTCCAGAAAAAGACTGTTCTTTAAAACTAGCATGAAGTACAGAGGAGCTCTATATGAACACATGGGATTTCCCTTCTAATACCAAGCATTTTGGGGCTTGAAGGGCTGATTTAAAGAATTTAAAAAAAAAAATCATACAGAATAAAAAGAATTTAAAGAATTTCAAAAAAATAAAATCAAACCCCGTCATTATATGACCAAGTTACTATGCATTTTGCCATCACATTATAATAATAAGGCAAATGAGAAGTAAAGTTTGACTTCAGACCCCTCAAACTACCTAACTGCAGTACGTACATTGTGAAAAATCTTCTCTGCTTTAGAACTGAAATTGTGCATGGCACAGTGAATTAAGAAAAAGAGTTTCCATTCGATGCCAGAAAAAATTAAAAACTTATATTTGAAGTGAAATGTTAAAAAGAAAATGAAAATTATTTAGAAAATCCCTTAAATTCTCAGAAATATACATATGAAAACAATGTATGTTGATTTTTGAAGGACATGAAAAATAAAAGTCTCTTGGATGCTTCCAGCAAATGTACCAGTGTGACATCCAAAAACGCACCACTTAGGTTATTGGGATCTTCTCATTTTCATCTTCCTCCCACAACAAATGGACGAGGAATTCTGCTCCTTAGAACTTTATTCTTCACCAACTTCTCATGCAAGTGCACGAAAAAGGAGCGTCTCTATTAGTTACTATAAGTGGATATATACAAAGATAAAAAGACCTAATAGAAGACTTTAAAGCAAACCATTTGATGTGACTCTCAGTGAAAAGACAAAGAGTAGACTGCTTTCTTACAAAGCTCCCTGCAGCAGCCCCTTCTCAAGTAAGTAAGGTTCTGCTGGAGGGTTTGGGTTTGGTCATAATCTGTTGCCAGCAAGGATATAAAAGCATATAAAGATACATATTAATTCTTTAAAGTCTTGTTCAAAAATGAAGATCTTTGGAAATACTCCTCACCATAATTCATAAATTCTTGTGGCTAAAGACAAGTGCAAATGACCCAGAAAGAAAGAAGAGGGAGCTACGTTCTCATGTTGCCATACTTGGATGAAGTTGCCTTAAAAAAAATGACATAAATGAATAAAAATTGCTGATTAAATGTTGGTAACTGCCACATAAATTACACGTAAATTTGCAAATTACCCATGAGACATGCAAATAGTGTTAGGCTAGTCACAGGGGTTTTTTTCCCCAGTTCCAAACAATTTCACCAATATTAATATGGAAAATACAAATAATCTTATAAGCGGTTAATAAATTTATTGCCATTATATGTTGTGTACCTCCTATAAGCATTTCAGAGCTAAGATCTTGCCACGTTTATCAGCAACACTCAAAAACATCTCTGTATTTTCCAAATTTTACTTTACATTATAAGACAATAGAATTTTCCCAGCTTCCTAGTGCAAAATTAGCACAGAACTGTAAAATGTCAGTTCCTTGTCAAGGGCTCAAACAAAAGGGTAATTTTGGTTACCTTGTGGTAACAAGACAAGGAGCTTCAATTGCTGCAAATTAGTCGTTCCCCTTCCCATTGCCTTGCTTCACATCTCTCTTCCTCTACAGATGCTTACACAGAAAGTGATCCTGCATCAGCTGGTGCACAGTTACCTGTTAGCTCATGGTAATTCGTCCCTGGTGTTTGGATCCTCAGATTCTATTTGGTGTTTACATCCACAGCTTTTTATTTCAAAACTGACATATCAATCCATCACGTACATACGCTCACGTTTTTGTGCTATTTATCGCACAGTGTGACTGGGAAGCGTGACTTGGAAGTCCAGGAAAAAATCAAAATTAAATGAAAAGCAGACTATGCATGAGATACTAAGTTACTTTATGTATTTTGATTGCCTTTTTTTCTTTTAATAGAATTTCTCTGCATATAAATTTGAAAAGTAATCCCTTTCTTACATTAGATATTTTATAGGATACGATGTGGAATGGGCAAATTTACATGAGTCATATCACTTAAATACATACAAGCAGCACAATTATAAGAGCAAAAAAATTTTTTTTTTGTTCCTCTTTCATAGGAAAGTTTCATAGGAAGATTTCAGATATTATACAGTAATGTTTGCGGCCAAAAAAATGTAGAATTACCAGGAACTGCCTTACTACATTTTGATCAAAGGATAGCAAACCGTTTCCTAAGTCCTTCCCTTCCAGTCCATCATGTTTTAAACTCAGATGTACAGAAATGACCTTACGATTCAGTGAAAATAACACTTATTCTTTATAAGAATGCATTTTTAGATATAAAGCACGCAAGACTGGGGAAGGTTTTGGTTAGAGCCGTAAATGTCTAATCATGACATCTTTACATTCTTACCAGCTGCACTTCTCCAAAAGCCCCTCTTCCAATCACCTTGACAACATCATAGTCTTCAGCTTTCATTTGTAAAGCTCGGATTTTTTCCACAATCTTCTCATCTAAAACAAATCAGATCAAAGCTGTGATAATACAAAATTGTGAGAATACAAGAATTTTCTTCAACATTTTTCATTCAGAGTCAAAACAAGCTATTTTGATTTAAATGTTTAGAGCTTTCTTTGTAATTCTTGAAATCTGCAGTCTGCAGTCACGATTAATATCCCCTTTCATTATTGTTTGGAAACCATTAACCATCTACCGTTAGCTGAACTGTCTCTGGGATTTTGCTGACTCTCATTTCACTCCTCTAATAATCATTCACGAGCTTACAGGAAGACTCTGGTAGTGAAAAGAACCAGAGACACCTATCCTGAACTTTCAATTATTCATTGCCAGCCACTGTGCTGCCAGGATCCGCTGACCCTCCACTGATAACACGGGAGTGTGAAATATCCTGTGCACACAAAAGCACCGCAGGCGCAACCTGCTCCTACACACCTGGAGGGCTCAGCAGCAGGGATAGGGCTTCAGATCCACTCATTCATTCCATAGGAAATATTAATTCAAATTTACAGATGTTTATGTAACTGCTGACCATCCCAAAGTGCTTTTTAGCATTCACTGCATGTGTACACTTTTTAAAATTAGGCCTACGATGCTCTGTTCAAGCATCCTCTGGTGCAATATTCTGCAGATAAGCTCTTTCAGGATTTTTCTTGTTGGCAATTGTGGGAATCTGTAAGGAAACCCAGTGATACTCTGACCTCTGACAAATTCTAAAAACATGCAGGGTCCTAGACGCTTTAATTTTGTAAACGTATCACGCTACAGTGAATGCATGCCTGGCCAAATGCATTTTAAGAAAATCTATTCTTATTACAAAGGGAATGAGAGCAACTAGTAGAATCCATAATACTGGAGGTAATCTTTCTTAAGGTGACAAGCATTGATGTTGTCCCCACATACGCCTAGAGGAAGAACAAGCCAAAGTAAAACAGATTGGCTGGAGCAAGACCTCTACCAGGGAAGAGCATGGAATTGTAGGAAGAGCTGTGGACGTTTATGTTCAGAGAGGAGCAGAGGTGTACATTGCGAGATCCCTGTTTAGGCTCAAAGACTGTGGAATTTGATCCCAAGAAAGGCATTAAAGGAGAACTCAGATCTGAACACAGGGAAAAAAAACAATCAGAGAGGTACAGTTAATTCAGTATGACATTAAAGATGACATTGTCAGTGGGGAGTTAATGATAATAAACATCTAGTAAATAGTTCAACCATTCCTGCACATTCATGAAGAGCAATCTGTCAGGCTACAAGGAATCCAGGAGATGCCTGACCATCAAGAACATTTATTTTGACCCAAGTGAGCAACAAACCTAACCAGGGAGGCACTCTGATCTATTACTCACAAATAAGAACGAACCGGCCAGAAGTGACAAAGTCTGTGTCAGCCTTGGCTGGGGCAACCTTGAGATGGTAGAATTTAAGACCCTGAGAGAACTGAGGAAGGAAAATAACAGACCTTGGACTTCAGAAGAATAGACTGCAGCTTGTTCAGGGAACTCATCGGCAGCATCCCGTGGGAAGCTGCTGTGGAGGGTAGAAGAGTGGGTTGATCTTCAAAGATGAGATGTTCATAGCAGCACAAGAACAGTCTGTTCTAGTTAGCTAGAAATCGAGCAGGCATGGCAGAGCGCCAATTGGGCTGTATGGGCATCCTCTGCTTCAGCACAAGCACAAAAGGAGAAGGTTTGGAACATGGAAGAAGAGATGGGCTATCCAGCAGGAATCTCCCAAGCTTGCAAGGGAAACTGGGAAAGCCAAGATCAGCTGGAATTGAAGCTAGCCAGGGCTATGAAGGGAAACAAGAGCCTTTATAAATACACCAGCAATAAAAGAAAGAATGAGGCAAATGTGGGTCTGCTGCTCTTGGTGAAGTAAGAGACCTAGTGCCAGAGGACACAGAGAAGATCAAGATACTCAATGCCTTTTTGTCCTCAGACTTCACTGGCAAGCTGTGCTCACAGCCTTTCCAGCTCCCAAAGCCGACAGCAGAGCGTGAGGCAGTGAAGTACTGCAGTAGAGGAAGTCAGAGTTAAGGACAAATAAAGCAAACTTGACATACACTGTGCCATGAGATGACACAGGATGCATCTCAGCGTGCTGAAGGAGCCAGTCACCACCATTACCAGGCTGTTCTCTATCAACTTTGAAAGGTCATGGCAACCTGATGACTAGTAAAGGGCAAATAAAACATCCGTGTTCTAGAAGGACAAGGAGGGTCCAGAAAACTACAGACTGAAAGAGCAACCTAACCTACCCACTTACAAGCATTTAATGGACAAGAAAGGATGGGAACAGCCAAAAAGGACCTAAAAAGGGCAAACTATGTGTGATTAACTTGATTGCCTTCCATGACGGGCTATGTGTCTTGGTGGACAGCAGTACACTTTTCCTTTCCTTGACTGTAGAATGACTTTCAACAGAGCATCACAGAGTATCCTTGTAGCCAAATCAGGCTGACATAGATTGCACAGAGAAAATCTAAGGTAGGTGGAAAGCTTGCTAGAGTCATGGTCAGTGGTTTAAAGGTGGTGCACCGGAGGGCAGGGCTTCTCCTAAGAGGGACCCAGACAGGATGGGCTAATGAGCTGACAGGAACCTCACAAAATTCAACAACAACAAATGCAGAGTCCTGTAGCTGGGATGGGACGACACCACACAACAGCACAGGATGGCACTTACCAGCTAGAAGGCACCTTGAGAAAGAGGGACCAAGAGCCCTGGTGGACAGCAAGAAGAACAAAGAGGAACAAACAGCCAGCCTTTGCACTGACTGCATACAAGGCTGCACTGGTAAACGCACAGACAGCAGGTTGAGGGAAGTGATTTTTCCCCTCTGTTTGTCACTTGTGAGACCACATCTGGAATGCTACGTCTAGCTTTGGGCTCCGTGGTGCAAGAAAAACATCAAAACATTCCCTAGCTGAATGGAAGGTCACCAAAGTGCCTGGAGGGTGAGAGCACAGATGTCCATAGAGAAGCTGAGCTAACTGGAACTGTTCAGCTAAGGGAAGGCTAAATGGTTGGCCTCAACAGAAGCTGAAAGGAAGTTTTACTTCTAAGAGGTGCAAAGTCAAAGGACAAGATGCAACAGACAAGTTGGAACACTGGAAATCCTACTTTGTAGGAAAAGAATCCCTAGAACTGGGGAATGGAGCAGACTGTGTGGTGGAGCTGCAAAACCTCCATCTTTGGGAATTTTCGAAACCCAGCTGCACAAAGACTCGAATGATCTGATCTAACATCAAAACTGGTTTGGCTTTGAGCAGACAGTTGGAAAAGCTGACCTCCAGAGGTCCTTCCTAACCTGTGGAACAGGTGCAACTAAATGCACTAATGCACTAAATGCAACTAATGCAACTAAAAATCTCTTATTCTGAGGAAAAGATTAGGTGTGAAAGGGAAGGGGAGAAAAAAAAAGTTAATACTGAGCAGCAGTTGTCATCTACCTTGACTTAAGCAAGGCTTTTGACACTGTCTCTCATAACATCCTCCTTAGGAGACTGAGGAAGTGCGGACTAGATGAGGGGACAGTGAGGTGGATTGAGAGCTGGCTGTGTGACAGGACTCAGAGGGTCATGATGGAGCAGGGTTGAGTTGGAGGCCTGTAACCAGTGGTGTCCCCCAGGGGTCAATACTCAGACCATTACTGTTTAACGCATTTATCAATGACCTGGACGAGGGGACAGACTGAATTNTAGCAGGGGAGTTGGATTAGATGATCTCTAGAGGTCCCTTCCAGCTCTGAAAATTCTGAGTCTGCTAGTAAAGTTGTATGGACAGAGGCAAGTAAAGCCTCAAAAGCAGACAAAACTGCTACGCTCAGGGCACCATTAAGACTGTGAAGTAATCCAGAGTGTGAAGAGGAAAAGGAGTTGAAAGAATTCTAAGGCTGTTTTCTACAGTGTATCATGAAAGCTGAGACAAGAAGCACAGGACAGCAACGGTGCTTTACCCACACCAAGTTTATTATTCTGTTCATGATGTGAACTGATTTTGCAGTTTGAGAAGGGGAGACTGTCCCTGGAAGCTTACTTAACTGCGGACCAGAAGACAAGGAAGACAAATGCAAATTCACAGGAAGCAGCAGTAGAGAAGGAATATGAGCACATTCCAAGTCAGAGAATGGGCAATTACATGTTTGAATACAATGTTACATCTCACAAGGGAGAGGAATCACATGAGTTTATTTTCAAATGTTTCTGAGATGTTTCAAATGTTTTCAGATGTGTGAGACGAGATGGCAGGGACTTAAGCAGGTTGAAAGAGTAGAGTGTAGGTTTGCATAGCTCCTATATCGGTCAGAAACTCACAGGAATAATTTCTGTATTGTATTTTGAACACAGAAGTATAAACAATGTTAATACAGCTTCAGTGACACTGTTTAAGCATTAAACACTGCTGTTAAGCAATGAAAAACCCAATAACATTTGAAGAAGCAAATGAGATACCAAGTGAGGACTTGCTAGTTTTATCATCCCTGTGAAATGCTGAGGATGGAGAAATCCTACTTGCTGTACTAAAAGATGAATGGAATGGAATACTTAAGTTGGAAGAAACCTACAACAACCATCTAGTCCAATTGCCTGACCAAAAGTTAAAGCATGTTATTAGGGGCCTTGTCCAAATGCCTCTTAAACATGGACAGGCTTGGGGAAGCCTATTCCAGTGTTTGACCAGCCTCTTGGTAAAGAATTACTTCCTAATGTCCAGTTTAAATCTCCCCTGGTGCAGCTCTGAACTATTCCCAAGTGTCCTGTCACTGGGTACCAGGGAGAAGAGCTCAGCACCTCCCTCTTGGCTTCTCCTCCTCAGGAAGCTGGAGGGAGGAATGAGGTCACTCCTCCTAACTCCTTAAACTAAGATTTAATAATCTCAGTTAAAAATAATCATCATCATCTAGAGGAGCAGGCGTTGTGGAGGTATCAGTTATACATACAGATTGTCTATTTTGTCATAAAATTTAACAGATACAGAGCAGATAACCAAAGCGTGGAGCTAACCTAAACGGGCTGCATGAAGGCAAGCTGAGAGAGACCCTGAAGCAATGTCATAATTGCAACATGCTGGATCATATGATTTATTTCATGTATCACATAACATGTTCTAATTCAAGGTGCAGGAGACCTTTCCAACGCTACCCTTTTAGTAGAGGACTGGGTTTTCAGAAGGTTTCACACAGCTGAGGCTGAGTGTGTACATTTGCGGTATCTATATGCAGATACCACAGATTCTATCTTAACAGCCTCGTGAGTCTGCAACAGCATGAAGCCCAGCAGAAGAAAAATGTTAGGTTTAAAGGAAGACATTAGACGGAGTCCCCAGCCCCAGAATATAATGGCATCTGATAAAAATATTGTGACATTTGAGTAAAAGTCCTAAAATATGAGAATGTCATCACCTACAACTCGGGTTTCTTCATTAACACAGGAAAGACCAGGAATGCTGGACAGCAAGAGTGCTTGAAGACAGCTTTTGATTTACTGCTTGAAAATGGCACTATAACCTTTAAACAAATGAAGCTTCACTTTCTGAAAGGGCAAAGTGTTTGGATCACCCACTGACAGCTGGCAGCAAGAATGTGGCTGAAGGTTACAAGTGCTTGTGAAAATGGAATAAATACCTGACTAGAAGAGTAAAGGGGGGTGGGGAGGAAGAGAAAACAAGCGTTTTTGCTCTTTGAGGGGAAAAAAAAAGTTAATATCCAGGTTATTTTCTTAAAAGTTACAAAAAACATGTATCAGGCAGGCCTGGGGTGTGTATATATCTGAGGAATGAAAATGCAAGGGAGCGCAATTTTATCCCCACAGACCAGACACAGTTAAGTCAATGAGCGCTGCTATGGAGTACATTAAGTCAAAAGTTGCTGCTCTAGGCAAAAGTCTGGCCAGAAGTTAAACTGAAGTACAGCCAGGAAGTGCTGCAATCCCACACCCGCTCAAAACCAAACAAAAAAAGCACAACTGAAAGACTGAAGTAAATAGGGATGCATACATAATATCTGGTCAAAGGTGTGTGAGGAACAAGAAGCTGCTGGAGACCTTGCAGAAGCAGCAGAAAATAGAAAGCATAGCTCCAGACAGGCTAGCACTTCCCCCTCCAGAGAAAAGAAATGGGAACACAAGAAGTATTTTGCCTTGCATAGACGAAAGGAGCGGAAGATAGGGAACCAGAAAGCAGGAGTCCTCTGACTTGCAGAGGACACATCCCTGACTTAATGAAAGTAAACCTGATGGCAGAGCTGAGTCACTCTGTACCATGAATCCAAATGGAAAAGTGGTTAATAACACTGACATATAACCTGTTTATATATCTAAGACGTCTAAAAACTGTGTCTCTAATTCAGTGGAACTGGGGAAAGTTTCTTATTTGATACCTCTCCCACAGCTGCTCTTACCAAGCGGTATCATTAAGAATGGAACCAGAGCCCAGCCTGCTGAGGTGTCTGCAAAGACCTGGCAAGCAGCGGCCTTAAAGAAGGCAAGAGAAAACCAGAGGGGCAATTAGCTCCTTAACTCAATGTTAAGTTCTACAGTGCATTAAATTTCTAAGATTCTTCGGAGCATTTGACATTTTGTCTGTGTCACTGCCAGGAAGCGTGGAGCAGAGAGAATCACAGTCATGGTAGGTATTAACGCTGTACCAGATAGCGCATTTCTGTTGGTAACCACATGGCTGGCATATGATTCAGCAACTGCAAGCAACACAACAAAATGTAAGGGAAGGAACCAGAACTATTACTTTTGCAAGAAATTATGATTAAAAGATAAATCTTCTAAGTAAGCAGGGTCTGCTCGGAGAGGAAAATGGCAAAATCAGCTTTCGAGGAAGTCTATTCTGGGGGCTGGCAAAGCTGCTGCGTGAGTGACACACCTGTGCCAAATGTTCCTTCTACTGTAAATACGTCCACTGTTATTATATTCTAGAAGTTTGAGAACTTCCAAAATGTTGGCAAAATGTTTTAACAATGGAGGTTTCCAATTTTTGAGTGATGCTGGATAACACATAGAAGTCACCGATCCATTTAAGGAGTCAAGGCCTGTGGATGGTACCAGGCCTGTTGATGGCACCACTCCCTGTGCTGCTGTTTGGACTTCCTCAAAATCCATGCTTCATGCCTTTCTATTCCTGATGATAAGATTATAAATGATGAAAAATTTATCTTTTTTTTAATTTTTCTTTAATTCTCTGCTCCCAGAAGTTAAAGCAGCTAACAGGTTATGCAGTAGCTGCATGGGAGACCACCAAAAAAGGCACAAGCCACTAACACATGATTCAACACTTGGCAAATCTCAGATGGCAGAAAATGGGACTTGGAAGAATTGACTCAACCTGTGTCATAGCCTAGATGACAGAAGAGGAAAAGAAAAGACCAAGAAAGATTTGTTACACCATGCCCATGCTGGAAAGCTCAAGCTTCTTTTCTAAAATAAGCAAGCCAGTTTTTGCTCTCAGAGGACTATGAGATTCCTCTCATTGTTTTGGGAAATAAATATTACATTACACTTTCCTGTCCCATGCTCACTCGAAAAAAGCAGCAATTTAACCAGAATCCTAACAATTGATTAAAGCAACACAGAAGACTGAAAAGAAATAGTTGTAATATATGAGATACTCTGGGGGCCTCTTCTAATAAATACATGCTCTACTTTGGTTCAATGCCTGGGAGAAAGTGGTAAGAAATCAGAATAGTAAGGGAAAGCAAGCAATGAAAAACTTCCTTGTGTATTAAACATGTGAAGAGGCTGCTCCTGCAGAGCAGTCACAGAAACCGGGTATACCAAACTACTATAGTAGAGGCAATTAATAAATTGTAGCTTTGTGAAATAAGTTAAGACATTGGAGTTTTATCTTGAAACTAGGAGTTGAGCTAAATATCAATTAATATCTCAGATGAGACGGAAACTATTTAATTTTCAAATTAAAACAAGCTATTAATAAAACATTAACCTGATTAGCAACGACTTGCAGTGGGTCTGAAGCAGGGTGCATCCACTCTACTGGGAATATGGCAGAAAAAAAAATATATTTCTTTCTCAAAGTGTTCCCTTTGAAGAATTAAGTGATTAAATTGACTGCAAGCGTGACGATTACTGCAGTGTTCTCCACAATTTTTGAAGATTTGTGTAATATAGACTAAAACAATTGTAAGCAACAACCCCGCCTCAGCTGCTTCACTTTGCACTACCAAGTGCTAACTCCGAGGACGGCCCCGCCACCTCCCCACGGTTGCCTCAGGAAGCCTTGAGGAGGGATCAGGCTCCAGGCCCAGGGCACCAACCGCTCATCAGGGTCTGTCAGAACCTTTTGGACAATAATTCTCATCTAGAGAATTTGCTACAGCTCTTCAGATGCTGAGAAAAATCAGAAGAGACAAGAACTCGCTATTCCCTAACCTAAGAGAGCAATGACTTACTGTTCCATAAATTCTTAATACAACCCTCAACTCTTTTTCCCAGTCCAAAGTGGCAAGAAGCTTCAGCAAGCACGCGTACGCTCTTCCTATCCACTGATAACTGCTGCTCTCAGAACAGTGTCCAAAGAGACATGAGCTATGGGTTCAGCAACTTTAAATCACAGAAAATGGCAATGTCAGTAAGAATTCAATTGTCCTCCTGTTTTTTCCTGCACTCGAGCAGCTTCCTTTGCGCTGGCACAAATATCAGTGAAACAAAATCAAAGTCAGAAACTGGTCTTTGCTTCTCTTTTGCCTGAGTAGTTTTAACAGAAAGAAACAGACAAACCGGCCACCCCACTCTTTGCAGTAATTCTGCTCAGCTCCCCACTCTGGTTCACAACAAACCACACAAACACTTATGTCGGAAAGAACTTTGAAACAGATTGCTGTGGCAGGACTGATTCTTTTTTCTCATTTCTCTCTCTAAAATTCTCGTTTCAGAAATATTACTTTTTTTAAAAGTGTAAATGACAGAAGATATGCAGCACTGTTTTTCCTTCTCTCTCAGGCAGTGTGGAAACAGGAGAGAGGTTACATGGGTGATTCTTGAGGGAGATGCACAGCTTCACAATGTGTGACCCAAAATAGTCAGCCCTTACGTGATTTTTTTAAAGTTCAACAGGTGAAAAATCTTCATTAACTACAGTGAATTTTTTGCAACATATCTCAGAATTTTCTTCAGCTATTATCTGCCTATTTCAACTCTAAAGTGCCATCTGATTAAAAAAAAAAAAAAAAAGACAATAATGAAATTGTGAACCAAAGTATATTTTTTGGTTTCTGACACTGCTAGGAGCCTGCAGGCCACATCAAATGCTGGGTAATATTTACTACAACAACAAGAAAGAAGCTGGAGTAGGAGAAGGAGCAACAGCCTTCAGAAAAGGGAATACAGACAGCAAGAATGTTCAGGGGCTACAGGAAAAAAAAAAAAAAAAAAACTCTTCCCAAGGTTAAATTGTTTTCCCATAATTGACACTTTTAATAGCCAGATTTCACAAAATACTGGTATTCTGATCAGAAAAAAGCTTCCAATTCTGTCTTACTGCAAAAATAGCATTGTAATGTAAAGGCAAATCTGAACAGCTCATAAAAGTTGGGATGCTATCATTTACATCATTTTCATATCTGCTGTAGATAGGGCTTTTCTCTCACATGACACTTACAATGCAGTTGGAGGTAACAAAAATTACCTAAAATGCTGTTTCTGACCCTTTCTTTCATAAATATCTGCTTGAATTCCTTTGAACTCAAACAGAAAAATCTCAAGCTACATCTCTCCTAATCTGCTGTTTCTTATTTATTCTGTTTTCAGTGACTTCTCTAAATAAGACTTTAATAAGATGTATGTCCAGCTATGGAGCTCTGCTAACCCTCATGGAGAAGCACTGAATTCCAAACATAAGAACTTGCCCCCAAGTGACTACAGCAGCCACCATTTAACTGAGGAGCATGAGTGGATATTCAAATGGACCCCAGACCAACGGAGGGCAGACACACACAGCTCTTACCAGTAAAGAATCAGAAGAAGAGCTGCTGATAAGACTGCATCTGCAGGAACCTTGATATACGCAATAGAAACCTTTTGTTGTTTTTTTTTTTTTTTTAAATAGTATCTCAAAATAAGCTCACTACAAAGCACAGTTGTTCCAAGAAGGCTTACTCACTGCAACTTATGTTTTAAAGCCAATAATACCCTATTTTTATGTGAAAAAAAAATTTGTTTATATACATGGATAGAAAACACTTTCAGAAGACAAAATACAGCTACTCTGATGTAAGCCTTCGATTTTCATATGCTCAATAAACTCCAAGATCCTGTGTACGATTAATTTGGGGAGAATCACAAACGTTTACAGCAAAGGTTCAAAAATGCACCAAGAGATTTCAAGGTATAATAATTTAGTTTTTAAAATCAACAGGAGGCTTCTCTTTGAGACTAAGTAAGACTGTATATACAATGTTGACCTTTTTTGTAATTAATTCCTAAAGAATAATAACTGGGATATGCTTTGCAAATTATGTCACTGTGCATACTTAAGATAAAAAAAATAACATAAAAGGATTTTTCCAACTGTAGTTGGAAAAATTACAATCTACAGCTGGTGTGTATTCCAACATATTTTCAGCAATACAATACTCCCCAAAATGAAAATTCTCAGTAATAAATGGTCCTCCAAAGCCTTCTGAACACAGAAGCTCAGAGTTATAAAAATTAGTAAAATGAAAATCTGCAATGCATTTCTGACCACTCATCTTCCCGTGACTGAGATCACAACAATGTCACTGTTTAAGGGCCACTTGCAACTTACATCTATTTAGGAAGTTATCGATGTTCTTGTTCTTCCTCAGCGCTGGATAATCCAGATCAAGAACCAAAGAATTCAAGCCATCCTGAAAAGAAATAAAAATAAGTTAATTGAGTTCTGAAATCATGACTAACAACTTTTTTTAAAACTACTACGTTGAGACGGATTATGTATTATTCAAGCATGCATTACATTCCTCACAGGCAAATCAAACAAGCTCTCAAGTATGTTTATAAACCAGTCGTCGCAAAGGAGCTAAAACAGAGTGACTGGCTCCAAGCTGGTCTATAAACAGTACAGATACATTACCACTGATTAGTGGCACTGGGACAGAAACTGGAGTAGCAGTTTTAATCTTAACCGGTAAGTAATCTTACTCATTAAACACTGATTTAAAATACCTAGTTCAGTCAATCTGTTTTTCTTATTTCCATTACACTTTTCCTGCATGTTAAAAAAACCTTTATGTTTGTATTATCTGTATTATTGCTTTGATCACATTCTCTCTACCTTCTCATTCTGGACATTCAAAAACCAACGGCACATTTTTCTTCTTGGAAGCAAGACATGACCTAAACTTAAGATAATTCACCACATAATTCAAGCTCACAAGACTCGATTACTTTTTCTAAGTAACCCAACAGAAGACAAGCCAGAGGTCTACATGCCGTTCTGCTACCAATTATCAGTGTTTCTGTAGAGAACAATTGAGACCTCTTAAAATGGCAAGGGATGAGATCACCAACATCTAAACTAAAAATAGTATTTGAAACGCCTGTTACAAGACTTAATTCAATTCCACCTTTCAGCAACCTAGAAAAACTTAAAAAAATTACTCTTCAAAACACATTGCTCTTTCCAGTTACAGAAGGACAAACAAAAATAAAAGTTAGTTTCAGATACTAAGTGGAGCCAGCGACTCCATTGATACTCAGCATCTGCAGGGTTCTGCTGAATCTGTAGTTCTGCTCATTGCTCTAAGAACAAAATCCTGAGACTGTTTCTTCAGGTTTTTGAGCCTCGACAGGGCATCGCACAGATTTAACACAGAGACCACATCACTTTTATTAATAGGCAGCAAACAGAACCAGACAGCTTTTCAGTCTTGTTAATAACTGAGGCTACAGCTAAGAACCTGATGATTTTATGTTTATTTTTCATAACGTGTCTGGGAAGGGATCATTTCTGAGCAAATCTCAATAAAATTATTACATTCATTCTAATAATATATCTACTTGGATAGAGTTAAAGGCAAAGCCCAAGATTATTAAACAACCTTCTGAATGCTAGATTATCCTAAATACACACACGCACAGATAAGTCTACCTCATTTGTGGAGACATCACTTTTCACCACAAAAAACCATTAATGATTAAGCACATTTTCAAAATTAAGAGATTCAATTGCCTTTTTTTTTTTTAACTCCTAACAAAATGAAAGTGTCTTCGGAAGTGTGAGTAGCAGCCATTAGACCACATGGAAAACAGGACTTGCTCAAGAAATGCCCATTCAAAGGCATTCTCGACAGGCTGGAGGAGTGGACAGAGAATATCGCACAGTTCAGTAAAGGGAAGTGCCAAGTCCTGCATCTGGGGAGGAATAACCCCAGGTGCATTTGTGCAATCGCCTACACAGAAGCTTGCCTTACTATTTGTTTTAAAACATATGGAAACATTATTAGCATCTCACTAGGATCACCTGTTACAAGAGGATTACATTTATTATCTTTGACGCAACTACTATAAACCATCAGAGACTCACAGATTAAAACATTGCATAAAGCATAAAACTCAAAAAAAGGTGAAAATTCAAAAGGTCCATCCCAAGAAACAGTAAACCAAGCAAAGGCAGCAGGAGGCCGGGTAAGTACGGATAAGTAAGGAGCTCCTCACTGAACGCAGACATGAAGAGGAAGCGCACAAGAGGTGGAAGAAGAGGCAAATGATGCAGGAGGAAGACAACTGATCGTGCAGGAGTAGAGTTAGGAAAGCCAGGGCTGATCCAGAGGTGAATTTGGTGAACGATGTGAAGGGCATCAAGAAAGGGTTCTGCAAGTATATAAGCAGCAAAAGGAAGACTAGGGAATATGTGGGCCTGTTGCTGAACAGGGAAGGGGAGCTGGTGATTAAGGACATGTAAGGTATCCAATGCCTCCTCTGCCTCAGCCTTTACTGGTAAGACCAGCCTTCAGGAATCCCAGGCACCTCAGACCAGAGGAAAAGTCTGGAGCTAGGAAGACTTGGTGAAGGAGGACCAAGTGCCGAGACTGAGTGCTCCAGGACCAGGAACACTGAAACAAACTGAACATGCAGAAGTCCATGGGCCCTGATGGGATGCACCCCCGAGTGCTAAGGGAGCTGGCTGATGTCACTGAGAGGCCACTCTCAGTCTTTGAAAGACAATGGCAACTGGGAGAGGTGCTTGAAGACTGGAAAAGTGCAAACAACACTCCTGCCTTCAAGAAAGACAAGAAGAAAGATTCAGAGAACTGCAGGTGAGCGAGTTGTACCTCAGTGCCTGGAAGGTGATGGAGAAAATGCTCCTGAAAACCATTCCCAAACACACAAAGAACGAGAAGGCACTGGGAGTAGTTGGTATGGATTTATGACGGGACAAGAGGTAACGGGCACAAACTTAAGCACAGGAATTTCCACCTAAACATGAGGAGGAACTTCTTTACCTTGAGGGTGGCAGAGCACTGGCACAGGCTGCCCAGGGAGGTGGTGGAGTCTCCGTCTCTGGAGACATTCAAAACCCACCTGGATGGGTTCCTGTGCCCCCTGCTCTAAGGTGGCCCTGCTCTGGCAGGGGGTTGGACTAGATGATCTCCAGAGGTCCCTTCCAACCCTATGATTCTGTGATTCTATGAAGGCGCTATCATGCTTAGCAAGCTGATAGCCTTCTATGATAAAGTGACTAGAGTGGTGAACAAGGAGAGAGTAGTGGATGCTGTTCACCTCAATATTGGTAAGATCTTTGATACTGTTTTCCGTAACATCCTGACAGACAAGCTGACTAAGTACGGGCTAGACGAATGAAGTAAGTGAAAAACTGGCTGAAAGATTAAGCCCAGAAGATTGTGATCAGTGGCGCGAAGTCCAGTTGGAGGCCAGTCACTAGAAATGCACCCCAGCACTCAACAATGAGGCCAGTAGTTTAACATCTCCATTACACCTGCTGTGCCCTGCAGCAACACAAAACTGGGGGGAGTGCCTGACACACCAGAGGATTGTGCTGCCATTTAAAGGGACCTCAACAGGCTGGAGAGCGGCACAGAGAGGAATATCACAAAGTTGAACAAGGGGAAATGCCAAGCCCTGCATCTGGGGAGGAATAACCCCATACACCAGGTACAACCTGGGGCCTGACAAGCTGGAAAGCAGCTTTGCAAAGAAGGACCGGAGGGTCCTGGTGGACAACAAGCTGACCAGGACCCAGTAATGCACCCTCACAGGAAAAAAAGGCCAACAACATCCTGTGCTGCACTAGGGAAGGCATTGTCAGCAGGTAAAGGGAGGTGATCCTTCCTCTCTACTCAGCACTGGTGAGGCCACACGTGGAGTGCAGTGTCAAGTCCTGGACTCCCTGAACCAAGAAAGGTAGGGACTTACTGGAGTGGGTCCAGCAAAGGGCCATGACGATTAAGGCACTGGAGCATCTCTCATAAGAGGAGAGGCTCAGAGAGCTGGGACTCTTCAGCCTGGAGAAAAGAAGACTCAGAGCGGGGGATCTCATTGATATGTATAAGTACCTGATGGGAGAGAGTGAAGATAAGGTAGTGCTCACTAACAGGACAAGAGACAATGGGCACAAGGTAAAAAGTATGAAATTCCATCTGAACACAAGAAAACACTTTTTATCCCGTGAGGGTGGTAAAGCACTGAAACAGGTTGCCCAGAGACGTTGTGGAGTCCCCATCAGTGGATACATTCAAAACCTGACTGGATGTGGTCCCAGGCAACCTGCTCTAGCTGGTCCTGCATTGAGCAGGGGTGTTGTACAAGGTGATCTCAAGAGGTCCTTGCCAACCTCAACTGTTCTGTAATCTAATATATAAAATATTTCCACTGCCGCATAGAGAAAAAGTAGAATTTTACTCCTGAACCTATGTAACACGAATTGTGTCATAAAGATCTTTTACATCCCATTTTATAACTTTCTTAAAAAACCCCATAAAGCAGTGTTAATAAGCAAAAAGGGAAGGCAATGAAGAAGACACAGTATCAACTGTTAGTTACTTTAAGAACAACATTTATAGGCATTATTTCTGTCTTGACCATAACTGTTCCTGTAAGACCCATTGCAGATAAAGGAGTGATGCAGGACATTGTACTCATCTTCAGAGGGATAGAAGACTTAGTACCTATGCTTAAAATCTGATGAGTTTTTACAAAAGATACAATAAAACTAAAACAAAGTAACAAAGTTGTTAAATACTTCTGGATTAGTCATTGCCTGAATCGCACAGGAACTTCCCAATAACCTGGACAAATCCCACAGAAAGTACACTGACTTGAGGGGACTTCCTGTGAAATAACATAACAGAATCTGTAATACCAAACTCTTCATTTAGCAAACATTGCCTTACAAAAAAGGATATCTCATTCTGTAGCACAGCGTGTCAGCAGAAATACGGATCTTCACCTGGCAACATGCAGAAAAGAACCATACTGAATACCCCGATGGAGAGCAGTGGGGCCATACTGCAAATATATTTGCAGTATAACTGCATTAATATATGAATGTAGTTTACAGTATCAAAATAGTCTTTCTTACCCTTTAGAATCCCTTCATGCAATTAGAGTTTCACAATTGATCCTGAGCATATTTTCCTGATTAATTACAGTTCTTGTTTCTACTGCACATACTCAAAAACTAGTTCTCTAGGGCTCTGAGCACCTTCTTGCTCTATTTCTCTCTTCACAGTCTAATACCTTATTTATCACTCCTTTTACATTCATCTTTCATTTCTATTGAAACTATATATTAATGATGACTAACAACCAGACAGGTATTTTAAGGGAGATGTTAAAGCACTCCATGGTAACACAAACCAATAAGGCATTTTTTTGTGGGGGAAGAAAGGTGAGATCACACCTGATATTTTAATGCTTTTCATGCAAAGGTATTCTAGAGGTTGACCAAGTGAAATATTTATAGCATGCTCTACTTGTATCTTACACACAAAGTCGGGGAGAAGAATAAAGTTATCATCCCAAACAGACATTTTAGTAAAGTAGGATTACAAGGTCCAAAACAACCATAACTTTCAATTTAAACTGAGCTGTATATTATAATTTCAGATGTCATTGTTTTTTCCCCCATGTCATTCCAATTCCAGAGCCTTATTGTGGGTTATAAAAACTAATGAATAATATTTGCAGCTCATTTTTATATTAGCTCTTTCTGTCTCCTTTTCATGGACTTCTGGTAACAATTTTCACAAGTAGCTATTAATGAACAGAAATTTGAGAACAGCGCAGCTGCCTATTCTTAACTACTTGGAAGTGTCCTAACTCTTGAGGACAGTCAGCTACAGCTGGCATCAGAGTGGTGATTAGTATCAGCATCATGAGGAATAGAAAGAGCGTCTATTTTTTTTTAATCCCTGTGAACAAACCTTATTATCATACTCTTTTAAAGACAAGATTTTAACCTCTTGAACATAATTTTAAGGTAAGGGATTTCAAGTTCATATCAACATGTTGTTTATGAAAGACTTGTCTTGCACAGCAGCATTTTGTGAAAAGGTGTTTCCTTAAAGCTTTACATTTTCATTAAAAGGCCTGGTTTACATTACTCAACACGAAAATTGCACTACAATTAAGAAGCTGCGTCAAAAGATAACACAGTAAAAAGGAACATTCAAACTGAAAAGAAGTAATCCAGGAAATGACATCTCCTCTATCTAGGCCTCACAGATAAGTCACTTCAACCAGGAAATATGTTATTAAAGTGATTTCACTGTTCGCTTCCTCTTTCTGCTATTACAAAAGGCTCAGAAGCTAACAGGCCAAAAATAGCCGCTTCCAAACAAACGCACCGTTGGCAAAGACAGCTCTGCCCCCACCAAAACTCTCTTGCTAATGGCAAATGGGCTAAAATGTTCTCCACAGCTTGTTTTCTAAGAGGAATGTCCAAACTTGATATTTTTGCAAAAGCCTCCTACACCAGGAGAAAAGTTCCTTGTCACTCTGGCAGCAGCCACCGCCTCTAGGGACAACATGGAGCCTGGCTTTCCCAGCAAGCAGCTTGAACCGTTGCAGACCTGAATTAACCGAATCAAAAACAGGCAAGAAAAGTTCAGGAGATACGGAAACTAAATGTTTATGGTCTTCTCTGACAAAAGGGGCAGTAACAGACAAAAATAATGGTAGCTTCTAAGTAGAAAACTCAATGTTAATTCCAAACAATCCCACTGAAGCCTTCATCAAATCAAACCACGCTGTGCTGATACCATTTTCTGAAATTAAAATAGCTATTTGAACCTGTCTAATGCTAGTATGTACGTGTAAACCCCACATGATGTCACTACAGCATTGGCTACTTCAATTTATTCCACACTTTCATGATGAGAAAAAGTAAAACTCCAGAACAAAAAGTAAAGACGACTGAACAGAAGAAGTATCATTTGCTTCAGGAAACAATTCATAATCCTACAATAACTGGAAAACGTAAGAAGCCTGATCTCATGAAAGATGTCCCCACCATGGCACAGGAATTGGACTAGATGATCTTTCAAGGTCCCTTCCAACCCAAACCCATGTGATTCTATGAAAACTTCACTAAACCACTACATATAAGAAAACCAAACCACTATTCCTTTCCCCTTCCAAATCCTCAAATAAAAATTAATAAAATATGCTGCAGTGGAAAACAAGGACAGAAAAGTCTGTAACTTCAGATTACATTTTTCTAGTTTGACCTACATGTTTTTTAAGGCAGAACTTCCTAAATCTATGTACACAGGAACTGATCCTCACTCTTCACCAGGATTAAACCCCCACTATAGTCTTCCACATGCCAAATGGACCCTTAATTAATTCTAGTCTTTCCTGAGCAACTACTTCTTTCCAGATCACAGAAGCTACCTTTGGGTATAAGGCTAACACCTCAGTAAGAGCATACAACACGATAAACAACTCAAAGGTCATATGCAAGGCAAATACACCACTTTCCCAAGCTTATCCTACTCAGTGATCATTAGGATATGTTGCAATTCATTTTTCTCTTCCTTAAGTGTAATTAGTACATGAAGGAATAATTCAGGGCATGATAATGTAGCCCACATTTACTATTGGGAGGTCTTGCTATTCTAGAAGTTCTTTAATAGTTCTACATTAATTAACAGATTTAGGTTTTAACAGTATTAAGTATACACAATTCTGAGACCTAAAAGCAGCTGCTGTCCAGAAATAACTATGTAGATACTTAACAACAGGCTTTACTTACAATCTGATTTCTGTATATGAAGGTAAACAAATACTGAAATTATTTAAATGATGGAAATGATTTTAATTTTGTCAACTACTGAATAAACGCAAATTTTACTTCATCGTAAAAGCAATACTCCTCAAGGACCAACACCTTATGTGCTACATGCATATTTTAATGGCTTTATACTATTTACCTTGCTATCTGAAAGGTACAGGGTCCAACTGTTCCAATATAATGATAGGATTGTAACAGATCAAAAATGGCTTCACCCATAAACACTAATGAAAGAATAATCACCAAATTGTTCAAGATGCAACAAGAAGAAATTTAGGGAACAGTAGAAGCATGAAAATACAGATCAGAAAGGCAAAGGTGCATAATGAGTTGTAGTTTACAAGGGACAAGAGGAGATAACGGAAGATACTTTACGTAAGAATGATTAAAGTAAAGTTCCTTAAGAGTTAAAAAAGGTGAAGAATGCATAGAAGGCTTAAATTTTCCATACTTTCTCCATTTTTTTTTTTTGTAATGTACTTATCTGGACATAATTATAAGAGATAAGAAGGAAAAGAAATTCTGAAGAAAATCACTACACATGAAGAAATGTGCTGAGGATGGCAAGATCAACTGAAATCCACTCTAAAATATTTAAGGAGACTGTCTTCATCAATTTTCCTTGAGAACTCAGGAAAACAGGAGAGGTCATCAGGTCAGAACAGGGCAAATCAAAGCACTACCGTTACAAGGGAAAGGGCTTTCCAAACTACAGATCAGAATACTTGGGGAGAGGGAGTTAGAACAAGATATTAATCAATTTGTAAACACCAAGAAAATTAACACATAATCCAGGGATTAAGTTTTTCTGTATTCTCCAAAATAAAATAGTGTCATGGAACTCGTTTCTGGTAGGACATAGGATGTAAGCAATAGAGCAAAGCATCGTAACACAGGAATAAAAAACAAGACTCCCCATTCGCATTAGCAAAGTAAAAAAAAATTCTGTATAGGAAATCACGGAGCAAATGGCCAAAAGGTAATTATCAGAAGTTTCATAATTATCAGGACTTGGAAAAGTGTGTCAAAAAGAAAATCCCCTGTGTTTGTACTGTTCCAGTTATATAGAATATTTTCATTACCACAATAAAGCAATAGAACAAGAAACTTCTCTATTAAGAACAAACGAAAATCAGGAAATGCTACCAAGCTCAGAGTTCTGAGCACACGCTTTTTACTGCATTTAAAATTATCTCAAAATGAGGGAAAATATCTGAAAATAAAAATATAATCAGATGTAACTCAGAGGATAAGCACAAAAAGAGGGGAAAAATCTTCACCAACATATGCTTTTGAAAGAAATTAAATGTACAGAACATGAAAATGGGAATAGTGAGTAAACAGTAAGATAATAGAAAAAGATGCAGGGCTGTAGCAAACCAGAGGTCCAACCTAGGACGCATAAACAGGAGGTGCATTGTGTAAGACCTCACAAAGCTATGGTTCTTTTGTAAATAACGATCAGAAATCATTTGGTGATGTTGTTATAGTCTAAACCAGAATATTGTGTCCAGCTTTGTGAATCCCTGTAACAGAGGATTGGAAAAGACAAGCTGGAAAAGAACTGAAGGGAAGTTAACATGAGCAGGGACGCGATAAGCAGTTTGTGCTAGGGAAGACTGTCAAGACCAGAGACTTTAGTTTTAAAAAAGGTTAGCCTAAGAGGAGACAGGACATCTTCTCTCCGAATATAAAAAGCTGTTATGAACGACAACGACGGATACTTCCTCAAATCCCTAGAAGCAGCATAAAAATTTGCTGAATTAGGACTAAGTATTTAGGTTACAAATTAGGAAAAAAAATCTAAATAGCAGGAGAGAAGAATTGATGTAATATACCTACCCAACGAGGCTAGGAAATCACCTTCACAAGAGATTCACGAGTTAGAGAAATATTTATTACAGTAGATCCAGCTGTGGATCCTACCTCTGGGAAGAGGACTCTCCTAGAGATCTCTAAAATTCCTTCCAAGCCTACCTGGAAACTCTTCATATATTAGTTGAATAAACAGACAAAAGCAGTAAATTAAGCCAAAGAGAGAGGACTGAGAAAGAGGAGTAAGCCAGCAGCTGTGAATATACAACTAAATCTCTAAAATATTATTCACTTAAAAAAAAAAAAAAGTGTTAACACTTAACCATTACAAAAAAGTACATTTTCTCCTCCAAATCTGTTGTTGCTATTTTGCCTTTAAGCCCTAATAATATAAAGCTGGTCTTGCACATCTTGCTGGTTATCGCTGTAGCCATGGAAGATTCAGTAGCTCAGCATTAACTCCTTTCATCTGAAGTCACTGTACATTTCAAGGTTCTTTAGCTATTTTTGATTCTAGAATTTGTATTGCTTTCAAAAAAAAAATCCATGCGCACTGAAGCTCAGTATCGCAAACCTGTTAAAATAACACTAGAGATAATTTCCTATTCACTGAAATTCTCCAAGGCCTTTAATAGCAGGCTTAGCTCCTTAGCAAGAGAGCAGAAGCAGCCAGGTAATTTTGGCTGTGGCTTTTTCCGCAGCAAGCCATTTACACACCAGTTCAGATGGAGATTTCTCAAACAATCACACAGAATAGTACAAGCATTAGAACTGCAAAAAGACCATCTAAAAATGCACAGAAAACAAGCCTGTGCCTGGAATTGTTTCTCTGACACCCTGAAAAAGTGGAATTACCTGCTGCTTCATAAAAATCCGAATGCAAGATGCTGCTTCTCCCTCATTTCTCTTTTCCTAATCAGGGCTTTCAAAGGCTGCAGCTGCAGGAATCAGAGGTAACAGCAGGAACCTCTGCTGTCAGGGGTTCTCATGGTCAGGGAGCTCATCTGGGGTTGGGGCAGGAGGCAGATGTACAGTCTATTCTTAAAACCACGTTTTGACCACAAGGCCATCCTTGTTTCATATTAAGTAACAGTCCTGCTTCGCCATCATGAAAATTATTCTATCTATCTTTTTGTACTTTCAAACAGTTCAGCCTGTGAATTAGTTTCATCAACGAGCCATTGCATGTTGCACCATCAGAGCTCATTTTTGGATAAAAATATTTCCTATATATTCCTTCACATAGTGCAACTAGTTGCATTATATTATGTATTTTTACTAATCTATTTAGCAGTCTTGGATAAATAAGATGCAAGAACACAATCTAATCACTTAGAAAGGATACGTATTAGAGTCAATAATAAAAATTGTAACAATCTGTTTTACAGTAACTGGAATCACGAACAAGGCTTAAAACAAAAATCAAGATACTATCTAGTTTCCTTCTCACCTAAAAGCATGATTGCCTAGAAGTAATAAAAGGACTTTTTTTTTCTAATCACTGGTTCAGAATAAATGACTACAAAATTTCCCTGTACTAAAAATATCAGCAACTGTCTAAAATCACTCTTTAGAATGTTTCTAATGCAATAAATATGTGCCTATCATGTTATCTCCTGCTTAACTTCAAATTTGATGTCAGCAGCAAGTTCTAATCAGCTGCAACACATATTTCTTTAAAATACAAGCGCTGTACTCCACCATAATTCTATGAGCCCAGATTTCCAATTAACGTGATGAATAAAACTGAAGCAATCAAAACCACATCTGACTTTGGAGTACAGATTTTGGATACGGTATGGAGAAATGCAGAACACTTATTGCCACAGACAGATTTATTTATTTTTTTTTAAGGTCCAGATATCAAGACCAATCCATTCGGTATCAGGATGCGCTGATCCATATGCTACCAGAAAACGGCACTGTTTCTACTCCAGGCGACAAACAATTCAAGTCAAATAGAAATAGTCAAAGCAGGGACAGTCCTACCATTTAGCTGCTGTTCACGTATTAACACAGGGATGTGTTTTGTGGACAATTTCAGGAAAAATCGATTGCTGTGAAACTGACTGTTGGAAGAAATGGAGCTTGTAGGTAAGAGAAAACAGGAAAGATTCTAGATTTTAAAGCAGAACAGGAACTTTTCTAGGTGATTTCTGCTGAAGCTCAATACATATGCTTCTAGGGATTCACTAGAAAAATAATTCCATAAGAAGTAAAAATCCATGATGATGAGCTATTATCAAAGAATTGAAATTTTCTCACAAACTTCAATAAAATATTTAATATTTAAAGTATTTAAGAGGTCACTAGCCTCAGCCTCTAGGACTGGAAAGGAAGATGCTGGATTTCCTGACAAGTCCAATTACAAGTGTTTGATCTCCCACGTCTTTCTCTGGAACAAAAAGAAAAAGATTGTCTTTGTCCTCTGAAATAACTTGGAGAAACTTCCTATTCCTGAAATACCAGACAGAAAAGAAAAAGGGGATGGGGGGGGGGGGAGGGAAGGAGAAAAACCCAACCCTCCCCAACTTACGAGACCCACGTAACTGTGTAAAAGAGACCGGATCCGCACTGGGGATAGACATTAAGCAGCTGCTTTGCGCAGGGGTTGAACCCAGATGACCTCCTGAGGTCTTCAAAGCTGCAGTATTCTGTGATGCTGCAATTATCTTTGACCTGAGCGTATGCAGGTTGGCATTACTAAAATCAGGTTTTTTATATCAACAAGTCCAAAAGCTCTTGGTCTAACGGGAAATAAAGACAGCCCTTAAATAAGGAATTTCTTTCTTGTAAAAAAGCATGCAGTAAAGCAAATAGCGCAGAAGTGTGGCTGACGGGAGCTTCCTCTCTGCAGAATTTGGAGACTTACTTCAGCGAGCCGGAGGAAGCGAATGCCTATTGCAATCTGCTGCTGTAATTACTCATTTTTCAACTCCCTAAGCAATAAGTTTGTTTTGTGCACAAATCTATATCAATAAGCTGGAAGATCTTGAGGATCAGTCAGGATTTTCACATGGCAAACAATTGCCCCGCAAAGCTGTGGGTAGGTTTTGTTAAGGTCTTTGGGTTTCTTTCTTAGAGGAAGAGGTGATGGAAAGGGTCATGGAAGAGAGCAGATAATTGCTCCTGAAGGATTTTTCATCAGTAAACTAATTTAGTCACAAAGAATGGTCACTTTTTTAGTCACCAAAATCCACTTAAGGTAAGGTTTAAAAGACATCAAAGTAAGTGTAGGACCTTGTTTTAGAAGTTGCTAGCAAAAAAAATCATTACAAGATTTGGAATGTCTACCACAGTTGACCACAAATTGGAGAAAATAACAGCTCTTCACTTCTGTTCTATTTATCCAGCCATAACTTACAGCTAGTGGGTGTTGTTATACCTCTGCTTAATGAATGGATTTGCAGAAGCTTTTAGTGGTAATTGCAAATTAATCAGAAGGAACTGTACTTTAAACTAAATCATATGTAATACCAGACACTCAGGAAAAAACTCCAAACCACTGCAGCTTGAACAAACCATCATCAATAAATACTTTTTGTGTTAATACACAGCACCTCAGTTTTGCTCCAGTGGCAAAAAACCATCACCTTTTCAGTGTTTGTGAGGTAGTCAAATGCCATACAAGACCATAATAAAATAAGCATATTACGTCACTGATGGAAACATCCTGTGCCAAGCACAAAAGAGCAGCTAAATATCTGCATGGCTGTGATTAAACCTGTTTCTCTTAAACTCTGAAGCATTTAGTATTACACTGCCCCTAGAAAACCGGAATATACACACAGAATCCCAGAATGGTAGGGGTTGGAAGGGACCTTCAGAGATCATCCAGTCCAACCTCTCTGCCAGAGCAGGGCCACCTTCATGTACACGTACACCCTTGAACATGATGACAGGTTCAGATCCTGGCGATGAAAGGGCGTGAAGGGCAAGAAGGAAGGCTTCTAGGAATAAATCATCAGCAAAAGAAAGTAAATGTGGGCACACTTTCTCAGTGGGATAGAAGACTTGGGGACAGAACATGGGCACTCAAGGCACACCTTTTTTCCCACTGTCCCCTGAGACATACACAGCTCCACTCCAGGGACCCTGACAGGATCCATCTGAGGGGGCTGAAGGAGCCAGTCAAAACCATTAGCAGGCTGCTCTCTACCACCTCTGAAAGGTCACAGCAACTGGGGGAGGCTCCTGTTAACTGGAAAAGGGCAAGCGTCATGCCCATCTTCAACTAGGGCAACACGGAGGGCCTGCAGAACAACAGGACGGAATTCCAGTTAACTTTGGACACCATTTCCAAATACATGAAGGAAAAGATAACTGAATAAATTGATCACAAGCAAATTGTGTCCGATCAACCTGATTGTCTTCTATAATGAGATGACTGTTTCAGTGCACAGAGAGTGAGCAGTGTATGTGGTTTATCTGGACTTCAGCAAGGTATTCTTCAACTCGGATTCCCGTAGTAATCTTATAGGCCAACTGGGTAAGCGAACGATCAGTTGGGTGGAAAGCTGGTTGGACCATCAGGCTCAAAGAATTATCATGCTCAGCAGTATCAAGTCCAGCTTTACAGCTGGTGACCACTGGCATTCCCCGGGAAATGAGAATGGGACTGATACTACTTAGTATTTTCACTAAGGACTGAAAAGCTAGGACATAGTGTACCTTCAGCAACTTCATGGATACTAATAACCTGGGGCAGCTGTCAATATGCTGGAGGGCAGAGTTGCCATACAGAGGGACCTGGAAAGGCTGGGAAAATGGGCTGACAGGAGCATCATGCAGTTCAAAGACACATGCAGATGCCTGTGGAATACCACCACACAACAGGAGAGGCAGGCACTTGCTGGCTAGACAGGGGCTTTGAGGAAAACGCTCTGAGGGTCCTGGGGGAGAAGAAGCTGGCCATGAGTCAGCAGTAGGCCTGTGCCCCAGAGGTATGACAAGAGGCAAAAGCCACAAGATGCCGCATGGGAAACTGCAATTGGCTATACGGAAACAATTTTTACACCACTGTCAAATGTTGGAACAGGTTGCACAGAGAGGATGTGGAATCTCTACATTTGGAGATTTTAAAAAGTTAATTCTTAAACATCATCTGATTGAACCCGCTAAAGAGCATGTCAGCGGCTTGGACCAGAAGACCTCCACAGGTCCCTTACATCCTAAATTATCTTATGATGGGTATTTTTATTCAGTTCTGAAAATAGTTTGAACCAGAGCTCAATTACTGACAGGATGCCATGTAAATCTCCAGAAATAGCACAAATTACTTGGCTAGACACAGTTGTTTCAAGAGCTGACAAGATATCTTGTGAAACAATATTTCACTGTGAACTGTATGACCACAGTGTCATCGATGATGGGCCGGGGCCTGTCTGTGGAAGATCATGACTGTTTTGTTTTTACTGCAGTCAAATCTAAGATAAAAGATGCCTGACGGATAAGCACAAATTTAAATAAGCAGAGACAACATCAGACAGTATCACAGGCAATCAACGGGAACCTGGTCTCCTATGTACGTGGTGACTCAGACTCCCTGGCTAGCTGGATCCCCATTAAGAAGAAGATGGAAAGCAAACAAAGCTAGCATGAAAGAGCACTTCTGAGCCATTGGCTACTGCTGGAAACAGGGTATTTAGGCTTGACAAACTCCTGATTCAATCTAGTTTCCATTCTAGTGATCCCCTTTCATGTTATTACTTTGGGCAACTGTCTTTTTATTCCTGCACAAGCTGCCTCAATCCATGCAAGTAACTACAAGGAAATAAGACAGACTTTCAGCCTCAGTATTACATGCTGTGGACAAAAGAGGACATCAGATGTCAAGCTCAAAAATACACAAGGAAAAAGAGAAGAGTTTCAACAATGGAGACAAAGATAAACCATTCTGAAACCAGCAGCACCTGGGTTTTGGCCAAAACCAGTTTTTGCCTCAAACATGAGAAAATGGAGGCTGGGTTCCTATGCCAGCTCTGGCAACAGCCGAATCAACCGCCACTGCTACAAAGCAGGCTATGAGCCTACAAACGACATTTGAAGGGACTTAGTATCAGACCCATGTGGAACAAGACAATTTTTCTAATCTTAGCAATACACAGAACAAGAAAACTATTTACCATTAAGTGACGTTTAAAAGTCCTACTGCATCTATCTTAGGCTGACTTGTAAATCTTGGAAGTGTCATTACAACTACATCCACATATAGCTATATTACGAGAAAAAAAACAATATCAAAACTTAGGACATAACAGAATAAAGGTTGACTGCCCAACCTTACTTCACTTCCCCTTCCACATGATAATCCTTGCAGCACGGACTGGGTGGCTGTGCAATATTGCTTTGTGTCCTCTATCCTGGATGCAGCTTCATCTCTTGCTCAGTGAAAATAAAACCAACGTAATTAAGAATGTAAAATTTCTCATTGGTACTTTAAACACAACATTTCAGGTACAGTCAATGTTCTGGAAACTTGATTTTCATTACTACACAGACAATGCAAAACCCACTCACGCTGCAGTTTCTGAAATACCATGACTGATTATCAATTTTACAGCTGGTTAAACCTCATTCTAGTTAAAAAAGGCTATTTGTTGTGGTAATACTCTAGATGGTAACTCTGAAATAAAGTGGGACACTTGGTCTGGCATTTGCATAACGAGTTCCCAGAACATTCTTCTTCCCAAGCGTTCCAGCTGTAGGTGCAAATCAAACAGTTGGGTGTGCTTATGTATACAAGACCTTTTTATTTGCACTTCTGGAAAGATATCACATCATATTAGCAAAGGAAACTGCAGTCTTTTTACAAGAGATTCAAAATCATAATGCAGTTCCTTAGTTTTTTACTGCTGAGAGGGAAAACAGTTGCAAGTTGCAGCAATATTTTAAATACATGATTTGTCTTTCAGAGAACTCCTGTGTTATTTTTTTAAGATCGAAAGACTATCTCAATTTTCAATTTACCATTAGCCGCACAATTTAACAACGGAGGAAATTACTATTTTCAGATCCAATTCAAAATACGACTTATCTGTACTAACTCAAGCAGTATTGTGAAATTGTTCTAAAATTAGTAGTACTAAAGCAAACGTATTTTCTTCACAGTAAAGAAGATGTTCCTGAGCTATCGTACCCTCACGCTTCTGTTCATTACGGATGAAGTAAAATAAAGTTTTTGCTGCACGTTCATCCTTTTAGCCATGAGACCTGCAATGTGATTTTCGGATGGACATAAAAGTTTTCAAGCTCTCAAGAAAAAAAATCCCATCCAAACCCACTGCATTTTGAAGTGGGTACACATCTTTACCTTGTTTTACTCTTCATGAGAATTCCTGGTCACTAACTTCCTGTACACAAATCAGGAAGATTAAGGTATGCTGGTAAGAGATAAAAAGGATTCCCTTTTTACTTTCAACTCACAAGAAAACATCCCATTACTAATACAAAATTTAGCATTATAAAAATTTAGTGTGCTGATTTTAAGCACTTAAAACAAAGGTGCAATAAACCACAATGCAGCTTACTTTCTAATACTTATTTCTGAATTTTGATATCACCCTGTACTACCCACTATGAAATTCTATATTTAAGCCATCTCTTCACTCAGAATGCCATCACTCTCAGTGGAAATACTTTACTTAGATACCAAAATAGAACTCCTAGAAGCAGTAATCCTTTATGCTGACTCATTTATCTCAAAATATAACCACAGTTCTTCGAAAGCATACACCTAACTTCATTATGTGCTAAAACACTGATGTTTAAGCATATGCTTCAGAAACACTGAATTATAGTTACTGTTTTCACCACCATAACTGTTTGTGAAACTTCGCTAATGTGCAAATAATCCTGCCGTTTTGTCTGACCCAACAGTGAATTACAACTGTCTGAATAAGAAACTGTCCACGAAGCGCCTGCTTGAAAAGTATGTGTAACTATATTGGCCAAATAGCAGCAAAGTAAAACCCCTTCTCCACAGGACAGATAATGAAGTGTTAAAGAGGCTAAGAAATACCGCAGTCATCAAATGAGGGGATATTTAAGACCTGAAATATTAATCATCACAAATACTGATGAAAGTTTGGCTTGAAAACTAGATCCCATTTATTCATGTGAAGGATTTGGAAGAATGAAAATGCAGACAGGTTTCTACAGTAAATCATGCTACTGAAAATCCAGGCAAACCTAGTAAAATGACCAGAAAAAACAGGCCAGAGTTTCAGGAGACATAATGTAGACAAGAAAGGAGGTCAACAGTTAAAAAGATGAAAGAAAGGAACAGGGAAATGCCAAAGATCTTTCCAAAGACATTTTGAAAGGAATTCTAAATATTGTTATCACTTAGACTTAGGCAGCAGGAAAGGACCAGATAAAATTGTTGTGGCCTTTTCAATCTGACTTGTTTCAACCAATGTTTCTGCATTGACTTTAAATCCCATTAGCTACTAAACTACATCACAAATTATAATTAGCTTTAAAAATATTAAAAAAAATCACCAAATGAATTAAATGGAAATTCAACTTCCTACCTACCATTGAACCATACTGTGGGAGAAAATCAAATTGCTTATTTCAAAAGTAAGCTTTCCTACAAAATTTTAAAATACTATTAACATAAAATAGTGTTAGAATTCTAGAAGTAGTTCTAGATTTATTTACAATTTTTGTTCATAAATTTCTTTAGTAAAAGGACCATGTAATTCTTTTTGCAGCTCCTCTTACATACATACATACATAAAAACCAGCGCACCAGTAAAGCATCACGGATTAACAAACAGATTTTATGACCTCTTACCTGAGTTCTTCCCAGTTTCAACTAGGGAAAAATACATGTGCCTTAAAGTCGGTTGCTGAGCCAGTAAGATAGATTTCTTTACACTCATTCATCAATACACGTACACCCCATAGCATACGAGTCATTATTTGCAAATGGTTTCCAGGATGCCGCACATTACATCCATGGGAATAATGTGGGGATAAATAATCTGGACATGGAAGTTTGTTGTTTTGTAATGTGAGATTAACAGTTGGACTCGATCATCTTAAGGGTCTTTTCCAACCTAAACGATTCTCTGGCTCTATGACAAGCAATCCAGTAGGCTTACAAAGCAAGAGTGGGAGTGGCAGCAGCTCAGGCAGGAGGGCACAGACTGATGGGACACCTTTCAGGTGAACAGCACCGGCTGCACAGGGCACAGGTCAAATGAAAAAAAAACCCAAACAACACAATTTTAAAAGTTCTATCTGCTACCAAGAAGATTTCAGAATCACAAGGGCCCCGAGTTCGCAGAGAAAGGTATTTTACAACAAGGCAATGAAGTTTTCCCTGGCAAAAATACCCAAAGCAGTGACTCCGGCCCCATTCAGATTGTGTATTTTATGCCAATGACCGTGTTTCAGAGCAACACCGGCAGCAAAGACTACGCCCAGAGTCCAGCACAGCCTCATCGATGCACCCCAAATGAAGGGGTGGATGATCTCAGCAGCTGTTACTCGTACTTTTCATGGCAACTCCAAACGCAGGCAGACTCCTGGATGGAGACTGCTGCCCAGAGTAGGTGGAAAATCACACAAGATTTCTGATGCACTTCCTTTCTCCTCCCTCTTACTGATTTTCACTCTACCAATGTCACATTTCGTACCTCATCCATGTCGCAAACTCAACACTCAGGCAAGCAACTAACTCCGTGCATCGGGAAATAGGATCAGTTTAACAAAAATGCTGCATTTCCACCCCATTATTAGCCTAAACAGCAGGAGGGTGTACACTAGGAATGAGGAGCAAATGACCTCACGATCAAAGATAAGTTTGTGAGTTGCCATAAATTAAAATAAGCAAATGTTTACCAGTAACAGCCATTACCAAGAAAACATCTATGTGTGCAATGAAAGCAGCCAAAGTACTTCAGTGCCACCTTTTTCTGTTATATTACCTGTTTATTCCCACTTTTGCAGGAGTTTCTATAGTTCAGGAACAAAAACCCCTTTACTTAACACTTAGAAACCCTGCACTTATTTGAAGCGTCCCTTGTCTATAGTTGCACAAATACATTTGTTAAAAGTGCTGTGCTGCCTATAGCAAGGGTGCTTTATGCAAACCAAGAAAGCACAGCATCTTTTTACAAAGTATCTTTCACAGCAATAAAAACTGTAACTTATCTTAAACTTGGGAAAAATCTTTATGGAGGACCATCATTCAGAACTGTCACGTGCATGAAAGCTGACCCTCTCACTTTGCAATTGATCTGCTGGCTGAAGTTCTGGAGATTGCTATTTGGCTTTTAAAAAATTTGAAACAACTTGAAACAAACACGCAAAATACACTATATCTGAATACAAGCTTCAGAGGGACCTATCGCTTCACCCTTACCAAGCACAGCCACCCACCGCCCCCGTGCCCGCCAGCCAAGGCTGTGCAGAAGCACGTTCCCTCGGCGCTGTGCGATGCACGGTGCTGTAGCTGGGAGCGGAGCAGGGATCACAGACAACCACTCTGGTCCCATTCCTCCACACCTACAGGTGCGGTTGGTCAGGAAGGCGGGCTCCTTTATGCATTCAGGAGTAAAAACCACAATTCCTCCTCTGTGCCAAGAAGCCTTCAGAGCTGCCCCATCGCCAGTATTCCCAGGCTTTTCCCTTCTGCCTCACGGCAACATCTGTCTGTCTGAAAACTGCAAAGGGGAAGGAAAAAAACCAACCCATCCCCAAACCCACAGACAAGCATTTTCAAAACCACGAGATTGTCATGCCAACGCTGCCCTCAGAGGAGAAGCCTTATCCTTATTTCTGACATGGAATTTTATTCTAGTTGAACAAACATTATCCTTCTTTATCAAAATGCAATTGTTTGTTAGGACATGCTATTTTGCATATCATTTTTACATTTATAGTTGCGCTATTCGATTAACAACAATGCTAATAAAGATATTAACTCCCTTTGTCATGGAGAAACATTTTCAATATGAAACATCTTCCTAGTTCTATATTAGATTTTTTGTATTAAAAAAAAAGTGCTAGGAAAAATACACTTTTAGGGAAAATTAGTAATAAGTACAAATCATACAGAGAAGACATTTTCACAAGTATCCCAAGTTTGGAAGCTACCTATAAGTTTGCAATCCAATCTGACCTTATAACAATCATGGAAACTTGCAACCATGCTTTGCTATATATCAATTTCTACTCCTCTCAGTTGCTGCAATTAAGATGGTATGTGTAAAGTCAACACTATGACATTTTCATCTTCTAAAACGTTTAGAAAATTATAATAATACTTTCCTTAATTTTAAAAATATCTTTCACTCACTAGAGGAAGTAGTTGAACAAAAGCAGAATAGGGCACCTGCCCATCCCTATGAACAGCTGCTCAAATACCATCCTCAAGTCAATACATGATTAGATGGGAAAATCATTTCATTTCCTGATCTGCCTCAAATTTAAGAAGGTGCTACATAACACACAGCCATCTGCACGAGCTACTGTGCGAATGTTTGTGTGAAAAGCAGGAATTTTAAACAATGTTACAGCAATTTGTAATTTATCCAAACCATGCATATGTCAAACTTAAAACTGAAAGTTTTAATCATACATTTGTTAAATTTGCAATGGAAAAAAGTGAAGCTACACTACAACATAGCTGTGACAGTGTAAATCACAACACACTCCGCAAACTCACTTTCTGCCTGACTACATAATTCTGGCGCACTAATTAAGCGTATTCTTCCAACTGGCCATGATCTTAGTAAACCAACTCCCTCCTTTGAAATTTTCTCACCAAATCAAACCCGAGGAAGCATCCAGAGACCTTGAAGAACCCCTCCGAAAGCCCTGTGACGCCGCTGCCTCCCAGCTGCACAGCCTTCCCACTGGCACCTCACATCCCAGTAAAAGTCCTAGGTCCTCCCCTGGACAGAAATGGACCGAATGCACATTTTATAGTAAGACAGAAGTATGGAGATCAAGGGAAATTTATGCTGTGATATTTTTGTGGGCAGCTCAGAGGAACATGAAGTACTGTCCCCGTGAATGCAGAGGTAAGCTATTCTGCGCAGAGGGCATGACAAGGAGATAAGTGCTTTTGTAACTTCCACTTGCAAACCAAGTTGCACCAGCTCTTTATGCTACAGAAACAAGGAGGAAAAGCTAAAAGTTTCTTCCTGCTGCAGTAAGGCACTTCAGTCAAGATTCACTTCATTTCTACTGAAGTCAACAGAACTGACTTAATTCAATATTCAAGGCTATTTTAAAAGCGGTGCTTTAACCGTGTCAGTAATACAATGTCAGAAGTAGCTTTTGAACAAAGCCATGTTCCTGTGTTTGTGTCTCCTGCTTTTTCTTTCTTGGGGGTTTCTTTCCTTGCTATAGCTCCATCTCAGCTTGATTCACAGACAAAATTTCATTCCCTCAAAACTGATCTTGAGTTATTTCCATAATTTGTCATTAACTGATCTTAATATGAAATGTTTCACCACGGCCGTATGTCTTCTTCAGAGCTGCAATGCCTTAGCCAGCCAGCACACTGACGACTTTTTGAATTCATCTCACCTACAGAGCCCACACCGCCATGCCATTTTTTCCTACAATCATCTTTTCTTCTTCATTACAAGTGCAGAGGTTTGTTGCATTAACAACACGTGCTGCTCTTCCCACCAAATCCCCGAGTAGAAGACCCCTTCAATCTTCCAGATTGAAAAGACCACAAACTTCTGAAGATTAGGGACTTTTTTACGAAAGCCAAGTTTTTAAACAATAATTTTCAGAATTCTTCTATTTACATTACAACACTTCAGCTGTTCTTTTTTTTCCCCTAGATGCACATACAGAGTTTTTCCTTGAATTTAGTGCCTTCTTTAGATCGCTCTCTGAAGGTTTTTCAACTTTTAGTCTGCTCAATGGCAAAAAACAATAGTCAAGCCTATTTCACTACTAAACAACGGCACTCTAACAACTTCACAAAAGCAGAGAAATTCTGAATAACTACTATTAATATTAATAACTATTTAGAAAGAGGTTCTGAAGATCTGTTGCCGGGAATTATATTGTTTCATCATTTTCTGTGACAATATTACATTTTGCCACACAATTTTAGTTAAGTTGTACCTTTATTATAAGCATTTAGGTTCCATATGCTTCAATGAGAATTTCTGAGTGAGCAAGACCACACAGTGAAATTCAACAGAAGAACCCAATGTAACTGAAAAATGCTGTCAGTAAATTAGCAAATGTTTGATAGAAATGTCATTCAAGAGCCGTTCAGAAATGTGACTGGGGAGCAAAAGAGGGTCTGCCTAGCACCGTCTCTGAAGGAGCTGCACATCCCTGCATAAACCACTGGGGTTTCAGAACACCAACACTGACACAGCACCTGGGTGGCCATATGAAGTTGCAGCCTTACATTCATAGTATTTATTTTCCATAATTTCTTGGAATGCAGTTCATAGCTTAACACAGAAGTCTTTCCAATCTTTAAGTTTTAGCTGGGTGAAGTCATTTCACCTCTTTAACAAGATACAGTCTTTGGACAATTGAGCCATTTCATGAAAAAGGTTGTGTAAATGAGAACATCAAGGCCAGCTCTCCTCTCTTATAGTAAAATGAGAAAAAGCCTAAAAGCTGTAGTTAAGTGAATCTGACTCTTGGAATACATAACAAAGTAGTTATTTGCTATGTCTTTTAACAAAGCCTGAAGGACTTACACAAATAACAAATGTGAAAATGTTGAAACTGTAAATATGTTGTTAACTGCTTTGTTTTCATTCACCAAGAAAAATGATCAAAAGTAGTTCTTTTGGATGGGTTCTAAAACAGAATTTAGTGAACAGCTTGTACTTTTCATTAAGACCAATCAATTCTGATAATTTCCATATAAAGTAATCATCATTATCTAGCATTCTAATACACATGCTGTATGAAGGACAAGCGTAAAAGAACCTTTTGAAACTTATTTCTTTCCACTTGCCACAAACTGTAGAAAACAGTCATTATATTGTTGATGCTATGAATAAGCATTTGAATAAAAACTAGAGAAATCAGAAGCTCAAGCCTAAACTATAGTTCAGTGAGATGTGATCTCCATAGCAGTTAAGAAGGATGTCTCAAGCACTTACTCCACCTGACTCTTTTCAAAACAAACTTCGAAAGCAGGTTAACATTATCATTCGCTTCCAAAGCTGTGTATGTTGCAGGCATCTAACAATGAGTAATCAATTACAGCAACCCACAGTAATTTTCAGGGCTGCAGATTAACCAGTCAAGCAGCGTATGTTTGCATACAGTAATTATCTATTCACGGTCTGGGGGTGAAATTCCAGGACAGTCTAAACCAGTCTCTCCATCCCCTAAACAAAAATCCCCACCCCTCCTTTGACTCTGCAGCAATGCCTCTCTCATCCTGAGCAAGCCAGTTTAGGGAGCTGAACTGGACAGGCCTTCTGCAATTTTCATTTCTGCCTATTTAGCTCCTTAAACCTGCTCACTGCAGGGTCAGGGAAGTAAAATAATCAGTGAAAAGGCAGCAGAAAGAATATAGCAACCAAGACAGATCAGTTAGATGCACGGGGAGAAAGTACTCCCGAGAAAACGTAATTTCATTCAAACTTGAAAAACCAAGAGGAGGGGGAAAAAGAAACCGAAACGAACAAAAACCTGGGAAGAACTTGTTTCTTTTATCCTACCAGTATAACTTCAATTGAAAAGATGACGTACTGAGTCTTCAGAACTGAACGTTTCTGGTCATACTAATCAGTGTGTTTTAAGAACAGAAAATATTTTCATAATTCTAAGAAAAATATGCTCAGTATACTATCAACAGCTATTAGTTTATCCATAGAAAGTGTTTTGCATTTCACTGAGTTCACATCCAAGAGGACAGATAGATGTCTCAAGAACAAAACAGTCTCTACATATTTTAAGGAGTCATCCAGTTCATCCTTTATTTCCCAACAAACAAAACTAAAAAAAAAAAGCAAAATGTTAAAATACTGACTATTTATATAATTAAATATAAAACTATTCAAACATTAATATAGTACCTTCTTTTACTTAGGAAATAGAGCAGGAAATTTAGAGAGAGTGAAAAGGGGAAGGTAATTTGTAAGAAAGTCATATTTACATAGTGCACAAAGGTCATGTTCATCTGTAAATTAACACACACAACTATAACTATAAATTTATATTTTGGGAAAAGATTAATCCCAAACTACTCTTATTTAAATAATTCTATTTTAAATTGACCCACCTTCTACAGAGATGGTAACATCACCTCTTCAAATAGTTTTTCTTTTGCCTTCTATGTAAGACAATGGTCATGACCTCTCTCATAGAAGTGGATTTATACTAAGTAGTTTGAAAGAACGTTTATCCTGGGTTTCATGTACCTGTGCTGTCAACTTGAAAATCTCTTCCCTCCTTACCCTTGAAAAAAAAAAAAACCAACCAGCAAAAAACCCCACCCTGCCAAAATCCAAACGACGCTTTTCCTCCTTGACTTCCTATCCCATTCTGCAGATAAGCCTCAATTATTCACTTATCTTACATCTTCGCTGGAGTAGTGCCATACAATTTTATGGACATTAAGACTTCTGGAGCCTTCTCCTGCTTTACAGAACTCTGCAGCGTTCCTCCACAGCCAGAGCAGCCATTTCAATACATTTGCCTTTGGCTCCCACAGTTGATTTAGAAGTTGAAGACTGATTTTTGCACTCCTTGAAAAACACTGTGTACATGAACTGCACCTTACATCAGTGAAATCTCCCATCTGAAGATCCTGGTCTATAATTACATTAGCAAAGCGGCTTTCTACAACAGAGACAAATTTTATCATCTCTATCTAGAGGCCTGAGCTTTAGAGGGACGGGTCCAAAACTAGGGAATGAAATTCCACACAAATTAAAGATCACAGAAAGGCTCACCAACATCACCAGCACAAGTTGCATTTCCTAGTCAGATGCTGCTTATTTGCTACAAGATTTGACTCTAATCATAGCTGAGGAAGCCAGTGTAACAGCTTACGGACAAGCGAATATAATGCCCCAAACTCTGAAGACAGTTTGTGGGAGCTCTGAGGGCAGCAAGTCTGAGACAGACTAGAGGTTTTCTTCACTTACGTTGAGCTCATTTTTAAAATACATTTAATAACACTGAAGTGTGTTCTTCCAACCACATTTGAAGTTTGTTGCACAGTTTCTCCCACATAGAACATAAGTTAGCAGTTATGAAAATTACTTATAAAATAAGCAGTTAGAAAATACTACAGTTTATCTCAAAATTTTAAAATATGCATATGGAGAGAAAGGGGAGAAAAAGAGAAAATAGCTGGCTATTATTTGACAGTTTGGGTTGAAATTGCTTTTCAAAGACTAGTCTAATAAAGGTAGTGCAGCTCACACATAAGATGAGCAAACTACATATAAAATTGAAGTAATTTTCACTAAACACTTGGCAAAATGAGGTGAACTGGACAGAACATCTGTCAGCCAATATCACCTGATTGAACTTACTGAAAAGCTCAGAGGAAAGAAAAGACAGGTACTGTATTTATTTCCTCACTAAAACATGGAAAAATACTTGTCATGCACATGAAACAATCTCTGGCCAAAATTCACTTCCAGTAATATAAAGAAATAATAACTTCCAAATACTCATACATATATACATAACAAGACACATAGCTCCTAACAACAATCTCACAGAAAAGCTGATAGTACCATGGAAAACGTTCAATGTTATTAACATAGGATCATTTAAGAAATATAATAAAAAGGTTCTATCAACCTGTTCATATTTAAAGATATGATAAACCAGTAATCTTAATTCCATGATTTTCATCACAGTGGCACAGTTGTAAATATTCCAGTTACACTCCAATTGAAGTTTCACCCGGATATGCTAAAACAGAACAAAACATCTGGAACCTGAAAAAAATTAAATCAAATCATCACTGGGCCCAGGACGTCTGTCCTTTCCTCTTCCTCCAATTATTTCTTTGTAAGTCATGCAAAACTCATGCCAAAAATACAATGAAACACCTGAGAAAGAAGGGGTGGAATTCCACGGAAACAAGTTGAATGTATTACCAAATTACTGAATGTATTACTAAATTTCACGTAAGGTAAACAGTTTGGCTTCACAGCAGTAATGACTAAGCTCACAAAAGTACACGTTAACAAAACACACATTCAAACATTAGGTCTAAGATGTCAGGAATCCACTTCAACAAAACATATTTTGAGTAGGAAACAGACTTCATTTGTTAGTCTCCATTGAAATGGCTCCATGTTGCTCTAAGACGAGAAGAAAGATCAAAATTAAGTTTGTACAACAAGTATCTTACACATCAAAGGGATGACAAAAAAAGTAAATAATTACACAGTCATTGGCAACAATCACTAAACGCACAGTCCTCTGGACTAAGACAACCTTGTGCCTAATTCTGGGCCCACAGGTAGTCCTATCCGCTTAACTGTATTTACTAAAATGTTTTAAGTTAAACAAGTACGTAAGTGCTTGTAAAACTGGACCCTAATATTTCTGAAAAATACTCCCCCCGCCCCAAAGTGCCTTTCAAAAAAACTTTCAGGAATCTCTCTCTCTAGTATCCATTTCACTTTCATAATTTGTTAAATAATAAAAAAAGATATTCTAGTCTAGCTACCTAATCTGTTTATCTTGGGAAAAGAATTTATAATAAAAGAGATATATGAGAGAACAGACAAGCACCTAAAGAAACTCCCCACTGTGACAGAGAAACTCGTTCCACCTTTTTTGCGAATAGATGAAAAATTCATGTGTTGGGAACATCTGCACAGTATAACAACACAGATTTTGGATTTGCTGTATTTGATTTTTCATGTTAGTGTTATAAAAAATAGTGTGCTGTGNTGGTTGGACCTGATGATCTTAGAGGTCCCTTCCAACCTCACCGATTCTATGATTCCATGAAAAAATGAACTTGTATGAAAATAACTGACTAATACCATCCCCTGGGATACATCTCTGAAAGAAAATTTCCTTTAGCATATCTGATCAGGAGATCTGGTATCTACAGAAAGTGGTCCTGTCACGGTTCCTGCACTCTAATGACGAAAAAATATTTTTTTGTACAACCCTCAATCTGTTTTGTTCTGAATTGCTTAATATCAGGCCACAAATAGGAAGTAAATTAAATATAAAACTGACTGCAAGTGTCTATTCTCTCCATAAAGCATATTTGACATAGTTTTGTAAGATTTTAAGACAAAATCAAGAGTACCAATTCCAGTTGTAACTCCAGTAAACTACTGGTGTATTCCTTCAAGTGAACCTCATGAGGTTCAGCAAGGCCAAGTGCAGGGTCTGGTACGTGGGTTGGGGCACCCCCTGGTATCAATACAGGCTGGGGAATGGACTGGGAGCAGGCCTGAGGAGAAGGACTTGGGGGTGTTGGTGAATGAGAAACTCAATGTGAGCCAGCAATACGCGCTCGCAGCACAGAAAGCCAACTGCATCCTGGGCTGCATCACAAGAAGTGTGGCCAGCAGGTCGAGGGAGGTGATTCTCCCCCTCTGCTCCGCTCTGGTGAGACCCCACCTGGAGTACTGCGTCCAGCCCTGGGGCCTCCAACATAAAAAGGACATGGACCTGTTGGAATGGGTCCAGAGAAGGGCCACGAAGATGATCAGAGGGCTAGAGCACCTCTGCTATGAAGACAGACTGAGAGCATTGGGGTTGTTCAGCCTGGGGAAGAGAAGGCTCCAGGGAGACCTTATAGCCCCTTCCAGCACCTAAAGGAGGCCTACACAAAAGATAGGGACAAACTTTTTGGCAGGGCTGTTGCAATAGGACAAGGGGTAATGGTTTTAAACTGAAAAAGGGTAGATTTAAATTAGATAGTAGGAAGAAATTCTTTACTCTGGGGGTGGTGAGACATTGGAACAGGTTGCCCAGGGAAGCTGAGGGTGTCCCATCCCTGGAAGTGTTCAAGACCAGGTTGGATGGGGCTCTGAACAACCTGATCTAGTGAAAGATGTCCCCGCTCATTGCAGAGGGGTTGGAGATGATGATCTTCAAGGTCCCTTTCAACCCAAACTATTCTGTGATTCTGAAATACTTCTGTTACTATTACTGAAAAAGACAGTCTACATCAATAACGAGCTATTTACTTAATAATCTGTAAATGTTATCCATGATGACTCAATATAACACCACTGATGTAGGTGATCTTGTTGCACTGATGTAAAAATATGAAATCAGAAAACTGCATGACTGTAAACTCACATTATATTTGTATAATTTAATCCAGTCAGGTATCAAAGGAGGCTGCACTGGTATCAGTCTGCTTTGTGCCAGTATAACACAACATACATATTAGAGATGGAGCAATAGTAACATGGCACTAAGAACAATTTCCAAATAAGTACTGGCAGCTAAGACCTCAAATTAGTCATTTTGGCATTTCGCATGTTGATGGGTTCTACTACTTTCAGTTATTTTCAGAAGAAAATATGAGCCAGTATTCATCTTTAAAACAAGCTTGTTTACACACAATGCTGTTGTTTCCTAAAACAGAGGGGAGGAAACAACAAATTAAAGCAACATACTACAATACAAAAAAAAAAAAAAATCAGCTTACGTTACCAGAATTCAAACTTAGACAAGTACTAATAGAAATTAGCCTTTTACAAGTTTCTTTAAAAAAACCAAACCTTTCCAGTTCCTACAGCTTCCTCTATACATAGGCTAGTAAGACGGCATGCTATTGCCCCATTACTTTCTTACATAGGTCTGAATGGGATAGAAGAAAAGCAAATTGGAATAAAAGAGTGCAGTAAATTCTGCTAAGTTTTTATCATCTTGGCTAACTTTCAGAAAAGTAGCTTTGGGAGGAAATATCTTGAGACACTTTTTTCTAGGGCTTCAACTGTTAGGTAACAGCTAAAAAGCAGATCCTAGGTGAATTGTGAACTTCTCTGCAATTTTCAAAGTAGCTACAGCATTTGCACAGCAGTACAGGGAGCTTTGTTCCTGTCTCCACACTCCCTTCAAAGTTGTATTACCAACATTGTAGCAGGACACACAGATGATGGCCTACATTCAAAAAAAGTAGGCTGTGTATTTTGATTAATAAACCATTCATTTGAAACCTTGTACTTTGGGGAAAGGAGGTACGCTGAGGATTTTTTTGTGTTTGTTTTGGACAGGTTTAGGGTTGTGGGTTTGTTGTTTTTTTTTTTTCCTTTAACGTGACAGTGGTAGTTAGCATTGTGTTCTGCAAATCTGCCAGGATTAACTGGGAAAATGATTCAGATTACTTTTAATCCAGATTAGTTACTCAAGTCAATTCACAACACACCAGCACAAACATTTGTGTCACCATCAAGGTGGTGCTCCATGGAAGCAGGTGGAGCTACTTCTTTAACTGATAGTGAAACTATTTGTGGAACTCTGTTAGCTATTTGTTTTTAAATGGGTCCATATAACTAGCACGTTAAAAAGTTTCTGCTATCACTCAGGCTCAATTTCCCATACTGAGAAACTTCTATTTTCTTCAAATCTCTGAACATTTATTTTTCTAATATTAAAAGCCACTTGGTATCTCCCTCCAACAGTGTACAACTTTATCAGTTAATTTACAAACTCTTGGAAGAGAAATATATTTGCATTAAATATATAAAAACTTGAAGGTGACTATCCTTAATGACTGAAGCCCTTTAAAGAAAAAATGTTTATATTTTTTGTATTTATTTAAAAAATCAAGATCTAGACTACTAACACAAAAAACCCTTATTTCAATTATTAAGACCATCATGTCTATTCCTCCTCTAAATGTGCTACTAGTAAAGCAGAAAAGAGAAGCTGGCTCCATTAATAATAATTTTTGCACATACATACCACTGAGAAGTCACGTCTGTCCTCTGCCGTGCCCACCTTTTTTTAAAAAAAGGGTCACCTTCTTTGTTGCAGCTCCCTTCCTTCAGAGCATTGCAGACTACCTGAAAACACCTAGGCTAGTCTTAGTCACTGCTGTATTTACCTCCACAGTGTAGAGCAGAGTTGTCTGACCCAAGGACCACACTTGCGTATTTAGTAAGCTCAGGTCTGCAAAATCTCATCTTCTTCTGCTCCCAGAAGTCATTCAGAAACAAATACTGCATCCTACTGCATTTTAAGGCTTCCCTAATCCCTCGACTACTCATGGATCTTAAACGGATGACAACAGAGATTATCTGAAAAGACAGAAAGACATTCTAAAGGTCTTTGTCTACAGCTGATAGAGATCTTCACAAAGGAACCCACATCCTCAGGAACTTTGGTCTCAGCCTGACAATTAAAGTACCTGGTACCTTCAGAACTGTAGGGCTATTTCACAGTCTTTCCAAGATAAAGCTATTACAAGGAAAGACTCCCAGGTACTGTAAAACTTAAACCAGGTAAAAAAAATTTCCTCCAGTAGATAATAGCTTTCCAAGGTAGTGGTGTTATCTTCATACGTTTGGGCAATTAAATGTTGCCTTAATCACCATGTCATTTAACAGAAGACATACATGCCTGTCTTTAATGAGACAGTTAAATTACAATTCTATCAGAATTTGTTTATGTACCGGAATAAAAATACCAGATGAGATTATGGTAGCTAAAACAAATTTTAAAATGGAAGAATATTTTTCATTTTATTTAGCTTGTGTTTGTTCCAACATGATAGGTTTCCCCTTTCAGGGCAAATTTGTCTTTGGAATACAAAGAAAAAAACCCCATGATTGTGAAACAAAAACATGGCAAGAAATTCAGGGATAAGTGAATATCCCAAGTTACTCGGGAAAACAAAACAGAAAACAGATTTCAAGTTCATCCTGGTTCTCTAAGTGGAAAATAGTTTTCCCATAGATAACAACTTGATGTTTCCTAAAATTTCCTTAAACTTTGGCAACAAGTGATTCTGACAGGCAAATACCATCTCGCCTTTCCATTAGACCTAAGCAGATCCATTCCCACAAGAGCCACCTGAATCAGTTGCTTCCTCGAGGAACCAAATTTTTCACATTTGAAGGAAAAATGCCTGAGCATCAAGATCACCAGGGTCAGAAGAGGTGTGTATGCACTTGGATAAGTGTTGTGGGGGAGAAGAAAGTTTACGTATGTCTTGTGTAAGAATATCGCAGCACACATCCTATATGTATATACACAAGTACAGAGCGCAGACCCACGAGCTAACTAGAAGAAGAACAGCCACACCAGCGTGGCACTATCTGACAGCAAGCACAAACTGTTACTAGCTGTCTACTAAAGCAGCATTTAAATCTGGGAAAGCAAATTCCTTATACCAACAAAAAACAGTTTGTCAGCTTCGCTGTACGTCATTTAGGTAAGAACATGACCCTACTGTTTCAGGCCATTCCAGACAAAGTTGTGTCCCTAACTGACTTGGGTTCCTTGTCGTTCTTACTATCCTTCATGGCAAATCTGGATACAACTGGCCATACGCACCTCACTCACCATGGGATCAAACATACACAAAAATTGATTATGGAACAGGGATACGCCCTTTTACTCAAGGGCCAGCATTTTCAGAAAGTGAACATAGGAATAAGATAATTGGAGCTGAATTATTTTAGATTAAAAGACCTCTTAACTTCTACTCCACTACCTCTTGCACTACTGAAAGAACGGTAGTGCTGAATTTCACCACAGTTATTTCTTAGCCTATTCTGTCACACTGTATCTAATCCAGTAATTAAGCCAAAACCAGCATAACAATCAGCAATTTATGCTTAAAATGAACCTTGACAGTGCTCAGGGTGAATGATGGCTTCCAAGACCACGTCTGTAGCAGCAAGTGAAACAACAGCAGCAGCTGAGTCCCCACGCGAACCCGCCGTTCCTCAGCACACTTTTGGACAACCTCAGGCAAAGAACTTCCACGCTAGCAATGGGGCAAGACCATGCCAGCTAGAGCATGGCAGGACCCTGACACTGTCCGGTTTACGGCTAGATACTGACTTAGATGACAGTGATATTTTACTTTCATGACTATTTGCATGCAATCACAGAGGACAAAGGCGTTAAGATCCTCTCACTATCTGTATGTGCTTTCAGCATCCCTGACCCTGCAATATTACAGCACCAAACACATTTGTTTGTTTCTTCCCTCCCCGGCTCCTTTTCCGTTTTTGAGGACAACTAACCCAATAGCGGCAAGATTTCATACCTCAGAAAATACATCAAGACATGATGACAGTAAAAACAATACCACTTCCACAATTCAGAAAATTACTTGGTGTATAAAACCAAGAACAATTCCCAAGAAACTGGTTTGATCACATGGTAGCCTCTTCTGTTATTTATGCTTTAGAAATGAAGGTTAAAATAAAAATGTTATTAAAAAGTTTAACTTGGAATAAAACGTGTTTAAGACTGTTCTTCAATCCTGCTTTCTACATACTACAAAAAGACGAAACAAGTTACACGTGATGCCTTTCCTCTACCGCCGCCATTCAGTATCCATTGGATGCAATATGTTGATAAACAGAAATAACTTTATTGCTTGGTTTTGATTTAATAAAAAGTACTGGATTTCAAGTATACTAAAACATCACCAATTTCCATCTAAGTCCGAAATACACACTGCGCATTTTCCCTCATAAATCTACAGTGTGATTTCAAAACATGAATGCTGTATTACCAAACACATTTCCAGCAGTAGGGTCTCACCGAAACACACCATACTGTATAGAAAACTCAAACTCTATAATTAGGCTCAACGTTGTCTCTGGATTTCTGATTCAGTCAAATAATCTGAATTGCAACAGAGCAATATAAAATAAATCCAGGAGTTTTTAAATAATCCACACTGTCATACTTTACAGAATTGGTTTTAAAGTTACATTTTCCATTTTTAATACGCTAAATTTTGGCAAAAATGTTTTGACAGGTTGAGAGGGGACAGTTGGGATTTCTGGCACTTGAGAAACACTGCACGGCACACGTGGAAAAGAATATTGGTATTTCTTCTGAAAAAACGAAGAGCACTGAAATAGTTTATTTTGACACTTCAATTGCCTTTCTTCTGAGGCTGCCAACCATTAAACTAGATGAAGTGATTCACACCTCATCGTGCTACTGTTTCAGGCTTCTACATGAACCAACAATTCTTCATCATACTGTCTCTATTTAGAGGTTTTCTTCATAATCCTAACAGTTAGAAATTATTTTCAAGACGGAGAACTAGCTGGATGTCTACAATTAAAAGGATTTGCCATCATAGCATTTTTCAAGACACGCAGCTTGTATTAATATACTTATTATTTCTTATACATTTATCTTCTAATTCAAGCTTGAAATGTACCCGAAACAGACAAACACTACACCCATACAAAACAGTATTTCTGCTACCTTACTTGCTGCTACATTCAGGTTTTCCCACCTGAATTTTGACAACCACAGTTCTGCTGCTCCCCACCCTTACTGGGATAAACACCACCATTTCCCGAGCTAAGACAAGCCTTTCAATTCTGGGGAGATGAATAGCGGGGAAACCCATGAGGATGGGGATTAAGGAAAACTACTTACAAAATAAAAAAGAAGTACATTTCACATAACTGAATTAAAAAAATCCAGGGCTTTAGAAAACTTCACAATTTAATAATAGGAATATTTTTTTATCTTGAAAATGCAGTTATTTTTAGCTTTCCCTATCAGATCTATAGCTTAGTTCAAGTGCTTATAATATCAGCATGGACACAATTCTTAAGCTTAACAAAATCACTAACCACTTTGTACCCACAGAGAAAAAATTAAACATAGAATAACATTTGAATTACTCTCAGTAGCTGCAATACAATAGTAAGCTGTCAGTGCCTCCTTGCCACTTGAGGAATTCAAGTAGTTGTTTTCAGTCACTTTTCATATGAAAGAATAAAATTAAAAGTAGGGGCGAGAGGTACTTCACAATCCAGGCTTATACACCCTAAAGAGGTCATGAAATTGAATAGGCCAAGAATTAAAATTTATGGCTTAAAGCCTAAGTGGGCTGACTTTTACTGTTGGAGGAAGAGGTCCTGAAACGTTCACGGAAACGGATCGTGTGTGCATACAGCTGGCATTAGAAAGGTTTTCATTATTCACTAAACCAACAGCTTCCAACGCAGTATTATTTACTGCTCTCCTCCATTTTCTCGCACTACTAGAGGGAATCATTACATTCCTAAGGCAAGAGACTTCATGGTTATTCCATCAGAGAAGTTTAAAAATTCTACCAAAAAAAAGCAATCAGAAGTCAATCATGGTTATGAAATTGTGTAAGACGGGGCGGAAATAATATTAAGCAACCCCAGAACATCTTATATCTACTTATTACACCTTGTTCCAAACAACTTTAGCTGCACATATTACAAGTCTACCATAACATACACTCCCCTCTATACCAGATGGTGCTAAAAGTCATTTACAAATAAAAACCTGTGCCCTACACATGTAACAAACTACAAGGCTTCTCTCCCTAATCTTGCACTCAACGTAATCAGCACCAAACTGAAAATGGAGACGAGAACAAACTAGTTTCAGAAACCACAGGGAAAACCAGTTTAAAACTAGTTTCCGTATGAAACGGAACATTTTCATAGCATAGGCAAGCCAAATGATTGTATACCCCTTGACCAAAACCTGTGCTGTTACAGTTTTTAGAACACCATCTCTTTGAAGATATGTATGTACACACTACAGTGAATTTATCAATGCAACACTCTTCCCTTTAAACAAAAGAAAAATACAGAGGATCAACCTGCACTGCAGCAAACACAAGTAGACTAAGCTTTGCAAATTCACAACTCATTCAATGAAAAGTAATTTCCAATAAGCACCCAAAGGTATTTCTCTATCCATACCGTACTAGGGTAAATCTACACTGTCGAGAGAGCAATGTTTGATATTTAATCAACAACTAAGCTACAGACTTTGGACAACTACACATAACAGCAATGACTAACATGGACAAAGAACAACGATGCATTACAGCCTTTAAATAGTAATCAAGGTTTGAGTTAAACTTTAAATACCATTCGGAAGAAAGTGGTTTTTCCTTCTAGTTTTTTATTTATTTGGCAATAGTAACAGTGAACATTATTTGTTTTGAGATTATAAAATAAACATTAAAAGAATATTTGGTACAGATAAGCTCCTCTTCTTCTATTGTGGTTCAAACCTTCTTTCATGTCTGAATGTGACCTCCTCTTCCATTTCCTCCTGAAGAAAAGTATAAAAAAATTCTTGTGTTTGGATGAGTCACCCAAACTTTATCCTGCTTTATGCAGGATCCTGTTATTCTGTACTTTAAATACAGACTAATAAAATCAGTACCCGTGATTTAGAAGAGTCAAGCGGCAATAAAGCAACCACTCAGTTACCTGGATCTTCAAGGGTCAGAATTAAACACTTTGACATAAAGTTTCCTAATGATCACCTTTTTTATATCACATAAATTCATTATAAATATTAAATTCTTCTCCAGTACAGCTGTGGGGTTTTTTTTAAAAAAAAAAAAAGCTTCATCATGTTCATCGTGTCCATTCTATATAGTTAGAAACGAAGAAAGATTTGTCTGATGACATGCAGTGCCAGCACTAGATTAGGGTTCAGACCCTCCCGTACGTCACCATTTTTATTTATCCCTCTGCCTGTTCTGTCTGAACGACACTGCCCTACAGGCTAAAATGAACAATGATATCATTATTATCACTATGGCATTAAAGTACCAATGCTGCACTCTAACACCAAAACCCAGTAGTCTCCATCCAAGCACACAGAAAACACAAAATATGTGATTGGTGGCCATTTGCAAAAGATTTGACTTAGGTAAAGCACTCTCCATAAAATAAAATTAATGAAAGGCAGGCATAAAGAAAAATCATTTGTATGTGGCCCTCACATTGTCTATCACCTTCCAGATCCTACAACTGAAGTAGAGATTGAACAGGGCGGATGCTTCACAAAGGAGAAGAAATTTGCGTCCATCCCTTCATGTAAAACAGAACAACTAAACTCCATGATATTTCATAGAAGAAAAAACAGACCCCTTTCTCAGTAACTGTAACCACAGCAGATGAACACAGAAAAAAGTAAAAGCTCAGTCCACATCACACAAGCAGCTGTTACTGACTGAATCTATCCAACCTTGTGAAATTTGGACTAAATTCACAGAATCTTCCAAATATAGAGCCTCTGCACATTAGCAGGTGGCCAAATCACAATTTTAGGCATACGGTCTTAAAACTTTGTTAGTGGGTAAATTAATATAATGCTCCAAAATAAGGATGCAAGTGACACTTCACCTGCACTAAAGCAGCTTAGATGTGGCTGGCAGTGAAGACGCGCTGCTGCTGGCAACACGGGGAGTGTTTTGGCATTTCACTACCGTAACAGCAAAAGCTTCACGCACAGTAGGTATGGCTTTGGAACCCAGCACTACATTCAACATTCTGTTTACATAGCGAAAAACTCATTAAAATAAGTTTATGACTTGCAAAGGCTGCCAATATAAACATAGTATTCTTGTTCTTAACCAATGGGATGTACCAAGAAAAAAGTATTTTAAATAATTTTGTTACCAGAAACATTTGGTGCTTTTCAGTTTAGAACAACACTGGACGCAATATAGAATCCTGCCCCCATTCTTATGGGTTATAAAGATATAATTAAAAATATATTTTTTTATATTCTTTCATTATGTAAAGCTCTACTACCGAGTTTCAATCACTTTCATCCTTAAAATCCAAGGTCAGTTCCTCTGTGAAAGTGATACAATTCCAGTCATATTTTTGTAGATCAAACACTGGCAAGAAATCACCAACTGATAGCTGCAGAGATTAGTTACTGTGGTAGCATTTTCTTTTCTTTTTAAATTAGGCAGCTTTTGTTATGGATTGCATTACTAGACAGCCAAATGCTTTGGCAGTGCTCTGCCATTAGCTGAAAACTAAAAATGTACTTAAAAAAACAGGCTTCAATCAGCATTAAAGCCCAACTGACACTGAGGCTACTAATACTTGGAAAAGTGAAAAGTCCCTGAATTTTTATTCCACCACATATAAAGCAGAAGAGAACTGTGTTAATTTGACAGTGTGACTGTCTGTCTTTTTTTTTTCCCCACTCCTTAAATTGTGACAGAGGCTGAACAACTAAAGGATACTAACGATCCACTCTGCAATCTGATCAATATAGGTGATGAGTGAATATTCCTCTTGTGAACACACACACAAGATCCGCACGTATCTCATGTGTGGCAGTTAAAGTATTGAAGCCGAGCAAACTGGCTTTTTTCCTTTCTTAAACTAAAAGTGAAATGCTTTAATCCTAGTGTGGAATAAAACAGAATATAAGAACACGTAAAACTGTCAGAAAATATAACTGTCCTTTTCCAGTTAACTGTACTGCTATATATAAATCCATCACACGAGAACAATGAACAAAAGACAATTTTGTTTCCTTAACGCTCATCTTTTTCAGCTCTGCAGTAGACGTTCTGAAATTACAGATCAAAAATATAAAATGTATGGAAAGAAGATAAAGGAGGAATAACAGTACAAGAACTACAACAAACAAGAAAAAAATATTTCTTCAAGAACAGAGAATCGTTTGGCCTTTCAACTGCTTACTGGGTAATGAATTTCAGATCAGATCCTGCTAACTGCTATGTTTTCAGCTCTTCCCTGTGCGTGTTGGTTCAAATTAACACAACAGATTGTTCTTACTGATTCAAAATTACACGGCAATAGATTTAGGAAAATGAGGCAATTTTCATACGAAATATGCAACTTTTATATTAACTTGGAAAGCTCATAAGGCCAAAATCCTGCAAAGGGCTACACATATGTCAGCCATGATGACCTGGAGACCCTGTATTAACAGAGCACAGCTTAGAGATCCACCAAATTAACACTCTTGGTATGAAGTTGGTATCTATCCCATTGATGAGATTCCTATGGACAGATGCACCTATTGAAAGGATCAGAGTCACAGCTATATCTGCAACCCACTTTTCATTAAGAGTAAAATTCCAGGGCCTCGATGGCAAGGATCAACTTAGACGAACATCTATTCATGTTCAACCTAATATAAACACGCAGTTTGCCTGTCAGCTTTATTTTAATGAAGAAATAAATAGCAAACTAGTTCAGTTCTGGTTTTGGGGTTTTTTTTTAAGTTTTAAGGTGCATATATTCCAAGACACCTAAGCACACTCCTGCTAATCATCTGTCCATTTCTTAGCCCACCACGAACACGTTCCCAGCGCAGCCCAGCACTGTGCTCAGTTTCGCTGCTGTGTTGCCTACATAACAGTTTTAAGAACCCCTTCTTTCAGAGGCTGACACAAGCATAGTAGGATAGGCAGAATACACTCAACACTTTACATCTCCAGTGTTATGTCACGGTTTAAGCCTAACACTAAAATCCCAAAGCTTGCATTGAACGAGACCAAGGGCAGGCACCAGTTCCCTTCTCCGGCCAGCTGCATTTGGATGCAGCTCCAGCAAAAGGACCAGGCAGACAACTGCGGGGGTGGGGGCGGATGATAAGATTTATCAGAGCTGTTCGTCACCACCATAAAACTCTAGAGTTGAGTTCAACATGTGCTGAAGTGATACAATTACACACGGCGAGGAAGTGGAGATCTGGATTAGTTTTACACAGCCCACACTGAGCTATCTGCTCTAGTTTTAGAACACATTGACCGTTCAGCTAACACTTACCAATACACCCTTAAATAATGTCTATGTAATACTATATAAAACAATTCAATTAACGCCGTAGATAGAGCACATATGCAAAAGAATAACTACGTAAATGTATTTGAGAACCGTTAAGCTCTTCTTAAAGGTAGCTGTCAACTAGGAACTATTCGGTAGGAACGTATTTATAGAAGGGTTTCTTATGGATCACCCAAGGTCAAATACCATTTAGCACTATCATCAATGTGTACATGCAGTGCACATAAAAATGTCACTTTGTTAAATTAGTGGATGACACTAACTGGCAGAAGAGCAAATAAGAATACAGGAGTTTTACGAAGTGATCTGCACAATCTAAAAGTCATACACAAAACAGGTTTTCATAACCACTAACCTAAAAGAGTTGCACGACCTAAAAGAGTAAGAGATTGTATCATAGAGAGCGGTGACAAATAAAAAAGTTATTTATCTTAGCACAGGCAACCTAACACAAGCTTTCGACACGATACAATGAGAAGAAGAGCACTCAGTGGATGTCTAAAGAAGGTTGCAAAAACCACTTCCCTTTGTAGATGTCTTTGCTGAAACCTATGATGGACAGTGTATAGTTCTAGTATTACCATTTTCATCTCTTCATCAGACCAAAGCCAGAAGAAACCCACAACGCGCAGGCTACACATTTGAGCCATGCTAATGAGTAGAAAGTCCTCTATAATTTTTTTCTTTTTTAATTTAACAGAAAAAGGACAGTGGTTACCGTGCCACACATTTCAATTTACATTTTTGAAAAATTTTGCCTTCATACCTAACTATCAGAACAAACTAAATGGCAAGTTCTCCATCTCTTAACGCCTCTCTTTTTCAAAGACACAAAACCAAATAATTATGCTCAACACCGGCACAAACAGACAAGCATTAAGGCATCCAATACAGCAAAAATCACACTAGAAAATCTAACTGTCTCTCCTGAGCCCCAAAGGGGCATGGGAGGAAAATAATCAATCAACGTATTCAGCTTCATAAGAGTCTCCTGCTAAAGAAATGGATGGATGTGGTCAGCCATCCTGTGGTCAGGAAAGTACACAAAGAAAGTCTCTTCATTTAGAGCCACTGAATAAATTATCTCTTGATAGGCAGTGGAACTGGTATCTACAGAAAGACAGCTTATTACCTCAGCTTTTCACATCTTCCAGATTTGCACCATGTGTTGTAGATTAACAGTTACTTTTTTGCTTTTTAAAAATAAAATAAAGCATGCACACAAAACGCAGAATAGCAGCTGTTTATGACTTTTTACAGTGTAAGGAAATGAATTCCACTTTGAATTCCATTCCACATTTTTAGTTTTGGTTATGTTATTTTTGGAGGATGAAATAGTGGCATTCCAGTTAGTCTCTTTAAGACATTTTCCCTGACTCTTGGTTTCTGTTGCTGTATTTCTACTTTTAACTGAAAACACATTTCCACTTATGATAATTCACACTGAAAGTGAACTGTTTAGTAAACAAGTAAATTCTGCAATTTGAATATGATGTTTTCATACTCAGACTGCCTAGCAGAATGCCAATACAAAATTAAAGTCAAAGAGCATAAAGCAACAGTATCAAAGCCTAAAAGAAAAGGCTTTTACAGGAAATATGTTGCAAATTTCCTACACAAGAATAATAAATAAATAAATAAACCTGAAGTAGATCATTGTTTCACACATAGACATATAGAATGCACAAGCTAGGAAATTTGATTGATTAGCACTGTGTTTTACTTGCTGTTAATTTTTTGAACAATACTTACAGAGAGAGTGCAGAGAGCAAAGTGATGACCTTTACCTTAAAAAAATACGCATTTACACTTGAGCTAACACTCTCCCATGGTTTGCTAATTTGTCCAGTGTATTGCACGAAGTGGTCTACACTGCAAGTGTACAAAACATGTCAAAAAAAATTCAAGTGATAAGCAGCCCAGTCTCAATTCTGCAATTAGAATTTCTCTTTAGAAACATAAACAGTTTTTAGTGTATCTAATCTATGTCCAAGGCAGGGGAGGCAAGAGAATAAAAGAAACACACTGTTGAGTATAAAAGCAGAGAGTGTGAAAAAGTCTACTGGGGTTAAGTATTAACCTGATGCATTTTTCAGAACAACTGTACTATTTTTAACTGCTCTTTTTTGGCCACAGGTCAAAGTTTTCCTAGCAAAATACCAAAGTGAAAATGCTGGGAGCGAAGCCCAGAGGCAGCTCTCTTTGCTTTGGCCTAGGCAAAAACTTATCTGAATCCAGTTAGATATGTAGCACTGTTTCCCACTCCCCTTCATTGACTACTATGGCTGTCATTATGCCTCTGAACATCTATGAGAGGAGTAATGCAGCACTAAAGCCTCAAGAAGAACATTTTTCAGATGTTATAGGAAATTCCTATATTCTCCACACAGCACAGGCATACATAGTGTTCAGTCAGTTCCTGTATTTTCGGCCGAACAGAACTGAGTCATTTGAAAGCAAAAAAAAAAAAAAAAAAAAAAAAAAAAAAGACTCAGTGTTAAGTGCCTTGAGCAACTCTTGGGAGGACTGGGATTTTTTCCCCCCCTTTTCTGTTCCTCATAACTGGGGCACACTGGAAATCTTGGGACAGACTGGAAATATAAGGTTTGAAGTTCAGTGAAAATAATCCCAATAACCAAGACTGCCTCTCACTGCCTTTCCAGGGTTTGGATGTTTTAAATGGGGAAATATAACTCCCTTCCCACTCCTTCCTGAGGGCATGGATTTCTTACTAAAGGAAATTATATTTCATACACTCACGTCGAAAAATGCTATTTGAAACAGGAGAGAGACGAATCCATTTGCCCCC
>VXBO01014874.1:0-15661 GCA_013400135.1 Rhinoptilus africanus | reverse complement strand
CTGCGAGGGCGGGGAGGGAAGGGAAAGGAAGGGGGAACGGGCCGCCGCGGGGGTCGGACTCGGGATTCCGGTTCCCTCTCTCCGGCTGCTGGGGCGGGAGCTGCGATCCCCGCCGGCCTCGCCTCGCCTCGCCTCGCCTCGCCGCTCACTCCATGGCGCGGCCGCTGCGCCCACCCCCCGCCCGGCTCGGCCCGGCCCGGCCTCCTCCTCCCCGGCCCCGCGCCGCGCAGACGGCCTCCCCTACCCACAAGGCCCCGCTGCGAGCGGCGGCGCATAGCTCAGCGCTCACTCACCGCCTAACTATAACCCTGAGCTCAGCGCCCCGCCGCACCGAGGGGCCGCCCGGGACCGGGGCCGCCCGGCCGCGGCACCCAAGGTCACCCTCCCGCCTCGCCGGGCCCGGCGGCGGCCGCTGCGGGCAAGGCCCGGTGGAAGGGCCGGAGAGAGGAAGGGCCGTGTGGGGGCTGGGTGAATTTTGGCCGAGACCTTATGCTGCCCGCGTTGTGTGAAGCACACACACACAAAAAACCCAACAAAAAACCGGTATAGATTTGAGAAAGCAGGTGAGGAGCAGCGTTTTGGGTCCAGCAGCAGTGCTGAGGGCACGTACGAGAGGGAGGATGGAGAGCTGTGCCAGGAAAGACGCAGAATTCCCTCATTCACCCCGAGGAAGATGAACCTGCGGGCATTTCCCGGGCTGTGTGTCGGACCTACGCCGTGGCAGAGAGGGAGAGTGGCACTGACACCTCGAGTTGTGTCTGCAGGGACGGAGGAGGCAAGTCGGACCGCAGGGACGCTCCATGGGACGGTGTGGTGAGGTTGTGGCCAAACCGTGGTTCCAGCAGCCCGGAGATGTGTCCACCCTCACCGGGCAGGGCGACGGAGCCCACGGTGGTGCTATCTGCAGAGGTGGAGGGACCTCAGGGAGGAAAGGTTAACAGTTTTACTGTGTTGACTTTCAGCTGATAGCTGGATGTCAGTGAGCTGATGTCAGAAAAAATGGGCCAATATATTTAACTTGAAAGGAAAAGGAGAGGGAGTCAAAGAGAAGTAAATACATGAGTCACTGGGATGGTTTTGAGTGAGATCACTCTGTGTGATATTCTGAGTCAGGGCCCTGGCGCTCAGCAGCCCCCAGCCCGAGGGAAGGTCAGGTCTGAGTATCAACCCAAACCCCGTAACTGGGTTCTGGTTTACAGTCCGCTGAACCAAAATCCCCAAACCTGAAGCAAACACACACGCGCGTGAATGTTGTGAAAAGGCAAATCAGGCATCGCGGCTTTCGCTTCTGTCACTGAAACACGGTTGTGAGTTTTCTGAAGAAATTGGTGAAAATCTGGGAGAGGCAGCGTTTAGTTATATCAGAGGACTACTTCATCCCAAAACCAGACTTAAGACACGCTTTACTGCAACACCAATAAAAAAATCACATAATTTGCTCTAACAGTTTACTTTGTGACAAATAAGTAGGTCCAACAACTACTAGGATTCCTGCTAGGATTAGGACATGGGATGGATGGTAGGATGATGATGTTACATGGCCTGGCACATCAACCATTAAAAGCTCTAAATTACCTAAAAAAACCCATGGTTTCTTCACATGCAGCCTACTCATAGGCTAATTTCTTGTAAGCAGCATGGCAGAAATGTTTTGGGTTTTTTAAGAGGGGATTTAAAATAGGTTTGGACGAAAGACCGCCTATGGGGAATGTGTTTCCGGTGATCAATAAGGAGCCCGTGCTGGGTTTGCTCGTGTCCACAGGAATCTCGAGTGATTTCAGTAGCTTTGAGTCGAGCACCAGGTGCTGTGAGGATTTCAGCTCTCTTCTCAGTTTCCCCTTGGCTCTAGGGAAGCTGCTTTTCTTTTCCTCATTTTTCTTATCTATAAAATAAGCTTTGTAAAAACTAATCTTTACTTTATCTAGCTTATATCATTTAGTGACATTGTTCACGTGCTATTTAACTGACCGTAACAAAGAAATTCTTAAATAAGCATAACAGCCCTTTTTGCATACAAGAAAAAGTGTGATTATGACTTCAAAAGTGAGTGTGTAGAAACAGTACCTTCTTGAAATTCTTGCCCAATAGATCTGTTCCTCCAGCCTTCAGGACATATCTGTTTACTGCCGAAACAAGTTTTACTTTGTTACAGGGACAAATTGATATCGGCAGAGTCAGCTGAATTCCTTCGTGCAACACAAATCCTCAACGAAATCATCAGTTAAGGTCTAACAGCAGAAGCTTTATTGCTGGTTATAAGTTATTAAGTGCCAAAAAGAGTACCCAGAAAGTCAGATCTTGCCCTCAGTATTTGCAAAAAACACTGGTTTAACATGCAATTTGAGCAAATTTGATATGGATGTCCTAAAGGAAAAATAAAACCACCTTCTGCGATTTTTTCACCGTTCTACCTTTTCTGCCTATAGTGACATATATCTCTTAGGGTAACACCTGTCCCTAACAATGACCGTCTAAGAAGAACTGTTTTTACTTGGTCCCTGTGCAGTAGGTTTGAAGTCTGTTTCAGTGAATTGTCAAATGTTATTTACCATGTTGTGTAAGGCAAAGTCCAAGCCGTCCAGCGTGCGTGCTGCAGGTTCAAGCCTGTGAGTCCACAGATGGATCCTTCACCTCTCTTTCTGCTCCCTGAGATGCATTTTAACTCTTTAGGTGTCTATGGCCCAAATATGTCTCAGGTGTCCTGAGGCACTTTGGAATTTGTTGTTGACCATTTTCAGAACTGGCTGCCTTTTTACAACCGGATTTTTGAGAAATTGGTAAGCCGGGCTTATTAGTTAAAAGTCACCAGCTTCAGGCCATTCCTTTAGGGTACTTCCATAGGGATCAAGCCTTCTCAGGAAGAAGAGGGATTCGGTTCTGGACTTCAGGCACACTTTAACTACTAGCTATTGCAAAAGATGAAAAAGGAGACAAGCTACCCAGCTGTGCGTCTGTTTTGGGAGAAAGGGCTGCTATGTTTTTAGCACTTGCTGCTAGCTAATTAAGGCTTTTGAAATCCTCTTCTTCGGCTCCCACTCTCTGGATGTATTGTATAGAGAGCATAAGAGCACTGTAGATGGGGAAGTTGTTTCTGGTAATTGGTAGGGTCTCTAAAATTTAAGTGTAGTGTTTCATGTGGGTCTGGTCCGTGTTTTGTCCTTTGCATATGGGAAAACATGCACAGAAAAGTTAAGTGAGTTGCCGATGACCTCATGGTCTGTCACTGCCTAGAGACATGAATTGACTCTCATCCTGAATGACAAGCAAATTGTGACAGCAGAGTAGGAAGGACAAAAAAGCCAAATAGTCCAAGCAAATACACAGCCTTTGAAAGCTGCCAAAATTAAACCATGTCAAACTGCTATGGGCAAAGGTGCATAACTATCGTCCTTCCCTGCTGGGGCGTTCAGGACGCCATGCTGACGGTTTGGACGTCACAGTCGATCATTGTTGTTGTGATGGAAATAGGACAAGAGGTGGGTTTTTTAGGTAATGAGGTCTTGAGACTTTGGAGGTTGTAGCTAAAGATTGTCATTCTACCTTCGTAAAATAATTTACATTTACTTAACTAGCATAGGTCTTTCTTTATTTTTAGCTTCATAAATGTGAAACAGGGACAGAAAGGAATGTAACTGTATTGTGTTGGTTTTTTTTTTTTATTTTCCTTTCTTACATGCTAGTGTTTAATCAGTCTAAGGGTTAATAAATTATTTTTCTGGATTAAAATAAACCTCTTTTTCTTTGCTTTAGGTAATGAAAACAGACAGGAGAAAGACAGATGACTTCTGTATCTGGGAGATTTATAAACACATGTTTTTAAAGGAGTCGGAAAGTCAGCCGCAGTCGTCATCATTGTTGATTTTCTGATTCCAGTGTTGTCTTGGTGCAAATATTGTAGTTATGTAAAGTCCACAAAAACCCATTTTTTAACATTCTTTCATTTAATTCATGGTACAGCATCTGTTGCATTGCAACTAGCGGCTTTAAATACAAGCAGCTTTTCAAAGCCCATGTATTTCCAAACCATCCCTCAGTAAGAATGACACTACCACATCAATCGCCAGCACAGGCCAGCTATAAAATTACAAAACCACTCAGCCATCTGTATACTTAAATACAAACCAAAGTAATCAAGCAAATGTTAAAGAAAATATCTTCATATAGTAAACTTTATCAGTAAAGGCCTACGTCTACTGTTTCTACTTGGGAAGGAATATGTTTTTGTCTCCGACAGGTATGCCAGGCGTCATTGCTTCCCACTCTTTCAAACATAGAGCTGATAAATGCACAATGCTAGAATGGCTTGGGTTGGAAGGGACCTTAAAGATCATCTAGTTCCAACCCCCTGCCATGGGCAGGGACACCTCCCACTAGACCAGGCTGCTCAAATCCCCTGGTGCTGGCTGGCCTGTGCTGAATTCAGTATCTTGAACACAAATACCAGAGGATCAAGAAAAGGGGGTGTGAAACAAAAGTGGCTGCATAATGCCTGGGTGTGTCCTGATAATGCAGGACTTGGTCTCTGCCTGCCTTTCTTTTAATTGGTTTCATAATTCTCCCCAGCTAACTAACATTCCTTTTGTTAAGAAGGTAGTTTCGTCGTTTCTTGGATGCATCAGGAAGACAGAAGTGAAACTGTGAATCTAGGTTAATTGAAATGCTTATGTGATGTTGGTGTGCCAGATTCTCTGCTGTAAGTCTCAGGAGGAAACTTGCAGTGAGCGTAGCTTGGAGAATAAGGACAAAGTGACCTCAAGTTTTCCTTTGCTGCTTTCTACATTTAGGCTAAGTTTGGGGCTCTACGGCCCATAGGTGTAAGTCACAGAGGTTCAAAGGGCTGCTCTGATTTATGAAATCCTCCCCATCGTGCTGTCAGTACGCTGCTGATACCTCACAGTACCTTGGAGCAGAGCAGCGTGTCTGCCACTCTTATTTCTGCTGTGGGCATTATCTCCAGCACTTCCTTTGCCTGACGCATGGTAAAGGTTGCAGTATTGGAAGCGTGCAGGGTATAAAGCTGCTGTTCCCTCAGACATGCTGGACGCAGCTTCTCAAAGCTCTTTCCTCATCCTTTGAATTCTGATAAGGGGGTTAAGAATTGATTCAGTCCCATCATTTGCGTGCCTGTCATACTTATCTCTTCCAGTAAACACATACCCATATGAAGAGAAGCATTTCTGATAGTTTATTCTGGATTTAAGATAAAACATTTAAATACCTTCTTCCCCAAATGGAACCCAAAGAATTGGACAAATAGGCTCCTTATAGAAAAACTGAGGAGAACCAGGCATTTTAGAAAGGAGTGCCCAACTGCATACCAAACAGGAGTTGTTCTAAGACATGTGCCCAGAATCCTGTGTTTTCCAGATGATATGCAATCTGAACCAGCATGTCCATCCTGATCCGGTCTGGAATTCTTTAGTAGAGTGAGAACCCACGTACGTATTCTCCTTTCTCTGTCCTGTGATGATTCATGCTGCGTATTCTACCTCCAAATAAAGTTTCTAGCCACTCTCTTGGAGGTTTCTGTGTGGTTTTGCCTCTTTAAGGATGCATTCTGCTGAAGCAGTCTTTATGCAGTAAAAATGCATTAATAAGAAGATAAAGAGGCCCAGGAAGAAAAAGATGGCTAGCTTACTGATGAGGATGAAGAGAAAGGTAGATGATAGCAAACTTAGCGACCTTCACAGGCTATTGAAAAGAGTATCTTTGGATTGCAATCTTGGATTTTGGTATAAGAACCGTTGTAGGCACCTAATAAATCCTTCTTTTGATCTGGCCTTTAGCCATGAGTATGCAGGAACTGGCTTGTAAAGTGACAGTAAAACCCTGGGCACCGAGCACTCCCTGCAATTAGGGGGAAATGCCAGCAGAAGATGACTTGTCTAGAACAGGCTAAATAAAGATGAGTATTGCTGTAGTTCTGTGTGCATCTCTGAATACCCACATTATACGTCTCTGTATTAGCACTGTCAGTCCTACAATCTGCTTTTCATCAAGACTTAGCTACTGTTAATTGTGGGGAAAACAAGCCAGTTTAGCTGATTTCTGGGGTGTAGACATTTACAGTTGCTTTGCCTGTTCTTAGGGAACTTTGATTGGCTGTAAAATAGGAATAAGAACAATCGTGAGTGCACTAGTGAAGACATAGCTTTGCAGGTAAGGGTTTACGCTCTTGGAGAAGTTACATCATTTTGTATTTAAACAACATTAGAGTCGAGCAGCAAAGTAAACGCTTAGCACAGAGAAAGTATCCGGGAACGCTTCATTTTTTCTTCCTGATTGGAAAAAATATGATTTTCCTATTTCTCCTCATTTTGTCCATTTTGTCCAGTCTTGTTTAGCAGTGGTCATTACTAGACTTGACTCTCAAACAGTAAATGGGACAATGGTGTGAAGAGGCTCACACAGAGGCAATCTCAGTTTTGCCCCAGTCCAAATGAAGACTTTGTCTAGGCCTTGGTGATGGGTGATGATGTTAAAACAAAACGCTATGTGGGTAAGCAGAACTAAAGTATGAAAGTGAAAGTTGTCATAAAAGTGGCAGTTACAACCAAATCGGAAGAAAAGCTTTGAAGATTTTAATAAATTCGGTGTCAGAGAAGCATCATAATTCTGGAATTACTAAAACTACATCTCAATTTCAATAAAAAGTAATTTTCAAAGAAATTACTATTGCCAGCATGATGAAATATGATTGAAAATAGCAAGTATAGATCTGTATCTTAAACGGAGACAAATATGACTGTTTTCAAACTCCTTCTGCGACCTCAGTGCCATACAAAGTTTAAAAGCACATTTCTAGCAAATAACAAAGATATGGAAGAAACCAGGAAACAGCTTAAATGTGCATCATTCTGGACTGATCACAACTATAATATAATGGCAAAAAAAGTGCCGCTAATCTCATTTACCTTGTCTTCAGTAAATAATATGATATGGTGAGGCGGAGTTAATGGAAATTATTAAGGGAACTTTTCATGGTCATTCTTTGTAGGAGATACATCTGTAAAACATTCCAGAGTGTAACATACTATTCCTAAACTGCAAAGAACTGACTATAGGTAGGACAGCAATGCCTTATGGGGTGAAACAGGAGGGTAGGAGTTGAATCACTGGAGATGTGGGTTGGCAGGAATTACAAGGACCAGGCTTGGTCCTTCTTGTTTAACATTTTGAAATTAGAACCTTTTTGTTTGCCAGCATGAAACCAAGGAGTGTGCCAATGATGCTGGCTGTTTGCACAGTCAGAAGACAACATCAATAGAGGGTTGAGGGCTGGGATATTGCTTGGAAGATCTGGATCATCTCAATGATCGGCATGATAGAAATAGGCTATAATTAAATGTCACAGTGTATAGAGCGATGTGCCTTTGGGAATTAGGAAGAAATTCTGATATAATTTGGGAACTTACTGTTTGGAAACAGCTGAAGAGAAACACTTCAGGGTTCCATTAATTGATGGAAATGTGGAAATAAAAAAAAAAAGGGTAAACAGTATTGTAAAATTTAACAAAGATACTCAGGTAAGGTAGGGCAAGGGCAAGAGCAAATAAAAACACTGCTGTCTGGAAGGAGAGGAACTAGAATTGTGAATCAGGCAGAGATAAAGGAACACGACAGCCTGTTTTATGTGAGATGACTCGAATAACTCAATTTGCTGAGTCCAGTCGAGGGGTGACTGAGAATATGGTGGTTTCTGTAGATACACCAAAGAAGTCAAGACCAAGGAGACCAAGAGCTCTGTACGTTACAGACCAGTGCTGGCAGAAGAACGTGTGTGTGTAAACTGGCCACAAATAGACTTGGATGGGAAATAAGAAAATTTCTAGCTGTAAATGATGGGGGTTTGGTACAACCTTCATCTGCGTAAAGGCAGCAAGAAAATAACCACCTGCAGTGTGATCAGTGTATTTTGAAAGGGTTGTACCATGTGGTGATGGGCATGGTAGGGACTGGAGTTGGGAGCCCTCAGCGTTGTTTTCAGTTCTTTGTGGTGACAGAGATAGTAGTTTGTAAGAAGTGAAGTGCAGCCCGGATGAAAGCGAAACCAAACTATTTCCCGACCAGTTAAAGACTTTGTGGAGGTTGCATTTTTGTTCAAAACCCACACTGAGTATAATAAAAACCAGCCCAGTTTGGACCTAACCAAACTGGCCGTTTTTCCTTGCTGAAAGAAAATAACCTGGAGGTATTTCTTTGCGTGGACCATTAAATGTTCTCTTTGGCCCAATGTAGAATATTTGCCCTGGATGTTTGAAAGAAGAGAAGCGGTCTGGGTTTTTTATCTCATAGCGTGGAGGTGCTTTGGATAAGGAAATCCTACTTTTGTCTCATAGAATCATAGAATCATAGAATCATAGGGTTGGAAGGGACCTCGAAAGATCATCTAGTCCAACCCCCCTGCCAGAGCAGGGTCACCTAGAGCACATCACCCAGGAACGCGTCCAGGCGGGTTTTGAATGTCTCCAGTGAAGGAGAGTCTAAGGCAAGTGAAGGAGTCTAAGGCAATTTGAAGTAGAATTCTACTTCTTAGGAAGCTGTCGAAGCACTGGGGATCCCTAAAGTGGGAGAAAGGGGAAATTCTTCCTGGCGTTGAAGCTGTTGCCCTGCACAAAAGCACCGAGTTCGCTGGGTCAGCGAGGAGGAGCATGAGAATCATGGCTTCCCACCCTGGGAACCAGCGCGCTCCCTTGGGAGGTGTGTCCCCACCCCTCTCCATCTGGACAAAATCAAAGTGGTGGCAGGAAGGACTGAGCCTGCCTCGAAACGGCCTCTGCTAAGGGGGCTCTGCTACCTAAGTAAACGCTCTGATCATTGAGCTGTTGAGTAATTGGGGACTTTCCTCCAACAGAGCTGATCCCTCCCTTTGTTTTTTTTCCAGCCAAAACTATTCAGCAAATTTGAAGCAAATAGTTTAGACATGACTGAAACCACATTTTCCGGGGAATTAACTATGAAAATAAATAAATAAATCATCCTACTCTACTGCCACTTTTAATTTCTATGCTGCTTCTTTTTCACCTAAATTAAAGCATTTTTATCTTTTTTTAAGTGTAAGAGTTTTACCCATCTGCCCAGCCAGGGTAATAAATTAGGGCTCATGAATTATGCTATTCTGGGGCACAAGAGGCCCACTATAGCACTTACAACTCATGCTTATTTCTACAGCTTACCAATTTTTTCCTCTCTTTGCAGCCCCCTTCATCTGTTCAGTTCCAACTGTGGGTCCCTGTAGGAGGGGGGAATCTTCACTACTAAATTTCCACCCTTTTCTAGTCACTGAGCATACCACTAACTTGTTGATTATTTAAATAGATTATGCTATGCCACGAGGTACAATCAAAATATAGGAATTAAAAAAAAAAAAAAAAGAAAGAAATTTCTAGCAGGACTTGATAAAAATGTAGGAAATGTTACAGTAAAACAGAATTCCAGCTCCAAACCAAGTGCTGGATGTGACGCTGCCTCCAGAGTGGCATCATAAAGAGAGGTTTCGCTTCAGAAAAGTATAACATTTATGTTTTCCAGAATTTTCCAAGCAGCTGTCCAAGATTTTCCCCATAACAGGTATTGCAGGCAGGCAGGCAGCTGCAGAGCTGGCACTGCCACAGCACAGAACCTCTGATCTTCCAAGACGTGGAAGCCCTTGAACCTGGGCCATCAAAAAGACTTGGGTGGATCGTGTCTGATGTGCTGGAAGGAAAGCAGCAGCTAGGGATCTGGGGAGGGGGGGAAGCCGTTTGCTTTCCACCAAATTGGAATTTTACGGCGGAAAATTGTTCAACCAGCAGATTTCTGATCAGCTCACTTGTACCTTGTGGCACACTGACGTTGTGTCACATCTTTCCACATCAGTAGTTTCCAAACACTTTCCCTAGTCCCTGGTAAGTGGCCCTCTGATTCTTTCCAGCGTTTTCAATTACTGTTTGATGCTGAGTGTAGTTTGTAGCTGGCCAGAAATGCGAAGTGGTGGTTTGGCGACAGCAGCCGGTGGAAGGATGGTTGCAGACATCCCTCTAGTGGCCCTGCAGCCTCTGGGAAGCCAGCAAGCAGCTCTGGCCGTTCTCAGGCTCAGCAGGGACACCGGTGTGTCCATATAGTTGGGTCTTTGCACCCTGTGCACTTCAGTCAGCGTGGGGCTGGGGACCGGTCTGGCATAACTTGATGGGAAATGGTCATTTCTCCCTCTTTTCCCTTCCCTCAACGTTGCCCTTGAAACTCCACACCAGTTCAGGCTGTTTTGAGTGTTCGTCGCACGCAAGCTACAATGCTGGAATGACGTACCCATCTCAGTTCCTCTCTGGCCACTGTAAAAATGACGCGCTGGGAGATGAAATGGGGTGGGGAAAGGGTTAATCCTATCTCTGAGCTTTTTCAAATGTCAGATTATTTAACAGAGAGTGGGAATAATTTTGTCATTGTTGAAAAAAACGCAAGTTATACTGAAGATTAATCAGATGTTTCAGATTTTCCTGTCTCACAATACAAGACTAAGATACCAAAAGAAAAAAAAAAAGCCCGCTGTATGTAAACAAACATTTCTTTCTACATTTGTACACTTTGGCTTCTCAATTGAAGTTGTCAACAAGCTGCTAATTTTGATTATGTGTCTGGAACATTGAATTTATTTTGCCATTTAATTTCTTAAAGGACATGCAGTAAAGACTGAGAGCATCAGTAAGCCCCAGGGCAGCATCTTTCAAGACAGCAGAGAGCTTTCCTTAAAATACCAGTATCTTAAGGGGGCCTACAGGAAAGCTGGTGAGGGACTTTTTAGGATGGCAGGCAATGGTAGGACTGGGGGAAATGGATTCAAACTAGAGATGGGTCAATTCAGAATGGACGTTAGGAAGAAATTCTTCCCCATGAGGGTGGTGAGACACTGGAACAGGTTGCCCAGAGAGGTGGTGGAAGCCCCATCCCTGGAAGTTTTTAAGGCCCGGCTGGATGGGGCTCTGAGCAGCCTGGTCTATGGGAGGTGTCCCTGCCCATGGCAGGGGGGTTGTAACTAGATGATCTTTAAGGTCCCTTCCAACCCTCACAATTCTATGATTTCCGGCACTGTCTTCAGAGAGGATGCTCTCCTGGGCCACCTGGGAGGACTGAGCACTGACCATGATTGCTTCAGGAAGCACAACAAAAGTCCAAGGACTGCCCTTGTTGTTGCCGGGGTTTGTGGGACAAGCATTCTGTGGAGGGTCCTGGGGAAGCTGGTAGGCTCTTAGGAGTCGCTGCGGAGCAGAACTGCTAGGAGTTTGCAGAGGAGATCAAGGCAGTCACCCCTTGTTTGCAAATGGGCACAGCAGAGAGGGCAGATTTGTCCCAAGGCAGCGAGCTGCCTGATGGCAGTGTGACGTGGTGTCAAAGGGACATATGGGTTCATACCTAAGTAAAACTGTCCCTAGAGGACAGCCCATGCTGAGATACTCTCTGTCTGGAAACAGAAACCCCAAGTCTTATCCTTCCGATAATCATAGCTCTGTATCTCAGTAATTCCCAGCATTACCATTGTGAATCTATTATTAATTTTAAACTGAGAGTTACCCATGCAAAATATGGAAGTGTGACAATTAAGTTCCAAGTATAATTTATTCAGCTTACTCCTGCCCATTTCAAAGCCACCGTTTGCTGTCAATATAGCACGCGGCTGAATGACTATTTCTAGTTGAACCTTGATTTTATTAAGCTGATCAGAAGCGATTAATTGAATGACCAGACACCCTCCTGATCAGTTTTTGATTTCAAAGGTGATAAAAAAACTTTTTAAGTGGTGTTGGGGGGGATTTTTTTTTTTCCCTTTACAGCTGTATCATTTTCTCTCCAAATCATAAACGCCGTTTTGCAGACTTCCCGCGCTATCTCATAAAAATAGCTCCCACTTGTCGATTTAAGAAACGGCCCGTGGGCAAAAATCCAGCAGAGGGAGCATAAATGCCTGAGAAGTTTTCAGGCAACATCTATGTAAACAATTACTGTTGTCTTGTTTTCATTTCTAGGCAACAGATCCTGAGAGACACATACACAGCATGCAGACAATATCTGGACAGCCTTCCAACCCCTTCTGTCCGGACCGTAACAGTCTATATTTTCTCCACATATAAAGGAATGATATTTGACAGATTGGGAATAAAAGATAATTTTCATGTGGAAGATACTTGGTTTCAAGAAGCTATGAAGCGATCATTTAATGTCACAAATTGAAATCCTTTCTGAAAAGAAGTAAAATGCCTGAGCTTCAATCCGCAGTAAATTTTTAATATAGCCTGGAGTCTTTCAGATTGGAAGAAACACATAATTAATCAATTAATGTACAAGTGATCCATATTTTCCTTTTGTGCTGTTGGGTGGCCCAGGGCTGTCAGTGTTTTTTAATACTTCCCAAACAAATCAAACCCACTGATGTGTGCATTGATGTGTGCCAGCCTGTGAGCCAACTCTGGCGATCGAAAGACTGACATTTGTATTTATCCCTTTATTCAGTTCTCCTAGAAAAATCTGCAATTAAGACTTGATTGATCTCAAAAGAAAGGCAATGCTAATGCTTTCACAGCATTTTTCCTTCCATTTTCAAACCGCTAATCACAGGTAGAATTGATCCTGCAGTTCTTGAGGAAAATCTGCGTATTTCCCTCTTGAATATTCTCCCAGGATGGGGTCATTTGGTATCATTTCAAAGGTATTTGTTTTCAGCTGAATAAGGAGAGAAATCATCATCTCCAGTAGCTTCTACCCAGTTTGAAGGCCTTGCATGCATTGCTGGGCAGTTAAGGCTGAATCTGTCTCTAACACCAGGGGGATTTTTGCAGTAAGAAATTGTTCCTTTCACCAAACTAAAGTACTGATTGGCATCGGTGATGAGAACATTGCTTGGTAAAAAGGTTCTTTGAGGATTTTTGGGGACTAGCATTATCACGTAAATTGCGGTTCTCTGTTCCTGAATTCTGTGCAACCTGCTTAATGTCTTCCCTCACTCCAGACACCATTCTAAATTTTACCTCTTGCAATATTTAGTAGGATGCTTCATACAGGTTCTTATTCAAGAACTTCCCTTCTCCTTCTCGTATAGAAAATAAAGAGGTAGGTAACTGCCTGCAAACAGCTACCCCTGCCAAATAACGACGGGAAATTCCCCCTTTGCTCATGTTTCCAGATCCAGAATTATTCTGTTGGAATCCCAGCTGCCTCTCAAATACTTTGGTCACGCTAAATCTCAGCCAGAAATCTTGATCTGTAGAGAAGTCTGTGTCTAGCTTCAACCTTAACCGTCAATTACTGGTATAATAAACATGGGGCCAACTGGCCTTGTTTTACTCTTCAAGTTTGCAGGTATTTGCTTCTTAAGTTGTGCCTAAAGGTCTGGGCCCATCTCTAATTTACAATCCCCTTTAAAACTTTATTATCCAAATAAATTCTGAAATGTTTTTCCTGGACTTTGAACTTTTCTTCTGACAGGTAACTTTTATTTTCACATTTGGAAATTAACTCATTTAATGCTGAGGTCACAGTTCGTGCACACAAATGTTACCCTAGGTTTGGGAGCCAGCAGGCCTCTTAAGAATTTTTGTTCCTTGTAATTAAAATATATATAAAAACAGGTTTTCCCTTCCTGAGCTTGCTGAAACTTTATAGCTGATCCGCCAGCTTCCTAATTTGCATGAAAAATTTTATCAATTTTTGTTTCATTTTTCATGACATGCAATTTGGCTGCACGTTAGAGGAGCAACAACTACGGCCGTAACCTGCTTGTAACACTTTTACGGTTACAGAAGGAGAAAAAAAAATAAAGAAAATAAAAGAGTTCCTTAGGAAGTGACAGCTGCAACACCAAAAGTGCTTGTTTGTCTGGAAAAGGATATTGCATTACTAATATAGCAGTTCTGTGCAGGATTTGCATTAGAATCTACAAAAGACTGAAAGCAAAACTGTCCCAGGAACTTGAATAGCTTCTTGCAGCTTTTTAGATTCCTGAAGTTTCTATTTGAAGTGATAAGTTCTCCTTTTGAAGAAGGACACTGTGAAGTATTAGAGGCCTAATAAAAGTCAGTAAAAGAGTAACTATGCCCTAAGCTCGTACCTTTCGAATTTGCTGTTACAGATTCTAGGATCGTCTCCCCTGGCCCCATCACTTGACTGAGGGCGACTGCAAGCACTACCGCATTCACAGATCCCGCTGGAGAAGGTACCACGAGCCCACGTAGATGCGGATGGTGTCCAAACAGCGCGGCTACAGGCCCTTGGATAATCCACCATCAGACTGCGTTGGGATGAAAGGAAGGGAAGGAATCGTGTACGAGATACGTGGAGACAACCAGGCTTCTCCTTCTCTCCAAGCATCATTAAGGTTTCCTTCCAAACACATGCCATGGTTTTTTACAAATAAGTATCCCAATCATTCAGCAAACATCTGTGTGAGAAGCCTCATGTAAACCATACACAAACATAAACCGTATCCAACCAAGCATAAGTTATGTGATTCTAACCTCAACACACTTGTCACAAATTACCCTTGGCAGATCAGAAGTGGAAGCAAAAATAGCACATTCCTGCTCCGGATCATAGAATCACAGAATGGTAGGGGTTGGAAGGGCCCTCTGGAGATCATCTAGTCCAACCCCCTGCCAGAGCAGGGCCACCTTAGAGCAGGTTGCACAGGAACGCGTCCAGGTGGGTTTTGAATGTCTCCAGAGACGGAGACTCCACCACCTCCCTGGGCAGCCTGTGCCAGGGCTCTGCCACCCTCAAGGGAAAGAAGTTCCTCCTCATGTTTAGGTGGAACTTCCTGTGACCAAGTTTGTGCCCATTCCCTCTTGTCCTGTCACTGGGCACCACTGAAAAGAGCCTGGCCCCATCCTCCGGACACCCACCCTTTCAGTATTTATAGGCATTAATAAACACTGCAGCAGTTACCCAAGCCCCAGCAGCGTGGCAGAGGCAGCGTCTACACCCAGACGGTTCAAACCCACCCGAGCGTAAAGCCCACCGTCAGCTCCAGCTCCCGGGGACCAGCCCATTGCCCAGCAGCAGGCTGACTTCCCCGCCAACAACTACAAGGGCTACGGAGACTTTTGAAATCAGTGTAATTTAATTATCCTTATAAATGAGGCTCCTTGCACACAACAACAAGATTATTCAAAACGAAGGAATTTGCTGCCTTTTAATGGCTTTCCAAAAGAATAATTTAAAGCAATCTCCTCTCTTCTTTACAAATCACATTATTTAAAAAACTGCAATTCACATCTGAAAACTCTGACGAGTAATTTCCCATGCCAATTGGCAACTTGTGGCATTTGTTCCAGTTACAGAGTCAGCAAAACCAGGCCATTTTATAATTGCGGATCCTGGCTGTTGCTATTGCTGATTAATGCATTTAGATGCTCAGCCACTCTTACTGAAGACAAAAACATTATTAGAGCTTTTAAATTTATTACAGACTCCTCAAATAGCCGAGGAAAGTGCTTACACATACAAATATGCTGGAAAAAGGACAGATACGCACTCAACAAAAATACTTTCATCTTAATAGCCTTTCAGAAAAAGATCATTACTATATAAATTCAGAGTAAGGTCCTCTCACGTTTACCTTTTAAGTGAGCTCGGAACTTGTATTGAAGTTCAGCATCACTCAGGAACTTTTTAAAGAATCACAGAATCGGTGAGG
>VXBO01014873.1:47087-58294 GCA_013400135.1 Rhinoptilus africanus | reverse complement strand
TATAAACATTTTGCATTGATAAATCTTTCTAGTTAATTTCATGAAATAAAACTTTATTGAATTACTTTTAATGAAGATATTTTAAGTGATGTGACCATTTGTGAAGCTAGCTTCACTTCAATTTCAGATCACTTCTAAATTGATAATGTAAACAGATTGGAAAGATAAGTTTCACCCAGATATTACTGAGCTGAGATCTTTACAGCAAGCATTTATTAAATAACAGAAACGTTAATAATGTTTAATTTTATTTCATCATCCCATCCAAAGCTGCATAAAAAACATAGGAACANCCCATCCAAAGCTGCATAAAAAAACATAGGAACATTAAAAAAATTAGTATTATATTCATTTTATAAAAATCACATTTTAAGGATTATGCTTGTTCTCTCTGAATTTTAACAGCAGTAAGCATGTTTGCTTAGATTATGGAGTTTATAAATTCTTAATTGTAGCTAAGATAATCATCGCAGCAGGACCATAAAGAATGAACCAATATAACCCAAAGAAACTTACGTGTGTATGTGTGAGAAGGAGAAAATTATTGGCAAATAAGTATGTCAGCTACAGGAAAATGCTTTTGGAGGAGTTGGCAACACCAGGTTTATTGTTTTCAGCAAAGAATTTCAACCTAAAATAAACTGTCTGATAATAAACGTACAACAATTGCTAATATAAACCAGGCTAATGTTTTTATCATTATGTAACACTGGACGGATGTATTTTTGTAAAGTTGATGAAATCTGATAACAAAATGCTCATAACTTACTAGAATGCAGAATCCTACATCTACTAACTTTCTACAAAATATTGTAAATTATTGCAGAGATATATTTCAACTAGGAATTACACTAGGATTGGTATCTTCTATCATTTCCATGCAAAGTTTTAACAAACTTTATCTTTGAAATGGAAATGTTGCTTTAGAGTGTTCTGTAATAGATTTGAAAATTGTTTTTTCATTCTTTTTTTTTTTGTAATTTGGTACAATAGTAGCTGTATATGTAATAGGATATTTTAAATGTCAGTATCAGCAGTGCTTTTACACAACTTAATTTTTTGTGGACTTTATTTGTTATTACATTCCGGTTTTCTTTGATGTCGGTGTACTTGATGTAAACACTATTGAAAAAATAATGCTAAGTATTTCTAAATTACTGTCACTTATGGACTGCACATGAGCATATATTTACTACAGCTGTTTTCCAGGGCATTGTTTTTACATTTAGATGTTTAACTTTGTAGTCACTGAACCGGATATTTGATAAATTTAAAGACCTCTACACACATTTGCTTTTAGTTAACTTCAAGCCTAGTTATGGCATATTATGTTTTGTGTACTTGTATTTTGTACACAGTACAAAACTGTAGTTATGTCAGCCTGCTTAATATTGACTTTTAAAATTTTTCATTGTTTGGATGGCAATTATAGCCTTTTAAATTTTCTTGATACATTAATCTGATTTATATTTTAAAATATGATGACATAGGTTGAACTTCTTCAAGCACAGGGTAGCTTCATGTGAGTCAAAAACTCTTGCTAGACAACTGAAGAGAAAGAACCTGCCTGTAAGCGGAATAGCACTTGGGTTCTCTGTATGCATACTTTACATTGTCTCTCTTGTGTTAGAGATGTATCTTGATTCCTCAATTCTATCTTCTTGTGTAATGACTTAGAAGACATAATGTCTCCACCGATCAATTTTGCAATGACCTTGTACTGATTAATGAAATCTGATGTTCTGAATAATTATCCCTTAAATTACACTTCATATGTTGAGTTATGTTTTTAATGCAAAGTCTGACAATGTGTAAAATACAAATGGTATTTCAATAATAGCTTACTGAGGTTGTAAAATGATTGCTGCTTTCCTAAGATACAGATGAGGAAAAACCTCCATGTTCAGGAAGGACGATACCTTGTGTTGAACTTGAATGTCTGTATTGCATGTGTGTCAATAAAGTTGAATACATGTGCAGATTGTGTTCTGCTGAAATCTGTGATTAAAGCCTTCTACATTACTCTGAGTTTTTGCAGATTTTCATCTTCAGAAATACACCTATTACAAGCCCATTTGTGACAAAGTGAAATGTGTACAAACGTGCTGTGTTTACTGATGAGTATTTATAAAAGAAGCACGATGTCCTTTTATTTAGTTTTGGACCTTAACTCCATAAAACTCCTAGTGCTTGTATTAGAATAAAGGATGTGCCCTTTCCTGTGCCTTCATGGTTTTGCAGACATCTGATATTTAGTGCAAGTAACTTCCAGATTTTTAGGAGTGTAAGCTTACATTAATTATTTTATGAGAAGCCAACCTGTAGCTTTAACTGTTCTTTTGGTCTCTTCTGAAACCTTTACAGTCCTAATGCATCCTTCAGACACACAGGGCTGAATGCAATGTTAAGCATACAAATAAACCTTTTATGTCATCATATGCTGTGTCATTTTATATTCCTTAGAAATTCCTAACATTTTATTTCCTCTTTAACTGTTAACACTGAGCCAACAGTTTTCTGGATGGTATAATTCAAAATTTCACTCTAGAGTGAGTGAAGTAATGGTCAGTTAAGAATCCATTATTTTTGTGTGTGAAGTTAAGATTGTTTTTCTGCTTTGCACATAAGTCATTTGCCATTCTTTTACACAGTCATTTAGTCCTGAGACCCTTCTGTGATTCTTCACTGCCTAGCAATTGTCATCCAAATAACAGAATTCTCGGCACTGATGTCTGCTCCCATTTTGCGGATCCCTCACTGCATATCCCTATATAATACTATGTGATCTCTCTCCATTGCGAGAATGGATAGTTTAGTCATTCCCTCTTTCCCTTTAATTCATTCATTTTTTCATGTAAGGACATTTCTTCTTATTCTGTAGCAGTTTTGTTTCCTAATAAGCTTTTAGAGAGGACGTTATTGAAAACCGTTTGGAAAGGAGGCAGCAAAGGCTGTCTGTGCTCTTATAATTAGAACATAACCTTTCACAGCCTCCTTCATATAACTTGTTCAGAGTATTTTCTTTAATCTACTGTTTCATCATTGAATCTTCAAATTTTAATTTAGTAGCTTATTAGAAAATAATTTAGAATATATATTTAGAACTGTATGCTACACTCTTCATATCATTTACACTGTAGTACAACTTTGTTGTCTTCTGATCTGTGACCAGTGTGTTACTACTATATTGTAAAAAAGTCCATAGTCAGAAACAGTTCATGTTTTAGTATATCTTACATGATTATTACCTTTTTACCACTATAGGGTAGATGCTGTTCAAATCTAAAAATCTAACAAACTTTCCTTATAGTGTCTACACAATAATCTTGCAGCATTTCCTAGAATCATTCCTGTAAGTATTGTATTTCTTCTTATGATCTCATCTTTCCTGGTAATTCTACTGATGATAAATTCTACAAAAACTAACTGAGAGACAGTATAGAAAACATAGTACTGTATAACATCAAAGTAAACTTAGAAAACTTAACCATTTTAGTCTATCTCGATACTGAAGGAAAGTACAGAAATGCTCCTAGATTATATAACAAAATTTGTAAATTAAAACTTTTCTATTTCATACACTTTCATGCATAAGGGCAAATAATCTTTTTAAATATAACTAGTATAATGACCTTTTAAAATACCTATCCTTTCCTATCAGACAATTATTGTTATTTTACAGTTTTTAGGTAAAGCAATACTGATTATTTGGTTTTTCACTGTTGTTCAATTTATTTTTTTAAGATATGCTAATTAGAAAACTTGTTTAGCTTATAGTCTTAATCATTTTTATAGCTCTTTACTATGATACTGTATCTGTAAGTTTTTGTAACTATGTATCTAGACTCTTTTTTAGTATTAAGTTTTTGACCTTTACATTTATAGTAGAGTCTCTATTTGATGGGGTTGCCAAAATAAAACTTGGTGTTTAGGCAACAGCATATAGTTTAGAATGTTATACTTTTCCTAACATATACCTCCCATATCAACTTTTCTTTAAACTGTATTTCCACATTAAGGAAATATTTCATTGGCACTGACAACCAGGTTTATTTCCATAAAAGTTACAGTTTATTTATAATCTGTATTTGCCTTAAAAGTAGTTCAGATTCCATGCATTACCTTGCACATGTTTACACTGAGTTTTATCTTTGTCATCTAATAAAATACCTTTTATTGATACATATATTCTTCTTCACAGCACTCATCTAAAAGGACTGGGAGATGTCAAAACACTGAAAATTATTCCTGCATAATTTTCAACACTATATTTGCAAAGCTAAAAAAGGAAGATTGATAGCCTGAGTTCCTAATAATAATCAGTGTCACTTTCAGAGATCACATTTGTATCTAGATACTATGAGAAGAAATTTTGCACTGGAGATGAGGGAGAAGTTGTATCAAAATATGGCAAGGAAGACTTCTGCAGTACATTGAATTTCCGCTAGAAAATGTGGGGTTGATCACACAAAAAACCCTAAATCCATGAAAGGACAAAATTTAAAAAAAAACCCAAAACAAACAACTATGGAAGACAATCATAGCGTAATTCAGTTTGTGAGGGATATAAAATTTCTAGTCCAAATTCATTTTTCAAGCAGGGTCAGCTCTGCAGGCAGACCAGATTTCTGATGGCTTTATCTTACTGCACAGCTTCTCTGCAACCTGTTCCACTGCGAGACAGTCCTCACCATGAAAAGGTTTTTCCTTATGTCTAATTTGAACCTCTCATTTCAATGGGTGTCCATGATCTGTTGTCCTCACACCATGCACCACTGGAAAGAGTGTAAGCCAATCTTCTTGATGATCTTATAGGTATTAAGGAGCTGCTTTGGGGTCCTCCTGATGCTGCCTGTTCTCTAGGCTAATGACAGAGGCCAGCTCCCTCAGCTTCCCCTTGTAAGGTCAGGTACTCCATATCTTTGACTGTCTTGGTGGCACTCCACTGAACTTCCTTCAGTTTATCAACATATTAATTGTATTGGCGAGTCCAAACCTGGACCCAGTTACTCTAGAAGCAGACTAACAGCTCCCAAATAAAGAGGGATAATCACTTCCATCAGTCTAATCCAGACCTTTCCATTAGTCAGACTAGTTCATCTGAAGTATGAAGAGCATTGATTAAACCAAAAATTATGAAATATTTTGTTAATTCATAAATCTAAATTCTGTTGCTTGGGTCTCTTCAGTCTGGAAAAAAGACGACTGAGGGGGGATCTTAACAACATGTATAAAAACTTAAAGGGTGGGTGCCAGGAGGATGGGACCAGGCTCTTTTCAGTGGTGCCCAGTGACAGGACAAGAGGTAATGGGCACACACTTGAGTACAGGAAGTTCCACCTAAACATGAGAAGGAACTTCTTTACCTTGAGGGTGGCAGAGCCCTGGAACAGGCTGCCCAGGGAGGTGGTGGAGTCTCCATCTCTGGAGACATTCAAAACCCTCCTGGACGCGTTCCTGTGTAACCTGCTCTAAGGTGGCCCTGCTCTGGCAGGGGGGTTGGACTGTATCTCCAGAGGTCCCTTCCAACCCCTATCATTCTGTGATAATACTTTAAAAATTATAGATCAGATGTCTACCCAAGATTCATGTCTGTGAAAGAAATGGCATCACAGCTTGTTGTAAGGAAAATGGTGGAAAATTCTAAATGTTAAATGAAAGAGAATACAGGAAAATTCAGAAACTTGTCAGTTTTAATAAAACCTGTGTATCTTGTCCAGTCAGTGTAGACAAATACTTGACTATCTGCCTTGAATTTCTTGCTCTATTATTTCTTGTCAGTTCAGATGAGTTCTTAAATCTTTGCAAAGATGGTACTTGTTTATTGCCATATTAGGCTGTGCTGGTGAACTAGGATGAAACTTGTCCTGGATGTAAAAACTGAGTGAACTCTGAGTCATGTTCATAATAGCTGTGGCTGGACAGTTTGGGTGTTTTTTTTAGTGTGTGTAAGCNAATTGGAGAGACAAGGATTTGACATTCTATGATAATGGTAGGAGGCAGCATGTTAATACGTTAGAGGAAATGTGCTTGGATGTTTAACATAGAGATACCCCAGTGGTGACAGTTGTATGAATCGGGAAAATTATAATTGCTTTCTGGGAGGGGATGAGGAATATTCAACTTTCATTTAGGAAGAAATTTTAGTCTTAATTTTTCTTATTTTGATGCTTAACAGAATTTGATTTTTGTGTAATTTTAAGTTTTGCGCTGCTGCATAGTTTTCTTAACAAATTAATTGCATCTTCTAGTATCTCTCCAGATACAGCAGATGACCGCTGTTTTGTTCACATCAACAAAAAAATGCCTATTTCATTTACTGTGTCCAAAGGATACAGTGTTCAGCCTGGAAAAGTAAATAGGAACAAATACCAATGGTGTTACATAAACATTGCAATGCTAAGAACAGAAAGAAAGGTGAGGAATAGGAACATAATGGTGATAGTTTAAAAGCCTTTTGGGGAAGAAAGTAAAGATTTTCAGTGACTTAAAATTCATTATTATGTAGGATTATTTTAATTTTTTAATAGTATGGCTTTCAGAAGTCTGAAGTTTCACATCAGATGGCATTCCAGAAATGGGAAAGGAAACCCTTAATCTTAAGGACTAAGATGCAATGGCAGTGATAGAGGAGGGAATGAATCCATATGGAGATCTTGTTAGTAAGTTATTCCAATATTGAATGCCCATTTGAAGACCTAAAGACAACACATGTACTTAGTGTATTGGGGGTTCTGAAGTGTAAGAAATTGCTGGTTTTGTTCTGGAATAGTAGTAGTGATCTCTAGTGAAAAGTCCTGAGAAAAGAGTTAAAGTAGTCAAGGCCACAGAACTGTAAGGCGATTGCTGTATGTATTATTTCATAAAGGCACACCGCAAATATGGGACCCTCCAACAAAGAAAAGGATATGAACAAAAATAACACTGAGAGTCTCAACATCATAGTAAACTGCTGAAATAATACCTTTACAGTTACAAAAAAGGAGGGGGGATGCGGAGCAAAAGTTTGCATCTTCGGTTGTGTCTGTCTGCAAGTTCGAGCGTGCCTGAGTGCGTCCTTGGGCACTGAAGCATGCATGGTGCTGGTACTGAACTGGTAGTTTTTCCTGCCACAGAGCATTCTGTTCCATCGTCAACTGCCCTTGAACAATTTATGGCACAGCTCAGCCGTCAGGACATTGCAAGGATTTTATCCAGAAGTCAATTTGAATGTGAAGTCTTGTTTTGGTAACTGAGAACAATTAACTAGCATACAGGAAAGGCTGGTCCTTGCCAGCTGATCTTGATGACCAAGAATAGTTCACTAGTTTAGGCTATGACCTTCATATTTACAAGTTCTGTCTAATAGAGATTGTTGTATCTATCATTTCTGAAGAGACAATAGGTAAGGTACATGTGTAATTAAATAAGTTCTTATTCTGTAGTCTGGTTTATGGTGCTACATATGCCACAAAAAGATTTTTCTCCTTAAATCATGTATCTGTTTCCATGGCTAATAGAATATTTGTGGGCATGTTCGTGCTGATGCTGTCAGAGCCACATTGTTGGTTTGGGGGTTATTTGGAGGGGGTCCCACCTTTTTTTTCTTTTATTTTTTGAGCAGCATGTCAGGTGTGATGCTGAAGAAGTCCATGATAGATTTAGGGACTTTATTGCTCCGGATCTCATAAACATTTGTATGGTTTTGTTCTTACTGTTGTAAGGAGCTATGAAAGGTACTGTAGAAAGTGAGGTTAGCCAGCTAGACTTAAGGGACTTTGGATAGTCTTAATTTTAAAAAGGCAGTCTTCCTCCTCATGACTACATTCATGACATATATTGTGTTGTTTGATACTCCTAGTTTTCATCTGATTTTCTGCAAGTGGTATTTTTGGCTATTATGAGACACTTCCTCAGTAAACTTTGGAAAAAAGGTGGGATATGGTGAGGTACACTGCCTGAGTGTTCTTCCCTGTGTTACCTTTCAATTGTCTCTGTGAATGTGACATACTGAGTGTGATACATGTGATTTCTGAAGTATATATGATCTGAATTAGGACCTGATGTGTTAGATGGTTTTCAGTTTCTTTTGTGATATTTGTTTTAGGAGCTGAATTGTGGATCTGATCAAGTAGTGTATGTCTTTGGCATAATTCTGTCTAGATATGTAGAATGTAGATAAAATGGTGTTTCCTCGTGCATTGAAGGATTCAAAATGTTGGAAACAACTTCTCTGCATGCAGTTCCATTGCTCTGTGCCCTTCCTCCCTCACTAGCACTGCAATAGAAGTGTCCATTCTTAACTCTTCTCAAAGTAAATCTAATATATCCTTCACTCAGAAGTTTAACTATAAGTAAAATATAATGTTTAACTTCCAGGCTATTAAGAAAGTCTGTTGATTACAAGACAGTGCCGTCTGGTTTCTGCTGATGTTTATTTTACTTTTTGTTTTATTAAACAAAGGAATGTTTAAGTGTTCTTTGTTACATCCAGTTGCTCAAGAGAGTGGTGGTATTAAAACCTATGTTATCAAAACTCATTCTGATCCTATCTTAGTTCCACTTGTTTGTTTTAATGTAGTCCAAGTAATAATGTTTACCAGAGCCCATCACAAACTGAAGGAAAATGTAAATTGAAGTTACACGGACATAAATGTTTTCTACAGTGGAATTATTCTCGGTTTGTCTATTGTCTTGTGCTTATTTTTGTCAGAACACCTTTTCCATTGCCAGCCTGAACTGTTTTTTCCACCATCTGTGTATCTTTGGAGTGCTTCCTTTCCTATCTGGTACCTTTGGACTCTGAGGAATGGAGCTTGCTTACTAGCGTTCCTGTGAGCATTTGCTTCTTAGAAATCTGTTGGCTCATTTTCAGAGGAATTTGCAGCATTAATTTGCATAGTTAACGTCTCATTTTGGGGTTTTCACCATGTGAAAATCATGTTGTATTGTTTATTAAAATGATCCTTATAGATACTCTTAATTTCTCATCTGGGATCCACTGGGTCTTAAGTAATGATTTATTTATCTTGCTCAGTGCTACACAGGATGCTTTTCAAGCTCTATGTCTTGAGTAACAGTTTGGCTTTTACATGGATTGTGGAAACTTACCAAAGCACTTTTTGGAAAACAAAACAAAACAAAACCAAACCTTACTTCATCAGAGTAACTTTTGTAATTTGGCAAATTGAAGTTTGTCCTTTTTCTAATTATATTGTTTTTGAATAGACAATATCTTTTTATGCCTTTTCAGAATCCCATTCAAGAAATTTGAATCTTTTGTCATGCCCACCCAAACCTGAAAACTGATAGTACTACCTGTTCCGTTTTCACTGCTTTTTCTAAAGAGAAAAAGAGTAAGACACACTAATTCTAGTCTGTCCAGTGCTCTTCTGTGAAAATGAGCTTGGGAAAATCTTTCCTTTGTCACAACAAATAGTGGGTGTGCTGATGTCAAATGTGTCTTCTGTATTCCTAACATTTTTAAAGCTATCTGAAACAAGATGCAGAATGTCTTCAGTCTACTTGTCCTTTACGAGGAACTTGAAATCATTAACCTCACTACCGGTGATAGCTTCTGAATTTCTCAGCACGTGTCATAGTGTAATGATATCTGTAATCTAAATACTGATTTCCAGACCTTGTCTTTACTGGAGACATAACAATCTCAATAACACTAGGCTTATTCATCACAGTGAAATCATTGTGCCTCATTTTTCCCAATGACTTGTCAAGTTGGTCATCAGATTTTGAAGATGAAGAATCATTAGAGCATGTAATCTCTTCTAAACACAAGCTCTCCAATACTAAAAATAATGTTGATGTAATTTAAAGCTATAATATATATATCACTACTAACAGGAGTTCCTTTGGGGCATTCAGTAATTGCTGTCTAGATAACTTGGATTTTCTGGTTTAAAAAAAAAAAAAAAAAGGACAGGTTTATTTTGGCTTTGGTGTCATTATGGCTTTTAAAGTATAAACCACTAGCATGTGAACAGGGCAAAAGAGGTTTGTCAGGACTGAAGAAAAAAAAAACTGTCACAATATTCTTCAGTTCTATACAAATATTAAATTATGCTCTGCTCAAAGGTTAAATGGTTTCTCATTCATACCTAACCCTTGCTTTCTTTTGAATGCTGTGATTTCCCACATATGAACCTTACACACGTATTGCGTTTTATAGGATTTTGTGAATCCTGGCTAGTTTTATATAGCCTTGTTTCCCTTTTGTCTGCAGAAATTTCTGTGATGATAAACCCAAAGCATTGCAATGGTTTTAAACATTCCCTCCTACCCATTTTTTGAGGGATAGAGTGTGGAGGATTGTTCTTGTTCTTGGGGTTTAGAATCTTTCCTAAATTAATCTTTATGTTCAGAGTCACACTATTCTATTCTGTTCTAAACAGATGTAATAGGTGAATGAGAAGAGACCTAAGTCCCTTCTTCTCACGAGTCTCTGTGCTGTGACAGATGAATTCTGTAAGCTAAAGCATTATTATCCTGTGAAAATGTTCTCTCCCCTAGATGCTTTCACCTGCCAGTATTCACTTTTAAGTGTGGAAAGGTATATAAAACTTGCTGCCATTTCTAATGTGTTGTGTAATAAGAACAATGAATAAGAAATGTTATAAGACGGAATTAAATTATATGGAATTGGAAATTATGATATTTTTTATGATTTTTTTAGCCTGAAACATAAATGTTGATCTGGACTTCTTTTTCTTTTAATTTTCAGTGGCTTGAGAACACATACCACATTCTTGGTTCCAATAAGAAACACGTCATACTGGTTTTTTTTCCTGATCAAGGCAGTTAAATATGTTTGAGTCAGGAGAATAATATCTGTCAGATTAGAAAGAAGGTTTTTAGACTACTTTACTAATCTTTATTTATATGTGTAATATCATGCTGGAAGAAAGTCATGAGAAGCTCAAGCTCTAGGAACTTATCTTTGCCCAATTTTCTTTTGCCTCATTTTCTCTATTGTTTACATGTTTGCTTGTTACTATTTTGCAGATGTGGTTTCTTTATTTTTTTTTTTTAAATATTTGTTATCATTTGTCAGGAAAATATTCAAATACAAGATCTCTTTCTACTTCAGTACTGCAAGGATGTGAGCAGCTGAAATACAGTAGCGCCAAGTGCTGAATAAGTATCTCGGCTACTTTCCAGCAGCTCGTGACCGGCATGTCTGTGTTTCATAACTGTTACTCCAGTAGCTCTCA
>VXBO01014873.1:30653-46587 GCA_013400135.1 Rhinoptilus africanus | reverse complement strand
AAATGTCATTGTCTACCTGCTCAACCTAATTTCTGCATGTTTCCTCCTGTCCAACTGACTAGGTTAAGGAGGTCTATACTTGGCTAACCAGATTCCATGTAATCCCATTCTTTGTAAAGAAAAGTTGTCTTTGATTTTCTTTACCAACTCTTGAGGATAAAAGGCATACAAGCGTTGGATATTTGTGTTGTAAATCCATGTTTTATTCCCATCATTAGAAACACGGTTATACAGATGTGTGTCTGAACTTTACAAACTTTTTAATTTGCTAGTGACTTATTCTTTGTCTCTATAGTATGTTTAGGAATCATTTGGTTCTACAACACAACACTTTGTCATGCTGCAACTATTTTTGCTGAAAAAGGGATGATATCCAATGTGCATGCAACTTAAGGAATTCTTTAAGTGTGATCCCATTTTCCTTATCGAAAAATTATGTTCATTGTCCTATTGCAAAATACTGTTGCAAATGAAAGCTTGTCATTATTGACAAGTCTTAAATGAGTTAACACCCTCTCCAAATTATTATTTGCTACTCTGATATATTGCCTTCACTCACTTCCTATACCCATCTTTTCCATTTGTATTTAACATACTAAAGCACTAAACTGTCTCACTATCTTTTGGTTGTAATTTCCTATGGTTAGTTATATGGGAGAAATCTAGAAAAGTATAAAGAAAGCTGCCAGCAGTCAGATGATTTTTTTTTTTTTGTAATTCTTTATTACTGAGATAGTTATCGCTATGCAAAGCCATAGTGAAACCAGGGCTCTTAGTTTTTTTGTTTGTCAGCAACTAGTAGAAGAAAATCCCAGTAGTGTTGTAGAGCGGGTGTTTATGGTAAGTTACTACTGCAATTAAAGGAAATTTTACTTTGAGTTGTCATCTTGAAATTAAGCACAGACCTTTAATTGTAGTGGGGACTGAAGTCTTATGCAGGCTCTTTAACTAGAAGAATATGGGCTGCTCATTTATGGTTGTCTTTTTTCTTTGCCATTGGAAAGACAACATTCCTTTGCGGTTTGTAATAAAATATTTGAGAGTGAGAAACTATTATTTTCAATAGATGGTGATATTTTTCTATAAACCAAATTCAGTGCGAGAACAAAGCAAACTGTGTAGTAAAAACCACTAGAATTGACTTTAGGGACACTAGTCAGAGTTGTAATATTAAAACAGTTTGTCCACATTGCTGTATGATTGCAGTATTGATTTGGTTTTTTAATGGCTATATTGTCAGCATTGTTGGAGGTAACCACTAAATGTTAATTATGTGTATTTAATTCTGTTTCCTTAACACTGTATTTCGGCGTTGTAAGAGAACAGTGTAGATTGTTGTACAGTTTGAACTCTGCCACTCAGGATGGACTGACCTTAACATTCTTACCTGTCTGCTTTTCTGTCTTCCTGAGTACAGTATGTATTAGTCAGTATTTGGGAGGAAAATCTCATCAAAGATAATAGAGAAATTTTCTCTAAAATATATCTATATTTGATAATGGTCACTTTCAGGTACCGCATTTGGCATTATATTTTCAGAAAGATAAATTAAACTAAATAATGAAAAAACTACCTTAAGACCATAAAACACCTAGAGAAATGTGTTCAAGTAGACTTTTTCTGAGTTTTGTGTTTTCTTGACTTTTCCTGAACAATCTTGTTACAAAAACAGAATCATCTGTTCTGTGATTATAAATTAAATGTATTTTTCTTGTTGAAGACAGTGAGGCTGAGAATTTGTTTGAAAAATAAAGTAACATGGACTCCTGTTTTCCATTGTAACTACTGTCTGCCGAATGAAGATTTCTTTTTCTATAGTTTTGATTATATTCTTAAAAATAATTGTTGGAAATTCTGTGTGCCTACAGCTTTTAGAACTTCAACTAGAATATATTTTTTTAATTTATGAAAAACAAACTAGAGTGGCTTTTATGTATAGTCATTTAATATGATGTTTCATATGTTATGAAACAATATTAAATGTTTTTAGATCTATGTTTGTAGCTTTCTTGAAAGATCAAAGTGCTTGGCATAAGCCAAAATCTGTTAAAGTTTGTTTCTGTTTATGGTATAAATTAAAACTCTCTAGAGTGTGGTTTGACCTAAGTCTGATTTATTGCTTTGCTTGGCCCTGCATGAGGATGGTTGTGGTTTTCCATTCCTATTTCCAGTAGAGTCTTCGTGTGTTTTGATTTCAAATCCTGGCATAGCAGCTGCTCTTTATCTGGGTAGTAAAAACTTTCTCTGGTAGGTCTTCACTATAACAGAGACACTAGGCTTTTTGGGTTTTTTATTATTTTTGTTCAAATTAAACTGAGATTTATTTGTGCATGCAAAATGATGCATTTATGTATTATAATTTAGAATTGAAATTTAGATGTTACAGTAGCTTATTTTTTAGTGAAGACATTTTCCAGTTCAAAACAGTACATGAAGAATCTGTGATTAGAACCATGGTCAAAAATTTTCTATGCATAAATCTTTTCTTTATTGATGACAAAATATAGGATGAAAGCAACACTGCACTACTCTTTTGTTCCTTTTTTATACATTTCAGCCCTGAAGAAGTTTCATACATGTTCAGCTTTGAAATGTGTAATCACTAGCTGATTTCAGTTTTTCACCTGATCTCATTGGTATCATATTTAGTGATTGTGAGTGATTTTTTCTCCTCCCAAAACTGTAATAGGAAAAAGCTCGTTATCTACTTTGAAAAGTGTTTATGCTTTTATACATATATATGCGTGTGTCTGTGCAAGTGAGGGGATCTCATATGTTGTAAGTATGATCAGTCAGTGTTCTCTGATTTTCCACTGTTTTGTATATTTTACATCAATTTTACTGAATTTCTTAGGCAAGATATTTTTTAACTAAAAATTCAGAGAAGCGTACAGTTACCTGTAAGAGGGAAGGTTATCCTGGTATACGAGCTGATTTTACTTTCAGTGTCAGTAATCTTTTCTGTAATCCTGACTCACCCATTGATTTGGTTATAAAAGAAGCTGCAAGGGTTACTTGAGTTGCTTCACAGTGGGAATACATGGTATGAAGGTATTGTAGAAGCACTTTCAGCACAAGCACCCAAAAATCATTTTAGTACTAAATTAAATTAAGAGTCATTTGATTTAAAGTTAATCTCTTAGGACAGTTTTAGAGATTTTTATTATCTGGTTTTGTCACTGAGTGTAGCGATTAACAGTCTGCAGTTAAACATACTGTTTAACAGAGTCCACTGAACTCATTAGAAGAGTTCTGTTTTGGATTATGACTTTAGCAGTGCTTATCCATTCAAAACAGCCCTTCGGATTTAATCTAAGTGGAGAAATGCTGATGTTTGAGGATTTGTTGACACAAACAGTAACAAGAGGCTCTAAAGGAAGGGTCCCATTCCTTGATCCATTTTAAGAAAATACCTTTAACTGCTTATTCATGTTGTGATGGTGTCTTAAGTCCCAACTACAGCAGGACGTTCCAAAGACAGTTGTGATAAAATAGGCTCTGCCGAATTCTCAGTTTAAATTGTAAACAAAATACTGGTGAATGATCATGGAGTAGGTGGGAAGAGAAGACAGTAAGAGATGAGAAGATTGTTTTAGACAGGATTTTATGCATAATTTAGCCATGACAGATGTCTCAAAAACACACGTTATCAGGTAGTAAGAATTATGGTAATGCAAATTTTTAATACATGTTAAGATGTTAATTTTGTGTCTTTGAACTGTAAGTACTTTCCAAGTATAAAAGGACAAAATTGGAAGGAATATACAGGTGCTTATGGGATAAGCACATGAGTGAGCATTCGTGACTGGGAGTAAAAGGCCAGGATGGTAATGCAAAACTAAGTACATGGTGAAAATATGTCATCTGATACAGTAAAGAAAGGAAACTACCATAGTAGAATTAAAGCGAAGAAGAAGAGTTTGTGGAATGACCAAGTAGAATAAGAAATTAAAGACGCAGAGGCAGCATTTAAATGGAAGTAACAGTAGCAAAGCTAGAGAATGAAAGCTGAACAAAAAGACTTGGCTGGTTCAGAACTATACCATGAGAATGCTGACTTTCAGAATTACTTCAGTTTTATACTTTAAGCAGAAAATGTTGCAGGTTTGAGATATTACTCAAAAATACTGAAATGTAAATGCATCCTGGATATGAGAAGTAAAGATTTATTCACAGTATTCACATAGTATTATTCACATAGCCTAGAAGATTAGTTTTATTTTTAATAATGTATTAGTGTACAGTTCTTCAGTTTATAACAACTCCATTTTAGAAGGGACAGGTGCATTTTTATGTTAGAGAAGAATAATTCCACAAAGCTGAAAATAACATTACAGGAGTGAAACATGACTTACTAAAAACATAAATTATTTTCATCAAAATAAACTTTTGGCTTTTTTTTTTCCCCGTCCATTTTTTTGTTCTCAGGGATACTATATACGTAAATGGCAATTGCAATTTAAAGTAAGATTAGTTTTTTCATTGTACAAGTGCTGGTCTTTTTTTGAAGACTTCATCTTTAAAATAACTAACCAAGCAGCTCATTCTGAAGCAGCTCATTCTGAAGCTAACAAGGTCTCACTTTAAAAAAAAGACAGCACTGAAATGGGCAGCCTGCTGTAGCTGATCCTGCTTGAGCAGGGCGGTTGGACTAGGTGATCTCCAGAGGTCCCTTCCAACCTCAACCATTCTATGATTCTGTGAAATATATACATGTTGTGAAAAACAAAATGTTGTTAATAGAAACAGATACATGATGAACATCTGATTCCAGCACAGTCTTTGGCAGGTACATAGTAATTACTAAGTCCTGTGTATTTTGAATATTTTTGGGGTATTTTTTCCATCTTGGAGACGAAGCTCACACACCTTTCTTTCTTTTTCAAATTGAGTCACATTAATTTTAGTGGGAGGACTCATTTGAATAACGTGTACTTGTGTGAGTAAATATTTGAAAGACTGAGGACATTAATTAGTCACTATAGCTCCTTGCTGGTATTTTTCTTCATTGCTGAGAAGCAGTGGCATTTCTCCTAGGTTTTATCACAGTTTTGTGCTTGTTGTTTCCATGGTAATTCTTTTTCTTGCACTGTGCTTCAAAGGAACCAGAGGATTCTGGGAGGTTTTCTTTTGTTATTTATTTAACTGCATGAAAACCTAACTGAAGATACTTCTCTGTAAAAATTCTTAAATAATTCTGTCAAGTGTAAGTGCAAGTGTAGCTTTTAACTAATAAGGCATTATAATTTTATCTTCCTACTTTTTTAGCAGTAGTTCAGTTCTTATACTTATTTCATATTCAACATATTTTACAAAAAAATTCTTTATCTACTTATTCTGCAATATTCCTAAATTGCATTTTATGGTATCAGAGTAATTTAAAACTGTTGAAGACAATCTGCAAATGCTTGCGGTCATCTCTAGTAATCTGATTTCTCTACAGATCAGGCTAAGTGCAATATTGAGCCAGCAAAATAACTTAGAATGTATTACTTTTGTTCTGCAGTTCCAAAGGGTAATATTCTACCTACTGTTAAGAACCAGACTCATGCATAGTCTGTTGAAATTTTTTATTCCTAGTGCATCACTGTAATATGCCTGCAAACCAGAGAAGTTCACCTTCTGTGCTATTGCAAGAGCTTTCTTGAACAGTTACATTTTATATTTTCAAGTAAGGTTTTTAATGATACAGTATGGATGAGATTCACTCCACGACAAGAATAAACAGAATAATAAATAATCTTTATTGCTTTCTTCTCTTTCAGGTAGGTGAGACATTCATTGAGTTCAAGTAGGGCTAGTTAGAATAGTAATTAACACTTCATCCTTCTGTAGAGAGAAACATAAGGAACACCTAAATGAAAGAATTGAAACTGAGGGTTTTGTCCCCAGAGGCTTATTGGTGTGGTTTCGTGGTCCTCTGACATTAATTTAAATGTCACTGCCAAAAAGGTAGTCTTGCTTTAAGCCATGCATTTCAGTTATTTCTTTGCATCAGCAATAGCATCTGTCCAGCTTTGCAGTAGGTCTCATCAGCTTGCTCATCCATTAGAAAATGATTTTTTTTTTTTAAGGGAGTTAGAAGGATTAGTTTGCAAGCTGATCACTGAGCTTATCTAATTCATTCTGCAACCACAGGAATACTTGTGCTGGTGTAAAAGAGGTAGCTAAAACACCTGGTATGGGCAGGAGGAAGGACGTGTGCCCACCACAGAGCTGAATGGGTCACTGACCCAGTCTGTCCCTAGCTGTTCCTTGCTGTCTGTCTGCTGAGAAATACTTTATTCTCGGAACTATGTAATACTATAAACCTCCACCCGACCCCGTAATTACATGCAATAGAAGATAAACTCAGGATTTCTAGTCTTAAATTTGTCTTTTAATTTTTTTTTTTTTTTTTAAGAACAGAAAATAATAAATATGAAGAGTTAGGAGTTTAAATAGAGGTAACATAGACCTGAAGCCAGAAACATGGTACAAAAAGCAAGTAGAAAGTGGACCTACCGCCTTATTCACTGTGAGATTACAGGGTGAATTTTTTCTGTTTGTTTTGCTTTCCAGTCCTGTCATTTCAGGAGCAGACCATTCTGGGTCTGAAAAGGAGCAATTGCCCCCTCCCACCAGAAGGTTCCTTCTGAAACAGAGTGTAGCAGGCAGACAGCCTTCTCTCCCATTCCAACCATAAGTGTTTCAGGAAAATGTATGACGCCAATCACGCATTAAACTGAAAATTTCTACCCTCTATCATAAGGGAGGAATTACACAAACATGTCTAATCGAAGATGTGGAGGCAATACCCATTGGATGGTGTTTTTTAATTCAGGTGGGCAGCATGAAAGTTGAAATATTTTTAAACTTTACTGATGCAGCAGAATGATTAAGCCCATAAGGAACAAAACTTTCAATTGGAAGCCTGAAATTACACATTTTGCAGCTGCGCGTAGACAGCGTGGTGCCCTGTATTTTAGTTTCTGTTGGTAGACATTAGCAGATAAAAGTGAGTGAGGCTAGAGTCAGGGAAATTGCGCATTTGTCAGTGGGAGTCATAGTTAAAATTTAGTGCATGCTATTCCAGAAATTCTGAAAAGCCAAACTTTTTAGTAACATGGGTTTACTCTTCTGTTTTCAAGTTCTGTTGTTTAATTAGTGTCACAAATATTTGCTATTGCAACCAACTATTAAAATAGCCTACTACATGAGCATATAAAAGCTGCTGTAAGAAATGTTACCTTGTCTTGTCTTTTAATTGCTTCGAATGAATGTTGTACTAAAATAGGTTTATTTGCAACAGCTAATTATTAAAGGAAAATGGTTTGATATTATGGAGTAAATCCATAGATGTGAGAGTTAATGGCAGTGTTTATGATTTTTTATTTTTATGCTTTAATTTGTCACTTTTTCTTTATGATTACCTAGAATTAATTCCAGTAGGACTTAACTGCATATAGTCAGGAAAAACACACAATCACTCTGTTTACCAGTATGTAACAAACTGTGTGCTAACATCTGCTTCTGAAGTTTATTTCTGTTCATCCTGACTTTAACTGCTTGCCTTGGCACAGGAAAAGGGGAAATCTAGGCAGGAAACTGGAACAAAGAACCTTAGAGTGACCAAAAATAAAATTCCATTTGAACGCATGTTGGAGGAGGGAGTAGTTTGCTGTGTGTTTTTCTGCAGTTATAGACGTTTTGAATAAATTAGGCTGTCTGACTTTTAAGTTAGATTGCACAGACTTTGTGTTGAGAATTCTTTTCATCTGTCATATTGTAGCTTTACCATTTGTATTGAACAGTCCTTTCTTCTAAAATATGGTCACGTAGTTTAACATACTCACCATTTGTCAAAATTTCCAAAAGGAAGGTATATCAGAAGTTGAATCCGTTTAGGCCTGCGGCGTGATCGTCGTTGATATGGTGATGGGGCACTTGCACGCTGTGGGAATCCCATTGAGGAGTGGCGGCATTACCATGCAGGTGGTGGGAAAAGATTAGTGCTTTGTATGCACAAACAGGAAGCAGGGTTTCAAAAGCAGGAAGACAGTCCTGAGCCGTGATAAACATAATTGCTGCTTCTCCCAGAGCTGCTGAACTCCCACTTAACGCTAGTTACTGTTAGGATGATGTCGAATGTCTGTGGGCTGTGTGCTGAAAGAAAATGTGACAGAACAGCTGCGTGCAACGTAGGTGGCTGCACGGTTTCTTGACACATGAAAGACTAGACAGTTTATTCTTGAAATATTGTATTTGTATGTTTGTAATGTAGAACAAAATAATGGAAGTATCTTGAAAGTGCTGGGTATGTAGGGACCCTGTTGCTGCTGTTATACTGGGAGGTGGATTGGAATGGGTCCTACCCCACTGATGTATACACAAATCGTCCTATCCTATCGTGGTCCTGATGGTACTATGTGTTTTTTTCCTTGGAGAAATTATACATCATGCTTTTGAATGAAAAATGTTTCTATATTAAAATATTTTTGTGTTTATTCAATGTAAAAATCTGGCAATCTGAAATTTCAGTTCTGTTCCACATCACAAGAAATTGCTGTAATCCATGGACTTCAATCTAAGATAAATTTAACCAACACCTCCTTCTGTTAAAAAAATTTCAGAGCAGAGCTGTAATAGGAAGGGGGTTTGGCCCATACTGAGGATATAGCTGTGAGGAGAAGACAGGTCTTTCTGAGGGAAGGTAACTGATTCATACTTTTCCTTTTTCTGTATAATCAAAATAAGTGTTAAGAGAGCAGCTAACTATGAATTGTGACAAACAGGCTTCTGAACCGAGTTGCTCACTATTTGTTAAAACCTACACATTATTTGGTAGGTTTTAACACATTTGTTGCATATTCTGCTTTTTTTGTTAAGGAAGATATTAACAAATTTGCCTATGCAGAGGTGGCTACATATTTGTGGTGTCTTCATTTCAGATGTAGTCTGGTAATTATCTTCATGAGAGTCAGTTCTCAATTAGTTAGATACCTGATAGATTTGAAGAAATGCACAGGAAGTTCAATAATTGAGGACATTTTTCACATGTGGTGAAGTTGCACTGAGATGTATGAATAGCAGTAAAATCCGAATGTTTGAATCTTAAGTGCAAATTAAACATTCATTATTTTTATGCTTTGAGGGAACTTTTCTTTAAGTTTGACATAAAAATTCAACATCAATGAAATTCTAAAATTATGTCTGTTGTTTGAAAAATATTGATTCACTCATAGTAGAATCATTAAATGCATTAAATTGATACATAAATCCCTAAATTAAGTTTTAATCTCTGAAGATAGAGGAGTAATGTGAGGATTGTTAGGCCTCTTAAATCATTAACGATGGCATTGTCAGATCTTACTTTAGAGCTCCGGCTGTCTCTTTAGTACACATGGATTTGGTGAGGATAGGAGGGACTTGGTATGCAGTTCTTGCTCCTAAACATGAGGGTACATTTTATGCAATTTCAGGGAATTGTGCTTGGTATGGTAATGGTAAGCATTCAGTTTTACTTCACAGACAGCTACTAATGACTACAATTTCAGAACAGTGTACGACAGAGGATTCCTTTTTTTTTTTTTGATTATGGGTGGAGCACTATTATGCTTTAAGACTGTTCAGCCCTGCCTGTTTAAAGGTACTGGTTTTAGTTGCTAATGGCTTTTCTTACTCTGACCATAAGTAACTTTCAGAAACACCTGCCACCTATGTTTGGTCTTACATTTATCAGCACTGATTAGAAAATGGGAAACTGTAATAAACACATATACAACCTTTCTTCTCAGCATCTAACAAATCTAATGTAATTGTAGGCAACTGTATTTCCCTTTTAAGAATGACTGTTGATATTGATTAAAAAGAGTCTTACAACTTAGTGTGTTTATTTAACAGGGCTAATGAGCCTTCCTGAGCTGATGTATTAATGCAAGCACATTGCTAGTTGTACTCAAGTTAGCTCTAAGTGACCTAATTCAAATACATGCCCATGTACAAAGTTCCAGTGTACAAAGTGTGTACTGGGAAAAGAATCCTGTAGGTCTGTCACTGAACTCTTACAGTTAAATGATCTTCCCAAATTACATAGTGCATATCATTAAGACTCTATGCACAGAGGATTTTCTTGGCATGGCTGCAGTGATTAAGAATGTGGGGGTTTATATGGTCTTAAACACTATTTTATGTATTTTTATACANTGCTTTGGATACTTGGCAAACTTAAAGATGGTTAGTTGTTCTTCATGCAAACCATCAAGCTATTTGGTTTGTTAATGTATCTTAAAAATAGTTGCCATCAGAAAGGTATTTCTAGACTATCCTCAAAGATTGTATTCTCAGCAACTTAATTAGAGTGTTAGAATGAAATTTCCTTTCTGGTACATATAGGATGTAGAGTATATTTTGAAAGGTTCCTTTACATCCAGTGTGGGATGCAGGATTGCAAGGAATGGAAAGAATTCAGTTACATGGGAGGAGCAGAGAAAGTGCTCAGGATATGAGGACAAGATAGTGTGAAACTACACTGTGTACTTCCTAAGTTCCACTGCTGAAATACTAAGTAGCTACAGTGGCAGCAAAGAGCTATGAAGACTATAGACAAAATGTACGATTCTTACATACCCAGAGATATGAATGGATAGAAGTCTACTTTCACTAGTAGTGGCTATGGGAGCTCAAGCAATAGATAACTAGCCCGTGAACCTGAAAAAAAAAAAATAATTCTTTTGATGGTAACCCAGTTTGAGACAAGGTGATGTGAAGAGAATGACACAACTAGAACAGGAATTTGTAAAGAAATACAATTATGGAAACTAACATAGATTTGCGTTTTTGACTAGGATTTAATACTCTCTCATGCTTGCAAAAGTAGAAATCTTTTCATTGACATAGTATTAACTGTGTTTGCCTTGCCATTCCAAAGGAATAATTGACTTTGTTAATAAAAGCATTTTGCATCCTCTTTGTAATACCCGTATTGAAAGTTCAGTAAATACCTTGAATTTTCTCAGGAAAATGGACAAGAGAAATAAAAGCTGTTACATCTGGTTAAAAGCTGTGTGTGTGTGTGCTAACATTAAAAAAATAGTGTTGGATATAAGTAAATTCTTGTCCTCAATGAACAATTAATAACCATTTAACAGCAAGAGTGAGCTTTCTTTTCTCTCTCTAAAAATGTATTTTATATAGTTATGTGCTTAATTCCGCTGCAAATTCCACTTAGTTGTGTGGTGACCTGTTTAGTGAATGAAGACACCAAAATATAATATGGTTTCAATCTGTTTATTTCTAATGGCAGTTAAAAATCCCATTTTTAATATACTCACTTTGAAATCATTTCCATGTGTCTTGAAAATAAGTCAAAACATAGCAATTATATGAAATAATACGAATATAGTATTTTTTGCAAAGGTGGTTGCACACTTGAATAAACTTAAAAACTTAGATAGGCACTTGAGTCATTCAATAAAGCATAGAACCATGAAAAATATGAGGAAGCCAAGGGTGACGACCTTATCCTCTACTTACCAGTTGCAGAAATGAAACAGAAGTTGGGGATTCCACCTAGAATGTTAATGCAGGTGAGACAGTCACATGTTGCATACAGTTAAAATCCTTAGCCTAGCTGATTAGATGAGTTTTCACAGAATCACAGAATAATAGGGTTGGAAGGGACCTCTGGAGATCATCTAGTCCAATCCCCCTGCCAGAGCAGGGCCACCTTAGAGCAGGTTGCACAGGAACGCGTCCAGGCGGGTTTTGAATGTCTCCAGGGACGGAGACTCCAGCACCTCCCTGGGCAGCCTGTTCCAGTGCTCTGCCACCCTCAAGGGAAAGAAGTTCCTCCTCATTTTTAGGTGGAACTTCCTATACTCAAGTTTGTGCCCATTACCTTTTCTTTTAATCTACATTTGAATAGGCATGACTAATGAGTGGAATTGCTAAATATTTGAAACTAATCGGTTGGTTGGGTTTGTTTTTTTTTTTAAGCTCCTTTTGCAATATTAAAATTACTTCTCTAGTTTCATTATGCCATAATTCATTCTACAGCATGACAACACACTAGTATGATCCTTCAGTATATTGAAAAATGGCTGATAAATGGGAGAAAGTGAAATGGAATAAGTAAAGTACTTCTGTGTTGAGGCAACATGATTTTGCCACTTAGTCTTTTATGACTGATTTTTCGGTTGCTGGTTGGAGCTCTCAGAGAAGTAATTCATCTGACATGGCTTTTCTGTGTGCTCATCAGGTTTTACACCTTGATATATTTCCAGATTTGTTCAGCTGTGATACCTTTCAAGTTGTCTTGGAAAATTTTACTCCTTTGTTTTTCCAGATATATGTTTTGAAGAACTTGAAACTCACTTATAGCTTCTTGAGGTGGGGGGGATGTTTTCAATGTAGCCCAATTAAGTGAGCTCAATTTCATTTTAAACCTCAGGTGAACTTTGTCTACATTTATACTAAGTGGAGCTTTATTACAACTTTGAGGTTTTGAATTTAAATACTAAATTTCAGGTTTTAAATTAGTTTTTAAAAGTGCTTTTTAACTTAAACAAGGACTTAATGTTTTAGAAAGAAGTATTGTTGATACTATGGACTCTACCTGATAAGAGTTTGAGAAGGTTAAAGTTGTTCTGTATAATACTTCCTTCATTTTTCAATTTATTCATTGCTGTTGGAATTAGAACAACTCCCATGCATTATTCTCCATCATCCAGTGACAGATACATAAAATTAATTTATTTAGATAATAGTGGTTCTGCTCCTATTCTCTGCCTCAAGTAACACCGAGTACATTAAGCTTAGTACTACTAGATTTCTCTCTTACAAAGTGTTTATGTGGACCATGTATATGTGTCTCCCATTGCACTTAAGGAACTGTAGAGCTAAATGATACCAGCTTCATGACTTTGAGCAGTTCTTGTGTTTTCAGTGGGACGTATCTTCTGAGCAAGAAGAAAAAAGCTCTTGGCCATACTGCTAAATAGAGCCTGATTCTGACCTCCCCTAAAGAAATCAGGAAAATTTGCACTTAAATCATTAAACCAGTGCAGAAAAAATCTTTCCCGGAACCCTAGAATTTTAATAGACATTAAGTTAGAACTATGATTGATAATTAATCTCTGTTGATGTGGAAAAGAGCTCTAGTTTATCTAGAAAGCAAGTTTGTTTCAGCATTTGTGACTAATGTCTTATTGCAAAAATTCATAATGTTTGAGTTCAATATATATTTTTAGAATGCTGTTATGACTCACTCTACAGCGTACCCTGATGTTGAAGCTTAAAGGTTAGAAACAATTCAGAAGCCCACTGCTTAAAACCTAAGTCTTATTAATCCAAAATTATCATGAGTGTGTGCTGTTTTCAAAAACAACATAAAGGTCGTCAGCTCAGCTCCACTGAGACATCCGAAAATAATACTGTATTAAGTAGAACCGTGTCTGTTAAAAACGAAACAAATCAAACTCCACAACCCCACATCTCTAAGAGAGCAATGAGAAAATCCAATTTGCTGATTGTGACCACTTCTTAATGTTGGTTTTTTTTTTCTTTCTGGAAGAAAAAAAATATCACTGTTCCTTTAAAAAGAAATTAATACCTCGGTCCATTCAGGGAAACTAGGGCATGTATGAGATCTGTGTTCGTTGTGAATCACTTGAGCATATTGCACTAATCAGATTGTATTTCTTTAATTTACTGATATGATTTAAAACTAGCTGATTGGTTGAATGCCAACAGCTAGAGAACTGTAGAATCATACTTCTGTGAAAATGAAGCTATTTTTAGGTGGTTTTAGCAACTGTGTTTTCTTTCAGAGCAGAGCTGCTCAGCTACATTTCTGGAGATCAAGAAGAGACATTGCCATAGATTGGGACAAATATGTTGCTATCAAATATAGACTTTTATCTATCATTTTAAAACTAAATACAGTTGTACAAAGGTTTGTGGGGTTTTTAAAATGAATAAATGGTTGTAAGAGTCACTTATTGTTTATATGCTATAGATAAGGTTCAACATGAACAAAAGGCAGCACAACAGGAAACATATGCTATAGTAGTTAGTTCACACCTTCCAACTGCTTTGAATAGGCTTGAGATAATATCAAACAGGGAATGAATTCATTGTTCAAACGACTGAAACTCTTTCTACAAAATCTGACCCTTTACAGTCCTCTTTCCTTGTCAGAGCACTACTTAAATTCACCCTACTTTGAAAAATGACTGTTGCTATGGACATACTTTTACTCAGTGTATGAGTGTAAACATAATCTGTACTCACTGGTCCTGATGTTCATTTCACAAGAACAATTTTGAGGTTTAAAGATTTAAAGACATTTCTCATCCTAACAAAATTCCTGTTTCAGATATATTTCTTAGTGTTAGCTGAATAAATTGAGATACTAGGGTCAATGCTTTCCAAAAGTAAAGTAAGAATAAAATAAAAATAAATGAAAAGGTATTTGGATAAATGAGGACGGTGAAGTATACCGCAGCAAACTTTGAACAATCTTTATTACGTTAAAAGAATTTTAGTAATAACTCGCCTAATGTAACAAAACTAAAGGAATAGAAAACAATAATTAAAAAAAAAATTACTTGAATGGGATTGTGGAGTAGTGCTGCTGTAATTTTGCTTTTGGTTCTGCTTACATAGAGAGCTTTTCAACCACAGTTTTTACTCCCTAATTTCTCAACAAAGTTTTGTGGAATTCTGAATCAGTCCAAACTTGTCATTAGCTCGTTGTGTTGATGAGATTTAGCATGTGTCAGACAGACCATTATTCGGATTTTATATTATTTTCTAGAAAGTTCCAAAGCCTTTGTTATCAGATACAAGTGTGCCAAAGCCAGCGCTCATGTTTTGTTGATGAGATGATGAATGTTTAAAAGCGTGTAGAGAAGGACCTGACTAAGCTACCTTGGCTAGGTAAACAATAGTAAAGGAATATGAAATTAGAATTTATCATGACTCATATATACCTAACACAGGGTTTCTTTGTGCTTTCCTTCTAAATGTTTGACACTAACCACCTCTGGGAATAGGGTACCAAATTTGGTAAACCACTGATTTTAACCACTGTGGTAATTCTTATATTTCTAGTGATTACGCTGATTATGTATTTATAATGTTTCTCCTGCATTAAGGCTCTGACAGACACGTGGCCAGGGATTAAAAATCAGACATCTGAAGCTGTTACTGCCTACAGCCCTGGTGATTGACTTTGCTGTCCTCAAGACAGGAGCATATGATCCACTCACAAATCAACTCCTAAACTATCACAGGTTTCAGCCCAGGTAAACCAGTTCCAATTTTGGTTTATCCTGATATACCAGGCTGAAAACTGAAGGTTCAGGAGTTCATTTCTAATCTGAACAGATGGTGGTGTTTCAGGGGCAGCAGCATCTGTCAGAAGGGGGTTGTGTGCAATTGGGGTAATAACTGATTTAGCTGTTTGTCCGATTCTTCTCTCCTTCCACATGTTTGTCAGGACCTTCAATATCTGCACCTACACATAGAAAATCTGTATTTTACCATTTTATTATTCATAAACTCACCAATGGTCTGATTATTTTGAGTAATCTGCAAAATGTAAAGCTCTCCTCCTTTTCGTTCACTGCATTACTTTAAATAGTAAATAGAGATTCCCACATTCACAGTAACGATCCACTGATAACANATTATACTCAAATATTTACTGTATTTCTTGGCATAAGCCATATGGTATTTCGAAGACAAAAAGAAAAAGAAATATGCTGAGAATCATTCCTGTTGGTTTTAGTTTACTAAAGACCTTTACTCTTGGTCTGCTTATAATGTAATGTATCAAACAAACAAAAATGTAATTTAGTCTCTCTTTAAAAATTGCCGTTGCTGTAAAAGTAGGTTTAGAAATAGTTTTGTAAAAGTATGGTTGATTAAAAAAAAAACACAAACAAACAAA
>VXBO01014873.1:11735-26413 GCA_013400135.1 Rhinoptilus africanus | reverse complement strand
GACATAAGATATTAACATTATCAAATACGTTTTGTTGGGGTTTTTTTTCAAGCTCTGTACACTTTTTCTCTTATTAGTCCATTCATGTTAAAGATGTAACGAATTTTAGACAGCAGTTCATTTTTTTTTCTTATAAAATACTTTGAGAGGTGTGTATGCGTGTACACATATTTATATAAAAATATCTTCCTTCCCCATGGACAAAGGAAAGCCTTACATTCATCCCTTTTATTTTTGATTGCCCTACTTTCTTTTCAACATCCATTTGCTTTACTAAACCTCCAAGATCTAAAGAATATAGTGTTCTTTTTCTGACACTGAAGACACCAAAGAAATCCTTTGTGATGGATATGCTGCAAACTGTAGTTCGCTCTATTTTTCCATGCCCTCCAGCTGACCTGTTAGATGAGATACTGTAGTGCTGATTAGCAAAGCTAGTGTTATCTTGCATTCTGTAAGACATACTGTAAGCAGAAAAGTTAGTTCTGAATCCTTGCTGTCTTAGCAAGTGATGTCTGATGATTAGAATACAGTTGAATTTTATAGTAGAAATGTCTGTCTTTTGTATTAAAAAGATGTAGACAAATACATTTTCCAAATGAAAAGCTGACCTCGTTGGCAATCTTTTTTTAAACTCTAAAGGTTTGTTGTGCTGGATTCCTTGAGGGTTGGCTTTTTTTTTAATCTTGGCTGTTCAGACATACCATTGCTTAGAACATTTACCATAAACATTTGAATAGCAGTTGATCTAGAGAATATTCTTGGATACTGTGTGGAGAAATCTTGATTATTTCAACCTTGATTTGCATGTTTGTGTGCAGACCTAGTGAGCGGAGGAAGATCTTTTTTGATTACTTTCTAATTGGTTATCACTTTAGAGAGCTGAGATGCGTGTTTCCTAGGAGCTTTGCGTGACATGCATCGTGGGCAGATGTGCATTAGATGGTTGAGCAAGATTCATTCGTACTCAGGAACAATGACCCCTAGTCTTCACTAACACATGAAATTTCTGCACGTTACAACTTCTTCCAAGTCCTTCAATCTGATAGTAGTTAGATGATGTTTGACTATTTCCCAAATGAGCTTCAGCATTGTAGTCATTTACATGCTACTACTAAAACCACCTTGTAGTGACTGCATCAGAGAAGTGTCTTGAAGGATCTTCCTGTAGAAGATTTGATTTAGAGTCAACTTGGAAAGAAATGCAATTCTAACAGGACACAGTGATAAAATAAAATAGAGTAGGGAAAAGAGAATTTACATCACTGTGCCAGAATTCTAGAGCAGAATGACTTGTATAAATCAGTCTGCAGGATATATGACATTTAAAGTTTGGCATCTTTACTTCAGTAAAACTAAAATAACATTTTTCAGGGTTTATATGCATATTCTTCTACATACCCATTAAGTCAGGAGAGGACAAAGTTGAAGCACAAAATGCAAGCTAGGTTTTCCTTTTGGAGACATGCCATACAAAACAGTCTTTAATAATGTGAGCAATACCTGCCTGCAAGTAATACTGCAAAAATAATGGATTGCTAAAATTTTCTTGGACAGGTACATAATCTATAATTAGCTTTATTCCGAATTGTGTGTGCTAGAGGTTGTGATGTAACAAATAAGGAAATACAGCTTTTAGAGGTATCCAGCACCTAATGCCACGTTCATACTTGTAAATCCCTTTTTATGATGCCCATATTTTACTTAGCCTATAGCCGGAAAGTAGTTCTTCTGGTGATGGCTCATCACTGTAAATAAATGTAGAACAAAACGCTAGGTGGCTTTTCTGTCATATTTCTCTCTGAATTCTACCACCACTGTGGAGAGCTTATGAAGGGTAGAAAAATGAAAGGTTCTTGAGAAACAGACAAGAGTTAAAATTCCTTATATCCTCTACTTCAAAAATTCTCACCTACCTGAGCTGTAGCCTCCATGGGAACCCGGATATGTAGTTTTAAGCATTCCACTATTAGGATACCATTTTTCTTCGCCAGTAGCTTATCTCACACTCTTTTTTAGTCTTTTCACATTTATTTGCATTTTACATCTGTCTGGTGCTACTGAAGGAAGTCCCCAGGGTGTCTGCAAGGAAAAGGTGAAACTGCAGTTGAAAGGGGCCTCTGTTTGCTTTGGAAAACTTTAAACTTTTTATTCTAAGTTCCTTGAGGATTATTGCTGCAGAGTTTCATGTCACTGGCTAGATCTGGGGGCACAAAGAAAATTAGAGCTGCTACTTTGTAGGAAGATCCCAAAACCTGGGTGATTATGTCTTTTGGGAGTCTTGCCTTGCTTTAGGAAACAATGCCTTCCAAGGGTAATTTTTTTATGAAGAGAAAAATTTCACTGGGGAAAGGAGGAAGTATGAAAGAGAAAATGTTTCTTGCCTTACAGCTTTTGAGCATCTGTAAAGGACTAATGTCTTGTTGATCCTTATACTGTCCATTGGAGAAGAAACTTTTCTTTAGTATGGCCGTACTCAGGACAAAATATTAAGGAGTTACTAGGAATTAAACAATACAGCTGCTACACATGTACAGAAACTTGTTACTGAGAAAGAGAGCTCATGGTAATGTGATCCTATTTCTGTCATCCATTTGAAAATACTTCTTTCACTGGTATTATTTGATCGTCTTGACACTTACTTGCTGAGCTTTCTAAGGTCTCACCGAACACAGTAGAACTTTGGACTTTAGCTGCAAGAATGCAGCTTTGTCACTATTTCAGGGTGTTCCTGGACTCTGTCATGATCACTCCTGGATACTGTCCTCGTCCTATGAAATAGAGTATCCTATTAAGAAAAGTAACTTGTAGCACAGGAAAGCAGCTGTCCCATCATATCAGTGCAAAAATACATTTCATAAGTTCATATCTGTAGATGTCAACAGAGATGAGGTCTGCAGATTTCATGTTTATAAAATCTACTGCTTTGTTTGTTTATAGCTTTATTGGAAGGTGTTTCTGTAATACCAGTAAGTCTCACTACTTCATAATTCTGGTTTGATTCTCTGATGGAAGAAGTTTCATTTTAATAAATTCTGCTAGCAGTGTTGAGTTGCACCTGAGCCAATGTGGAATAGAATGTATAATACCAGCCTCAAAAGACTCTTGACTGGGTCATGGTTGATATATTCTAATTATGTATGTAAGGAGCAAACATTACAATAGTAATCAAGTACTGATATTTAATCTGCAATGCTAACCTGGTGCAAGCTCAGGTGGAATGCTATGTAAAGTTGGTTTGGTTTGATTTTAAACGTGGAAGAAAGTTAATGAGTAAAAATATTTCTAATAAAAAATAGCACTGATTCTATTATAATTTAATCATTTAAAAAGTTCAGGAAAGTGGCTTTTCAAATTTAATCTTATAACTTCTGTAGCTGTGATGATTGCTTATAAATGAACAGCTGCATCTTCATTGCCACAGGCTTAAATTAAAGTCCCAAAGTCCCACAGGTTTTGAATTCCATAGCACGTTAGCAGGAAACCTACAAATATAGAAAGGCTCATGTTCTAAGACTGAGCACAATCCATGTAATATTCATGATTAGTAAGGCAAACAAAATACAGCCTCGCACCAAATGCTGCAGTGAAAACTGTACTGTAGAAATTAAAAACTACAAAATAACAAGGCTTACCATAATCAACAGAATAATGTGATATTTTTAACGTAAAAATTCAGATTTTAGATGGAAATGTATTCCTTTACCTCATTTGTATTTCTCACAATTTAGTAATTCAAGTTAAAATAGCTCCCATTGTTTAAGCTGTTGCTTTTTTTCTCTTTTTTTTTGATAAATTTTACATTGACTTACAAACTCTATGTTGCTTCTTACCTTTGTACATTTGATTATTCCTTGCTACTTTTTTTTTTCATTATTTCAATCATTTATTCATATCTAGAACCCTACAGTTTGCAGTATTTTTTCTTAGAAGTGGTACAAAAAGCTGTGAAAAACGCAGTGATTTGGGGGATTGATCACAGTCTCATAATTCTTCATCTCAGAATACAACTGTCATGAATGTAATTCAGAGTGATCTTGGTATCAGAAGTGTCACGTCACTCGAAAAATTCCTCCCTGTATTTTGAGGAGGAGCTGCAAATTCAATGCCTGGGAATGATGTAATCACAAAAACTTCAGGTTTTTATAAAAGTATGTATCAATTTTCTACACTTGAAACAGTAGTTTAGTTTACCCAGTATTTGTTTACTAGTCAAAAAGTTCAAAGTAGCCTTAAGAAGGGGTTTGAAAGAGTCACAAGCATCCCTTTAAAGACATTTGGTTTGCTTCATAACCATGTTTCTAAGGGCACCATTTATGACTATAAGAAAGGTTTATATATTTAATTGAAAGGCAAAGATCAAAATGTACTAGTTCTAACTTATCAAAAACATACAAAAAGCCTAAATAAGTAGTTGAATTTAGGGTTTTTTATTAGTATATGCATACACTATTTCTTCTGAATAGATCACTGTTCAAGAGGATTTTGAGCAAGACACTTTATTTTTTTGATCCAGCCTCATTTGGCAAAGAGGTGAACGCGTCTCAGACAACTAAATTCTTACATGCTTTGTAAAGATAAGCATCTGTGGATTGGAGAATGATGCTATGAAGTCCACTAAAGGAAGGCATCAGCCTATATTTGCTGTCCCCAGAAAATCGACAACTCTGGGAAAAGCTTCAGTCGGAGCCTGCACCTTCTTATCTTAGACACAAAGATGCAATTCTGTAGGGAAATAGGCTTTATCAAATCCAGCTTCACAAAATTACTTGGAATTTTTTTTATGTTGTTTTTGTCGTGATTCTGATCTTGTTTTTTCTCAGGAGTGGGGATTAAAAAATATGATCGTTTTGTATCATGCAGGAGTAAACAATCCATGGATTTAGATTGGTTGTCTGTGAGAAGATTAAGAAATCTAATTAGGCTGTAAAGTTCCTTTTCAAATGGGCAAAAACTATTTCCTTGACTTAAAGCAAAATATCCTAAGTGATCCAAAGATAGGGATTTTACTGCATCTGTTTTCTCCTGTTCTAGGATGTATTAGTCTGTTATTAAGTGATTATACACCTTTTAAAGTTCTCTTTGTTTATTTATTGCTAACATGCATTTCAGAATGAATAGGAGTTTCACTCCTATATCAGGCTCTTCAGTTAGTGACTTGTTCTGAGTAGATACAAATTAAAGTTTCAGAGAAGAATGTTACTGCTTATACCTGTGAAACACGTTCCAAATCAATACAAGATATCAGCGGACAGTTTTTTCTTTGTTTATGCTGTTTTTATCTATGATTAGAAACGATTTACTGCAATTTTTTTGTTTCTAGACTAGAGTAAATGCTTCTTGCTAGGCTTTTGCCTTAAAGTAGTACACAACACTTCATTTATAATTGTTTGTAGTTGAATCTGTTTCAATTTAGAGGGCTGTTTTTTAATGTGCTTAGCATGTACCCGATCCCAGAAACATATGCTAGATGTATTTCAAATACCTATATAAAAAAAGGCATAAAACGTGGATATGCTTATATGCAATCAATTATCTGATTAAAATTTTTTATTTAAAAAGTTGAACGGTTTTTATTTTGGGGGTTAATTATTTTGACTATGTCTGAGTCAAAATGATCAAAATGTAATACTTACCAGTAGGTGTTCTGCCTGTGGAAGTTATTTGAGTGGTGCCAGTTCTCCTCCTGCTGTTCCCAGTTGATTGACGTGTTAGCCATAATTTATCTCAACCTATACTTGAAGTAGCTTATCTCCCTTCATGTTAAGTAATGGTAGTTAAGAGTTATTAAAAGTTTTAGCTGACAGCACTTTTTCAAAATTAATCTTCCTATTTCATTTATTTTCATTCAACACTTTTCACATTGTGAAAATTGTACTTTGTTTAGCTAGCCTTGTCTCTGTTTAGTGACACTTCAAATGTATTCTTGAAAATGCACCTAGTTAGCATTTAAATAATGTTCCTGACCTTAGCAAGCCATCATACTGCACCTTTTCCACAGGTTAGCATTTTGTAGGTCCTCTCTCCACCATACAAAGATACATTTTATTTTGCCAAAAAGAGATGTGAGCAAATGGCTAGTGACTAGTGAACTATGAAATCTTAAAGACTCCACAAGTAATTAAGTTTTGAGGGCAAGAAAAAGTCATTATCTTTATTGATGGCAGGTGATACTGAGGAACAAAAGAAGGGGAGGGGGCTGTTAGGCTGTCCCCTCCTCAAGCATATAAATGCTTTGGAACATTTTCTCACTTAACATACAGTCCTGCTTTAGGTTAACTTGGCTTGTAAATGCATGTGAAAAATTATGCTTTATCTGGGTTAATGATGCCATCTGAATTTGTCACAATAATATTACAAATAATATTTTAAAAGCATATCAGAGGACAACAACCCACTCTGATGCTTTTATTTTTGGGATGAAAGAGATCAAAAGGTTTGGGGAGTGTAAATGCTCTTTAACAATCCAACTCTTGCTGGCCAGTGTGATCTTGCTGTAGGAGCGCCTGTCCCTAAGGCTCTGAATGCTGTGATGGAAAGTGCATGGTAAATCTCGAGTGGTATGGGAGATTTGGAGCACTGTTGGGATTTGTCTCTTCCCTCAGCAGAATTACTGGGCTCCATCTTCTTTCCTGCAGCAAGAGAGAAGTTCTGCAGAGGAGAGGAAGGAGAGGAGCAGTGGAATAGCTACTGCACCTTTCCTCCTACCCATTCCCACCTGCAGTGCTCCCCTGCTGCTGAAGCAGAGAAACTATGTGAGCATCCCTGGTTTTGTACTGGGGAAAGAAACAGACAGGACTGTGGAGAGCTGGGCCATTCTTGGTACAGAATTCATACAGGGAGTTAGTACAGAATAGGTACTCCATTCTCAAAGTTCACATTCTTGATTTATAATTCTGCTGCCATCATATAAAGATAAGCTCTCAGGCAAACAGAGAAAGGAGGCAATTTTATATATATTCATATCAGTAGAGAGTCTGATCTTTAGAGGTGAGCTTGTCTATTCTCCTTGCCTGTTCAGGAGAAGAACCGGTGAGGTTCTTAATTCTGTGAAGTCTATCTTATGCACACAAGGGCCATGGAGGAGTATCTAAGCATCAGCAACTTGTGCAGATTCATTAGAAATTGAAGTCTATAGGGAGGCTCTCTGGAAGAGTAGGAGTGGAAAAACTCTGCTGCCTTGGAGTCATCCGAGATGCAGATTCTTTCCTCCTCACTGACTTCTGGGGAGGTTTTCTTAACATGATGTTGATCTTATGGTTTAACCTGGGGGGAGATTTATTCTTTAGGCATTTATATAGTAGTTTTAGTTCAAGTGGGTTTATTTATTTCATGTTTTATACAGGTTGGTTGTGCACTTGGGCACACATAACTTTAATTCACATTGTTGTAATATGCTCTGTGCAAAGCGGAGGTAAATGTTTACTGTGCCTTCCAGGGAAAGTTTTCTAATCACGATGTCAATGTGTGATTAGATTTGATCATCCTGTTTTAATGTGACATCTTTTATTATTTTTCATTATCAACTGCTTAATAACCTGACAGTCTCCATCAGAGACTTGTATGGATTCATGTTAGAAATGATCATTCTTCTTTATTGCTTCATCCAAATTCTCTTTCTGGTGGTGAAGGGGTACAGAAGCTAATGTTCCTAACANTATCTGATTTGATATACTGGAAGATTAATAGGCATCTGCTAGGTAAATAGTAAGAAGACTTAAGGATGTTAAAGGATTTATAGGTTAGAATGTATGGAAAATCTTAAAACAGAACCTGTCAGAAAAGTATTTATTTCAGTTTTTAAAAAGGGAGTTATAGGATTTCCATCTTAAGGAAAAGAAAAAAGGCCGGGGGGAAAATAAAAAAACTCATCTAGTCCTAAAATGTTTTTATGAGTTTGATGTAATACAAGAAAATGTACAACTTTTAAGACTATCTAGAACAGTCCAGTGGTTTATTTTTCATCTTAAATTTATCTGCTTAATACAGAACAGAAATGTGGAGAATGAAAGCCAATACTATATTCAGTAGGTTAGTAGTATATTCAGTCCAGGTTCTTATTTCAGTCAGATTTGTGTTGGAGACTTATTGTCTATGAAGTTTCAATGACTTCAGTGGCAGTATCCATAGATTTAAGGATCAGATAGTGGTCTGATCTTGGCTCTTAACACTTTGATTGTATTCATTCCAGATGAATTCTGACACCATTCAGTTTCCAATCAGGAATGCCTGAGCTGCTCTTCAAAAGCAGGGGAAAAAGCCCTATTCTTCAGCCCTGTTCTTGATCAGTGAAGCTGCATGAGCTAGCTGCCCAGATTTCCTCAAATCCCATAATGTAAACATTGAAATGTAGTAGCATTTGTATAAACATCGAATTGTGGCATTATTCTTTTGAAGAGTTGAAAATACTAGCAGAATGACTAGCCCATANAGTATGGAGCATTTGAGGAGCGTAGTGTCTAATCTAAGCTAATACTCAAAGCTCGCTGTACAGATAAGGCACAAAGATTTGTTTCTTTGAAGGTTGATTCCATCCTAAGGTTAATGCGGTGCGTTGTTCCTGGACATCCCTGTCTTTCTTAAACAGCTACGCTGGACTCAATAAATACATTTTAGAAAGATAAATTTAAAGGGATATAAAAGCCATTCATAGAATAAACAAGAAGACATGCTCTAAAAAGCAAGTCAGAAAGGAGCTAGGAAAACAAACAAAAATAACTGTAGTATATTGAATGCTTGAGCAATAGTCACAAAATCTTCCCACATGCTTTTCATATAAAACCTGGACTAAAAGTCCACTGCTGAGAGCAAGGAATTTAATTAAACACATATCACCTAATATCTACTACAGGCAGAAAATGGATTTGGACTAGCATTTAGTAGAGGGAAAAATGGAAGGAGTAAGATACAAAAATATGTGTTCGTATTTGCTCATGTGTGTTTGTATTTTCCCACTCTGTGTGTATGTTATAATGACTGCATCAAAATGGGAAGTCATCGTGGTTTTGACATGACAGCATTCTTCCTAGTCTGAAAACATAAGGTGTATCCGTCCTTGACTCTTTACTTATATTTGGGACTGGGATGTAGAATAATTCTTATGATACAGTTAGTATAATGTCCCTCTTTACGTTTTATCTTGAGCACTATAGATAAATGTAATTTCTTGGAGGATCATGATTTAAATTAAAAAGCATTTAACAGTAATAATCATACTCTTAAAAAATGATCACTGTCAATGTTTATTTGCAAGTATATAAAAATATACATATAATTGCAAATATTTTAATGAAATCTCTAATCGAAACCTTGAGTATAACTCATTTACCTGAAATTTGGTATTTGCTTCCTCCAAACAGGCACATAGTAATGAATATATTAGGCAGTATGATTTCTTAAGCAACTGGTCTTATCTAGGAGGATTTTGCGAAGTTTCTCACAGGCTTTTAAACTATGGAACTTGAGAAATATTTTTGAGGAGAAAAGCTCCCTTGGTGACTTGAACTGTTATCACTCTAAATTATAAAATGTATCAGTTCCTAGAATTTCTCAAAGTATATTTTACTGTTTAAATGAGTGGGGTTTTTTTTCCTTGGGTAATTGTATGTCTAGGAGGCACTATTAACACAGGTTCATATTACCATAGCATAGCATAAAAGCTGTAATTGCCAACTGAACATTACTTTGCATGAAAAATATTCTTAAGGGCTTTTGTTGATATGAAAATTCATTCCACATATCTTGAAAAACATGGGTAATTTTTTTCTTTCTATTCTGTGGTCATCTTCCAAAAATAGGATCAGCTCTTTTTTTTTCTCCAGCAGATTTGGTCTTGTGGTGGTATTGTGTGTGCTTGTTTTTTAATGATTTTTAAAGCTTTTGCTTCTCAGAGACCTTCATGTTTTCATCAGACTTAGGTATTGGATTTTTATTATTATGTTTGTTTATTTTTAGATGCTTACTTTTCACTAGTAGTGAAAAAATAGTAACTGTGCAACATTTGAGACATCTTGGTAACCTTAAAAATATATGAATAAGCAAATTATTATTTGATATTATTAGAAAAGATTTATAAGCACCATAAGGCAAGCCCATTTCCTTTTGAAAAAGTGTTTATATGAGTCAGAAGTATATTGCTGTCCATCAACCCTATTATCACTGTTAAGAAGAAAAAACGAAGAGAAAAATTGAAGCAGATTTCTCTATGTTAGCAGAGAACATCACATAATTTGGGGACCTTAACTCATCTGGGTTTTTGATAGATGAAACATTTAAATAGCAATGAATAAATTTAAATATTTTATATTTTGTTTAAATTCTATATTTTGTATTCCCACTGGGATTTTTTCATTATTTTGTTCTTGAGGACAGACATCTATATGAAATGTGTTCACTTTCCAACTTAAAGAAACTGAGGATGAGAAGGCGGCAGTTAGTTTATCCTATTTAGCAAACAATTTGGGAAGTAGAAAGGAAAATTTATAGTGTTGTTTTCCCAAATGCTATTTTGAGGAAGTTCTTCTCTGACATAAAATTTAGTAGCATGAAAATGTAAAAGTTCTTCTTGATTCCTTTCTAACTGCTTTTACAGTTAGACGTGTTATGATGAAATCAGATGGCTCTTTATTTTGTTTGTTTAAACAGTAGTTCATTTGTTATAGATCATTTTACAAATTGTATATTAAGACAACCATTTCTCCAAACAAATTGCATAAAGCCATAGAGCTTCTGTCCATGGTTTGAGGTCTTTCTTCTTTCTAGAGCTTTTATTTTCCAGAAACGTGCTTTCCCAAAAAATAATTAGGCTGTGCTTACTTTCATTGATCATCAGCCCTTTGTCGTTGATTTGCACACGTGCTTTGTCTCTGAGTGTTTGTCATCTAAGTAACAGTCCTTCATAAGACCATGTCAAGACAAAATCTCTAGCCTTTACCTTTCGTGAAATTTGCCAACTTTTGCAGAGGAATCTACAGAGTATTTGCAAATAACTCTTAAACAAAGAAAAGTGGTTAAAATCCTTGTTTCCTGTCTTACACATAACAGTATAATAATAATCAGTAATTCCTCATCTCTCTTTATGTAATTCAATTTTTGGGAAATCATCATCAAATCCTTAGCTGATATCCAACAAAACGGTTTATATTCAAGGGATTGTTTGCTTTGTAATATGACTCATCATCCCTTCTAAGCCTTTAATTAAGAGGTTTGTGGGGTTTTTTCCTTTTATTTAAATCTTTTTAATTTCCTAGGTTTCTCTCTCACATGAGAATAATCCATTTTTTCAGACTCTTAACCGTGTTAAACCTGGATTCATGTAATTCACTCTTGTGACCAGAGCACAATGGACTGTAAACTTGAAGTTTTCATATAACTCTGAGAACTCATTCAGTTCATGCATTTTACGTGTTAAATGCAAGGAAGAGTTTATCTAATTTTCATGTTAAGCGTGTTATTGAAAATGTTTACATTGCTCTGGAATCGTGCCGAAGCACAGTCCTCTTTTACCAAGAGCTTTTGCAAGATCAGTTTTAGGCTGAAGCAGTGACGGGCAGTGTTGTATAGAATCCCATGCTAAGGCTGTTTGATCATGAGTCACAAAAATAAACATATGGGATGTTAGGGTTAGACTGCTGTACTGTGAGCTATCAAATAAAAAGCTTAATGCAAATCAGCTGATGAGAGATTGTAGTGCAGCCTTTCATTTAGTTAAGGTTTTAGCTTTGGCTCCTGTGTCAGGTTTTCCCTTTCAGTGTCAAAGAAATTGGCATGGTACGCTGGAAAAATATAAGGAGATTTAATTAGTGGATATATTTGGATTACCCTGGGCTGGTAATGCATTGTATTTTAGGTTTTCAAATGCTCTTTAAGACTGATGTAAAAGCCCAATGAAAAGTATATAGAGTCATAAAAATGCCAGACCTTTCTGAAAGGTACAGTGCGTTCCCCAAAACATTTCAGCTAGACTTCATAAAATAATGAGTGTTTATGTGAATACAGTAGAACTCTTACACATTGAATCAGTCTTTAAGCAAACAATGAAAAGTTCAACGGTAACCATATAGAGATGTTTGCCCGCTGAAGTACTGAAATAAAAACACTGGAAGCATCAGCATCCTTTATCCTTTTGCATCTTCCCGCATTTATTTTAATGGTTGTTTTAAAAGCTGTATTGGTTGGTAAATAACCTTCTCGGAGAAAAAGCTTGTGATCTGTTGTTTTGAAGTTTCACAACTGCATTTAAAATGTTCTTGATAAAATGAGTGCGATGTGGTTGCCAAGGATATTTGCCAGAAGTAAAGTTTTAGGTGGTTAAAGGAGGTGGAAGGATAAATGAATGATTAAAACAAAGCTATTGCAAGCTGTTTAGCTCTTAGGCCTAACTAACTTATTAGATTTCAAAACAGGTTTTTATTTACTTGCTTTTAAATTGCCTGATGGCTGCTAATGGTTTCATCCTTCCCTCTCCCATGGAACTGCAGAGAAAAAATGTATTTTATGTCATAGAATCATAGAATCATTTAGATTGGAAAGGATGTTTAAGATCATCAAGTCCAACCGTTAACCTAGCATTGCCAAGTCCACCCCTAAACCATGTCCCTGAGCACCACGTCTACACATCTTTTAAATACTTCCAGAGACGGTGACTCCACCACTTCCCATGCCATGTCTCTTTTCATATTAAAAAACTAGGCCCCCAAAATTTTCACCTAAAAGCTAAACAAAACAAAACAGAAAACTGATTAAGATTTCTCTTTTCTTCATTGGTTTAAAAAGTCTATTTTTGTTGAGCAGTACAGACAGGCTTTTTTGTGCGATTACATTTTGCCTCTTTCATTTGATAAGAAAAAGATGAAACGTGCATGTGCAAATTGAATTTTAATTCTGATATAAGGGGAAAGAAACCACATTCTACTTGCTGAAAAGTAGAGCACATACAAATAATGAGGAATTTACATGTATTCCTTAGAAAAAGTAAACATGAAATGAGTGTAGCAACGTCATCAGCAGCATGTATTTAGATAATGGTTTTCCTGTTTTGCACCCACGTGCAAAGTTCTGTCATGGATTTTTGTATTACGGGACATACATAATATTTTTTCTGGTTTTTTTGAATGTACATTTAGTCATTCTCTGTGCCAGAATTATTCTTCTCTTGTATATGTTTTATCTCTTTATCTCTCTCAACGTACAATACATGACCCAAACTCTGATTTGAATTATAAGAATTTAAAAAAATAGAATAATTTTATTTTGGCTATGTTTGCACACACACACACACAAGACACTGAATATTTGGTAATTTGGCTTCCTCTGTGTCAGCTATTTCAGAAGTGAGATCTGTATTTTAAAAACATATTTTGAAAACCATATGCCAAAATGTACGCATGTAGATGGCTGAGCTTTTGTTCATAGAAATGTGAAAGAAGGAGTGGATGCAACTGTTAAACAACTGAAAATGGTAACTTTAGACACTAATGGAGCCTAAAAGCTTTTAAAATGACAGAAATTTCACCAACTTCAGTGATTCATTTTTGTTTTACAGGTTGGTCATCCAGCTGGCAGTTTTTCCTTTGTTTGACTCTTGTAAATTATTGTACTCTGTTATCTGAGTGAAAAGCTATTAGAGTTGTGTGAAGGAATACAACAATGTCACTTCAGAAGATTAAAGCAATTCCCAACTGTACGTGTATACAATTTCTCCACACTTTTTTTTTGTTTTACCTTTTTTTTGTTGATGTAACCCTTAAAAAGATGTGCTACAGGTGTGGTACACTTTAGAACTGTATTTTATTCTATGCAAAATGTGCTTTTGCACAGTTGTATTTCTTCATGGAGCAGTGATTTCCGTTTACTGCATCCTGGTTTATACTCACTAAAATGTAGCATGTTTGGTCCATAGTATGACATCAAGCATATTTTTATTATATTGCCCTTTCTAAAATAACACAGATTGTAGAATACCCTTCAGTCACTTACTGTCACATCTAATGAAATTCCTCTTTAGCATCGACTGTTTTCTGTTCCAATGTTTTGACAGTAGTCATGCCCGGTAAGTGCTTTCCGTGTTAGGCTCCGGTAGCTGGGAGGTAACCTGATCTGTGTTTTGTTTCAGTGTGTTGTCTGCTGACCTCGGGAACACTTGCATTAGCCGCATTGATCAATCCACATCGCATCGCATCATTTAGGAGACAATTAATACTGCGGCGTAAAGACTCCCCAGAGCATTTTCTTAGACCTGGATTGCTTTACACAGAAACCACAGGAGTTGTTTGCAAAAGGGGGAGGAAGCCAAGTAAGGGGGGGAAAAAAAGCGTTAAGAAAGCTTGGTCTAGGAACCAGGTTTAATTTTCTGGCATTTCAAACTCCCTTTTTTGATGGAGTGTTTTGGAAAAAAAGAATTACCTGAGTTTTGAAGTAATTTGTAGAAAAGACACTATAACAGGTCACAGAAATGTTCTAAAAACCTTGCTCTTGAGAAACATTAATTTGATGATTCGTGATACTTTTCTAACTCACTGTTAAGAGCGTAGTCATTTTAACGTCACATTTTATCTCAAGGATTATTAACTTGACATCTTTTAAAAACTGATTGACATGTTTTAATCCTGATTTTAATTATTTTAAAATTGTTTTAAAAAATTAAATTTTTAAAAATTAAAAATAAAAAATACAAAATT
>VXBO01014873.1:1167-11730 GCA_013400135.1 Rhinoptilus africanus | reverse complement strand
ATAAAAAATACAAAATTTAAAAATAAAAAAAAATTAACCCCCCCCATATTTTAATAGAGGAAAAAATGTTAGTTCTTGCTGCAGAGCTTCTTCCACAAAGTTGAATTTCAGTATTGCCTGATACTGTTTCTGAAGAAAAGTCTTTGAAAGATTTCAAGTGTACATGCATACGTTAAGTTAATGAGCAGACAGGGCTCTTAGTGTGCTGTTTCATCTTTAGATAATGAAATATTTAATCTTTAGAGATCATCCACAGAGGCAGCTGAGCAGAATTTACTAATAAAAACCTATTTTTTTTTCTTGCAGATGACAGATTACTGTACTAGTCTCTGTTAAAGGCTATTTTGCAGTTTTGTAAGGAGCATATTTTAAGATTACTTGATGACAGCAGATACTACTAAAGATATAAAATTGATAGGAAGGGAATTTTAGGGAGGAGGTTACTTGCCTCAGTGGTACATTTTTCATCTATGTATTCCCTGTCATTCAATACAGATTGTACAGTAGTAATGAGGCCAACTAACATGCTGTGAACTTCAGAAATCATTGCAAACTTCTTAGCCTTTACCACATCATTACATTGTAATTTTGTTTACATAGAGTGAATGAATTTTTCATCAGAAAAGATTCACTTGTGACCATGTTAATAATAATTGCTGGGAATATGTCAGTGACAAAAATTATATTTACTTTTCTGGTAATTTCACAGCTCAAATTTGTTATTTTGCTTCCTGCCCTGTAGTCTTGAAGTAAAATGCCATTGAATAGGGATAACATATCTAGCACATCTTTGCATGGCAGTATCATTGTGTTTTCAGGAATGCACTAATATAATGGTAATTTGTGTTATAATTTTCTTGTGTTAGTAGAACTGTTCTACTAGTATTTGAAGGTAAAAACATGGTGATGAAAAATCATTAGTTTGAGTGTGTTGGAAATGTACAGAATGTGTGTGGAAGTATGTACTGCATGAAATTTCAAAGCAATTTTACTTGGTCATCTAGGTTGTCTTGTTTTGGTATTTCTGTAGAACAAAAGTGGAAATTACAATACTCCCTCTTAAGTTTCATTTTTCCAACTCCTGTTAGATCCTGTTTTTCAAGTCAAAATTGATTTTGTGGAACCTATTTAGAGTGATTTGATATGTGAAACACAGAATGTGAATTGGTTCAATGCAGTGTCATACTTGTATCCTTAGGATCAATACTGTAGGGTTTTTTATACTATTTTTCTAGTGAAGATGTAACCCAGTATGTTAAAAAAAAAATAGCTTTTTTGCTATACAGTAAAAACATACAAAATTATCTGAAGCCACCCTTGTCACAGAAAATACATGAAGTATTTTTCCACAATTCTGCATCAATCCTTGGCCATCCTGTAGATGTTTTTAATTAAGAAATCAAAGAAATAAGGATTGGTTAGTTTTGTTCTAACACAAACATTATAATTTCATTTTGGAAAAGGGTTATGTGGCAATGTAGGATTTGCCTAAGCCTTTCTAGAGAATTAAGAGCTAAAGCTGTGTTAGTTATTTAATGTTTGTTGGCAATCTGCATAGAATTGCAAATTCTATGAGGTAGTAAACAAAAGATGAGATAGACATGGTACATCAGACTGTCTTTTCCAAGGCTGCAGGGACAGGCGAGTGACTATAGGAGTCAATGACATTAAAGGTGAGAATAAGTAATGGTGATAGAAGGGAAAGAGAGTGACAGCCAATACGAGAAAAAGAATGTGCTTCTGACTGGAAAGGAGAGTTAAAGAGGAAATTATACAGAGCAGAAGAGAATGGTTAGAACTGAAAACCAGGCAAAACTAAAATGACAAGAAACAGAGGGTTACACTTTGCTGCAGAGTTTGGGAATGAGGAATATGTTTAAGGCCTGCTTTTCTTAAGCATCTGTCCTATCTTCACAAATGAATACAGTGGGAAAGCGTCCCCGGCTCTGCTTCAAAGGCCTAGTATTCTTACATGTAGAATAAATACATATTTCACCTTTCAGACCTATTAGATGAGTGTGTAGTATTTTCCAGTGACCTTAGAACATGGAGACTTAGAAGGTAGTTATGTGGAGTCAAGATATCCTGCGTGAATGGTATTCAGCATAACTCTAAGCAGAAGTTCTTGAAATGTAATTTGTGGGGTATTGACTACTTAGTTGGTACAAGCTTTCATAATTTCTAACTGCTAAATCACATTAAAGACAGTTCAAACTCCGTGTATTCAGTAAATAATTGCAGTTATTACAAGGATGTTCTAAGGTAGGAAGATTATAAAAGACAAAGTGGATACTCAAATATATGAGATCAGTTGGCCTTGAAAGGTCTTGCCGTAACAACTTGCAGCTGTTCTAAGAAAAGATCTCATAATGTTTACACTAAATGAGTGTATTCACGTTTCAGGTGTTCATTACAAAAGCTTATTCCAAGTGTGTCTATAATGCTGGCTATTATGGTCAACCTTGTGTTACCTAAAAGTTGTACAAAATGTTAGACTAATCTAGAACAAGGCAAAAATAATCTAAAAGACATGTGTTCTGCACACATTTATCATATTTGCTAATATTTCCAACAACACCTAATTGTTTTGTTGGAATAAGGTAAGTCAGAAGATTTATGTTCTGACTAATATTACCCAGATTGGCTTGGAATGTTAGGTGTTTGTAGGATCTATACAAATAGGAGTTTGAAACATCTTCAGATCATCAGTATGTTATCTTTTGTAAATCTCTGCTTTCGTTTATATGTTTATGGAGGTACTGGTAGTTGGTTTTGCAAGGTTGCTTTTGAGTGCCATCTTTATGTCAAAACTGAAGCAGTTTATGGATCTTGATGAATCCACTTTATTCAGATCAATTTTTGATGTTTGCAGGTACTACAGAGCGGGTGTGTCTGATCCAGGGAACAGTTGAAGCACTAAATGCAGTTCATGGCTTCATTGCAGAGAAGATTCGAGAAATGCCTCAAAATGTGGCCAAGACAGAGCCTGTCAGCATTCTACAGCCTCAGACCACTGTTAATCCAGACCGCATCAAACAAGTGAGTTTTTGGTTGGGAATAGAGAGTCACAGCAGCTCCTTAGAAGTCTTAAAACTTTAAGACTGCAAGGGGTCAACATAACATGTTCTTTAAGAAAATGTTATTTTACCCTTTAGTAATTTGCTGGTCCTCTTTTTCCTTGTACTTAGGTGTTCCATGTTTCTCAGCAGTTCTTTTAGACAGAGTTTTATAAATTTCAATGCCACACACTAATGTGTTTCTTTCATAAACTTTTCTCTACTGTATAAGGTGATAATATGCTTCTAGATTTTAGTTAAAGGTCATCGGATTTTAATCTTTAATGATGAACCTCTTTGTAATTCTTTACCATTGCTAAAAATTACAGATTAATTGAATGTTTCCTACTTTTATGTATATAAAATAAAAACAAAAATGTTAATTGTTTTTTTAGACCCTATATTAGATACTTTAAAATCTTACCTGTAAGAACTTGAAAATATAAAGATAATTTACTTGGGATGTTTCCTACAATTTCATTTTGTGTTATTTTTGACATCTTTTTGCCTGCTTTGCGCTGACTCCTTTCAAAATCTGTGGACAATGCAAAATATATTTGCAAGGTATTATTAGTCTAGTATTCTTTAGTTCATTAAATTTTACAGAAAAAAATTTAATTTTTAAAAAAATTGCCCTCTAAGGAGAATGTGAAGTATGTCATACAGGATTTAAAATTATTTGCCATTGTTTGGAATTAGAAAAAGATGAAGAAAGAAATGAGTGAACATTAGTAAAATTTTATCTTGTCTGTCTATCCAGTATAGGATAGATTTTAGTTTCTCACCTGTCCTATATGGGAAAAGATTGTTTCGTCCTTTTATACTAGCAAGATTCAGTATCCTATGAAATAATTTGGTAAATGTATGCAATTACTTTCCTTTGTGTATAGTGACACGCACAGAATGCTTATACAAAGATGTGTTTGAGCAGGTTGAGTTTGGAATGATCAGACTACTTTAGATGGATGAAACTGCATAAGTGAAACTTGTATATGATTACTAATATTTATTACTATTTTTTTCTGTATCTGTGATACTTTTACATTAAAAATACTCTAGATAATTTATTAAAAAATATGAAAAAGAAAAGCCCCAATTTTATAGGATTAGTTTGTCAGTTATTAGACATGAAAATGATTATGCCTGGGATAGAGAGAAAAAGCTGAAAAGATCTGTATTTTAGATAGCTTTTCTGCTCATAAAATGTTATATTTTATGTCAGTACTTCTTAACCCAATGGGAAATTAGTGTTCTCTATTACAATGAAAAGTTGTTTTCCCCATTCCAATGAAATGAAGCTAATTTTTAGGCAAATCAGTAACATCCCGAGAAAGTAAATTATAGAGCTGTTTAGTGACATGCCTAGATAGTTCTTGTATTTTATCTGAAGGTGCTATAGCTTGTCCATGATACTTTTCCAGAAAACTTATTTGTAAAGTTTTTGAGGTTTGTTTGTTGGGGTTTGTTTTTTTGTTTTGTTTTTTTTTTTTTAATTTGGTTGGAGTTTTGTTTCAGGGTTTGGGGTTTTTTCTTCAGTTTGGTTGGTTTGGGGTTTGCTGGCTTTTTAAAACACAATTCCATTTTTGGAATGTTAAAATAAATTCTGTAGCGATGGATTAGTGAACAGAGCTACTGACAGTGAAGCTGAGAAACAGACTAAATACAACATATAACTTACAAGACTATTATTTAGTGCCTGGCTCTACATCTTAAAATTGTAATGTATTACCTGCCTATATACAGGTGCATAATAATGTGACTGCAAATATTTGGAGATACACATGTCCGTATTTGAGAAGTTTTAACCACAATAAATTGTTTAACTTCTCTTTTAATGTAGCAACATCTATTTATGATAAATTCATACACTATAAATATTGACTCAATAAATATAAAATCCATTATTTTTACTAAGAAGTGAAATTATTAGCTTAGTGCTTAGATGGAATTTGCAGTGAAGTAATCTATCGTCCAAAGTCAGAATAACCTGTATCTTAGTGAAACATATAATACCTCTATTTAAGAAATTAAAAGGATAGTATTTTATAACAGGTAATCGTGACCTAGAACTCCAGTGTTATTATTTTAATAGTAGACAGGTCACTATTTTATTAAAACGATCAGGGTAACATATAATACAAGTAATTTTGAACTTGGCAAAAAATAAGCCTTATGTACTATGGTTTCTTCTTTTACACGAATTTTTACATGGTTCTTCCTGTCTTAGAGTATTACCCAAGAACTTTGGCACCCAAAATATTGTGTTGCAGATTGAAGAAAGCAGATGTAGCACTTGCAATTGAGAATTGATTTGAAATAATAAAGTTTACCTTTGTAAGGACCTTTGAAGGTATTTCTGTTGGTTTTCTAGCTGTTTCTATCAAAAAGCAAAGGCAGTTTTCTCCCCATGAATGAAGATACCTGTAGTTGAAGCCTTGCAATGCCACCCATGTCTGTATGAGCATGCAGCTCTCATTTCTCTATTGTCATTTCTTTATCCTGGGCTGCTTTACTAACTCTCACCTCAAAGAAGCAAGCTAAGAAAGGAAATATCTTCTGGCTACTGTTTCAGTGGAGAATGACAGTAGGTAAATCCTTTGCTGACTGCTTGTGTTTCAGCACTGCCTGTCTTCAGGAAAGGCATGGGTATACACGGAGGCTGAGTCTGGCCTGGCTGATGGAAGTCACTGTCCAAACATTCTGGTCTCCCTAACTTCAGCTTTTTCAGCTTCAGAAGATTTGTAAACACGTCTGCTTCCCTTTGAGCCTTCTCCACTGCATAAGTCCACATCTCCTAAATCTATGAGATTATTAGTGGATACCAGGTAGTTCTCTCCTGCCAGCAGGTCTGATAGATATTTAATTGACAAATTTTGCACCTTTAATCTCTGTGTGACCTAGGCAATTCTTCACAGATGTCAACATCTGCTGTTTCTAGACGTCATTCAACAATACTACCTGATTCCTGTGCCCTTTTATTTCCTAGAAAATTCTGTGAGCATCTAACCTTCATTTTGTCTCTTTATTAATTAAAGTGTCACACCAATTCTTTCAGATCATATTGTAACCCAGGGGAAGAGAATATAGTTTTCAAAAAGTGATCAGGAGCCTGAGCCGTTTCAGCTTTGTAGTTAGCATACAAAGCTTTAAATTTCACCTTTAAATTAATAGCAGTTCCTATGAACAATACAAAAGGCTGCATCATGTAGACTTATCATATCACCTTCTTCAGAAACTATTGCAGCTTCTTTGCATGCTACTTGAATTTTTCTTCCAGCTTTCAGGTTTTACAGGTATCAGCCTGTCCAGGAAGCACATGGAACCAGAGATAGCCATCACAGAGCTGTGCACTATGTAGAAGGAAAGTTATGTGACCCTAGCACTAACTCAGCTTTAAGCGAAGTTCGCACTGTTTGGTCTTGTGAGATCCCTTCCAACCTGAATCATTCTTTGTTTCTATGAAATGTTTAGCTATCAAAGTGCAGACAAAGGTTTTGGAATTTCTTCCTTGAAAATCTAGAGTAAAGCTTTCACATATAGAACTTCCAGTTAATATTTTCATTGGAACCAGTTTCATTTCAGCTTTTTGAGTAGATAACCTCTTATGAGTCTTTAGCTTCTGTTCATTTTGTTTGTTAATCATAGCCCCAGACATTGTATTCAAAATCTGCAAAATTGAATTTATTAACTCAAATCTGTAAATTCTCATTCTTCAAGTGAAAGTGACTACTTTAACTTCAGAAATGCCGATAAAAAAATAAATCTAAATGTTCATAATTTTTAAATAAAAAGTTTTACTTTTAAGCACTTAAATAGAACTTAACATTAAGAAAATACAGATATGAAAACATTGACTTAACTGGAGGAATTTTATTCTTTTTTTAGTATGGAGTATGAATTCTTCAGACTATAAAGACTCAGTAGACTTCATAGAATCATAGAACAGTTTGGGTTGGAAGGGGTCTTAAAGATCATCTAGTTCCAACCACCCAGCCATTGTGGGATACTTTCCTCTAGATCAAGTTGCCCAAACCCTCATCCAACCTGGCCTTGAACACTTCCAGGCATGGGGCATCCACAGCCTCTCTGGGCAACTTGTTCCAGGGTGTCTCAACACCCTCACAGTACAGAATTTCTCCTTAATATCTAATCTGAATCAGTATGAAACTGTTACCCCTCATCCTACCCCTACACTTCCTGAAAAAGGTTCCCTCCTCATCTTTCTTGTAGATCCCCTTTAAGTACTGGAAGGCAGCTATAGGGGCTCCCTTGAGCCTCTGGAGAGGTGCTCCAGCCCTTTGATCATCTTTGTGGCCCTTCTCTGGACTCCCCCAACAGGTCCATGTTCTTATGTTGGGGACCCCATAGCTGGATGCAGTACTCCAGGTGGGGTCTCAGCAAAGCTGGAGAATTCCCTCTTGGCATCCTCAGCACACTTTTTTTGATGCAGCCCAGGATGTGGTTGTCTTTCTGGGCTGTGAGCGCACATTGCTGGCTCGTATTAAGTTTTTCATCCACCAATACCTGCAAGTCTTTCCTTCTTTAAAAACCTTCACTGGTTTCTTAAAATGCCTCTCCCTTCTGATGAGCCTTTCTTCTTTTTATCATCCATTTAAGGCAACAGTCCTACCTGACCCTTACTGAACTCCAGAATGTGAGAAAATAATTCTCTGTTTTTAATTTGAGGTAAATAACAATAACTAGTCTTGCAGATCACTGTGTCCCTTCATCTAGTCCACAATTTCTCATAAACTTTTCTCACTTTTGAACACAGGTGAACAATCACACCAGTTACCATTCTGCAATGAATGATAAGATATGCAGGTGTTTACAAGTTGTGAGGACAAAAAACCCAAAGCTGCCATTATTTACTAGAGAGACAGTTCTATGCATCATATTCCATGGCAAAAGTTTAGCATTCCATAAAAATATGTCCTGTCCCTCATGTGCCCTTGACTTAATTTTGGTGCCAGATCACGGTTTTAATTTTCTATTTCATTTCAACAGTGTTGGATGTAATCTCAATATATATGTGAAACCATGTTTTATGAACACAACTCTGTAGCTGATGATTAACTCTTCATTGTATGTGCTTCAAAAGTGGAATGTGAGTAGAAGATTTTATTGGGGGATGAACAGCTGCATTCAACATTGCAGGAGTTTTCAGCAGTGTTCTGATACTCTAAGAAAATTCTGAAGTTATCTCACACCTTCTGATGACTCTGTAGTTTTTGTGTGTTTTTTCCAAATACCAAAGTAGCCCAGAATCAAAAAGTGACATTTTCTTTCCTTCCAGGACTTGGGTTTTTTTTGACATGAATCTTAGACTTGTATCTTCTTATGTGTTTTGATTCCTGTGTCTGGTTGGTTACTTGCGTTTTCTGGTATATACATATAACAGCAACAGATCTTGTAGCAGTTCTGTGTTATTGTGACAGATTTTGAGAACAGAGAAGTTCCTGATTCATCTTTGCCCCTTTTACTGTAATGTTTTCCTAAAACGTTCCCTCCATCCAGAGTTGCTCTGATGATCCAAATGGTACCCGCTCGTTTGCTTTAAGCTCATTACTCCTTCTTGTCCCCAGACAGAACATCATACTTACCACACCTTTTGCCTTTTTCAAAGACAAGTCCCCAGGAGTTCATAAATGCAGATAAATTACCTCTATACACACCTATAAGTAAGCATTCCCTCTATATATGGTAGCTCTCAGTCTTTTTGTATTGCCCCATGCTCTATGTATTCTTTTACACAAAAGAAAAACCAAATGCAAACAGGATGAAATATCATCAGAATGTATTTATTTGTTCTTTACAGAAGTGGAAAGGCGGCAAGTAAAACTCGATCACTGAAGTAATCAAAGTAGCCTCTTTCCATTCTGAATTGTAAATAAATTATTAATCCTTGATTATTTATTTTTCCAAATTTTATTTTTGCAATGTGTTCTGTATTTATTCAGTCATTACTCAGATGAGAATCATTTGCCAAAGTTACAGATTAAAGGTGTTCACCGCAGATAAAAAGAAGACTCAGTATGTTTAGCAAAGCAAGTGGTCTGTTTAGAAAGGCTCATCTCTGATACTGTTGAAAGTCTAGTAAGTCAGTCTTTTATGTTGTTCGGCACAATGAGGCCTTGCAGTGCTCTCTGTTTCTCATTTTAGCTACAGAAGGTATTCAGCTGTTGAATATAATTTGAAAAAGATACCACCTTTTCTTAAAGTCCATTAAAATATTGGCTTAAGCAGATTAGTTTTATCATTGCATTAATTTCAGTGATTTAAAAGCACCAATATTAATATATGCAATACTTAAACTCAGTATTAGCTTGGTATTAATAGTTATTTAATGTGGGTAATGTTATTACTGAGATTTCCTTTGTTTGGCAAGCCCTGTAGTGAGAAACTAGAAATTGGTAAGCTGTAAATGCAGTTTCATCTTCCCATTTAGATATGCTTTCATGTCTCTAACCCTGTTTTCAAATAGTATTTTATTTTCTGCCTTTTCTTTCTGCTCTTCTATATATAAATATACTAATAGTTACTGAGAATTAAGTTAACTCAGTACAGTATTTACTATATAGCATATAAGTACAAATTTCTTTTAGTATATATATAAGGGTGTGACTTTTGTCATGTATACATAGCTCTGCATTAGGCAATTCATGAAGTCACTGAATGAGGGCTCAGAGACCTTGTGGAATACTGTACAGATGGAGTATACGTATTCTATACTGCTATGATACAGCTATATCCTCACTCTGTTACTTGGAAATATGAAGCATGAAAGTGTGATGCTTTGACCACCTTTCTGCACTCTGTAGTATGTTGTGCAGCCTGAGAGCAGTCTCTCACGGAATAGTCAATTCTTGTGAGTTTCAGAACATACTGGAACTCAAATATGGCTCAAACAGAATTTTATTTCTGTTTATATCCTTTTTTATTACTTAAAATCTGTTTTCTCAAATGTCTGCTCTAGAAACTTAAAAGTAAAACCAAACAAACACTCTCTTACCTGTAGGTATAGTGTTCGATTCATTGTCTCATAAGTAACCGGAAAGGAAATAATATTTGAGAAAACAGAGAGGACCAATTTCATCATGGCTTGGACTATACTATTCAAGATGCAGCTTANAACCTTGACAACAGTCAACCTGCAATTTCAGGAAAGCTTCAATTATAGCACACATGTTTCAGTCTCAAAAATTAAAACTCTGTAATGTAAATTCATCTTATGATTTCTAATCACTTTATACATCTCATTCCCAGAAGCCTAATAAATACTAAATTCAAGTGCTTGCCTAATGCAAAACACTTGCCAAATTTTAAAAAAATTATTCTATGCTGCATAATAAATCAGAATTATTGAACTCTGTCCAACTTTCTTTAAGAAGTAATTTTGCCTAAAAGTTCTTGCAAAGCAATTGAGAGTGTATCAATAAATTACCGATCAGCCAGTGGAAATTCAATGCAAAATCCAAATGCCTGTGTTACTCTTTTTTATTTTTGA
>VXBO01014871.1:36769-76354 GCA_013400135.1 Rhinoptilus africanus | reverse complement strand
TTTTATTTCTTTTCCTTTTTTTTTTTTTTTTTTTTTTTCTCTTTTTCCTTTTGTTTTGGAAGTTACAATTTGTATTACAACACATTTTTGTAGATCACTTGACTGGGCACCTGAGCAAATTTTTGCTGTCTCTTTCATAATTACCTGCATTGAGTATTATGTAGGTACCACTTTGCATCACAGCAACTAAGTAATGAAAAAAGACAAATTCTCAGTTTGCTTTTCCATCCACAGGCTCTCTCCCCTCATGTTGGCCTTAGCTATCATGAAAGTATAGAACAAATGGATTTTGATGGCTGACACAATAGAAAATTATTCTTTCTTAAAAAAATAAAAGTTTTGCGTTGGATCAGTCAGCAGAATCAACTCACCTAATACGAGATCTGACAGAAGGAAAACAGCAGGAGTGTGCAGCAAAAAGCATGGGGAAAGGGAGTATCCCACTGTGGAAACAGCTGTTAGATATACATTTTTTACATTTACATTAGATATTATGAAGAAATTTTTTACAATGAGGATGATGAAGCACTGGAACAGGCTGCCCAGAGAGGTGGTAGATGCCCCATCCCTGGAAACATTCAAGGTCAGGCTGGATGGGCTCTGAGCAACCTGATCTAGTTGTAGATGTCATTGCATGCAGGTCGGACTAGATGACCTTTGAGGGTCTCTTCCAACCCAAACTATTCTGTGATTCTATGATTTAGGCATTTCTAGATAGAAGCAGAGCTATGAGAATTTATGCTAAAACAACTTCACCATATACCTGCAGGTAGATACATATATTTTGGTTTAGTATAGTTCAATTACCGGTCTCATTTATTACCCACCAAGATGTGAAACCACAAGGTAGGTTAAAGTATCATCAAGGGTATCTTCATCACTTCAATATCATTGCCTTAAAAAGCAGTGACCAGGAGAAGTAGATGACCTCATTTCAGAATTATTACAGTACAGAGAACTCAGTTTCAACATTATAATTCATTTTCCTACCAAATATTTCAAATTTATGATCAGTTTCCTGACATATAATAGCTAATCGTTAAGGATAGCCACTTTAACATAATATGAATACGCATTTCTCCATAGGTAATACAACAGTTCCTACATTAGCATTATTGACTAAGGTGCATTTAACTTCTTCACTAATACTTAATGGAAGGTTAATGTATAAGTCAGAAGATTAAATGGCTTTTACTTAAAACAAGTATATTGATTAAAATAACTTAGTGTGGTTTTTAAAGATGATGATATAAAAGTAGTCACACTTTTAAATATTTTATTAAATAGTGTGAGCAAAATGTGGGCTTAACTGACCAAAATTACTGGAAGTTATTGTACTAATTGTACTTTGAGCTAATTATTGCTCATAGTTAACAAATGAATATTTTATACTGAAAGGTAACAAATCATTCCTGATAAATTCAGCACTTGGAAATTAGCTCCATTCCATCAGTCTGGGAATTGCCCTGCTAGTGTGAGCAAAGTCCTTCATATGCCACCTTTTCTTTTTTATGCATGGCACTACTGAAGAACAGGGTAACCTTCCAAATACGGATCACCTTTTCATTGCCAATAAAATGTACTTCTATTTCCTTTTCATGCACTAATGTTGTTATTCAATGGTATGTGTTAAATTTTATACACTTGGTATCTCAAATTCTAACATATAGCCACAAAGCTGGGGCTAGGCAAATTGTCTTGTAAATGTTTTTGATTTAAATTCAGGATTCTGCATGTGTACAACACTTAGGATCTGATCTCACAGATGCATGAAATAAGATGCTTGGGGCCATTTGCCTGTTCATTCACTTTAGTTTCAGCTCAGTAAAAAGCTTGTGCTGAGAATATTTTATGTAATGCTGCACAGGCCTTCTCCTGGGGTCTCCTGCTCCATACCCTCTGGAGTCTTTTCACTATTGTGTAACTCTTTTCAACAAAGGAAAAGGAGTAGTTTGGGATGAAAATACTACAACAATTCTAAAGGACACAGGTAGGCAAACACTTTGGGAAGGAATGGCAGTATATTAAGTTACCTGATGTCATTGGTGATTATTGTGTGTTGCTGAGGTACAAGTCTTAGGCCGAAAACAGACGAGCGTGCTAAAGAATGGTTCAATTATGCCGGCTTTGGTGAACCAGAACAGCTCTACTCTTAGGTGGAAGCTGAGGATGGAGTGGTGGTGTTTAACGGCTACTGCGATTCTGTTCTTTTGCAGGGTGGCACTGCACCAGCAAGCCATCTCTGTTTACATCTTTCAGAAACACAGCTGATCTGTCATGGCTTTTGCTTGAGCTAGATTTTCACACTGACCTAGATAACAGTAAAAAATACACATGATGTAACAAAAACACCAATCATAATTGGGTTTTTCAAACATCCCTTTGCTTATTGAGAAAAGAGCAAAGATTAGCTGCAATGTCTCATGGCTCTAGTAGGAGATATTTTTTCTTTCTCTTCCTTTTAAAATTTCGTATGTGCTTCTTTAAACACGGTACACATTTACTAAAACTCAAGAACATGGAATAATTTCTGTAGCAGAGAGTAGCAAGATGAGATATTGGGATTTCTTCATGCTAGAAAAGGAATGACCACAGAGCGATAAGATAGTCTAAAAAATTATGAGTGGCACTGTGAAGACCATGAGAATGAGGCTGCTTACTATATCTCCCCAGACAAGCACTAGCAGGTATCAAATACAGGTATCAAATTGTAGTGGACAGAGTGATTAACTTCACTTGTAAGAGAGAAGTAGTGAGATATTTATTAACATAAAACAGTGATTTAACAAAGTTAGTAGTGAATGTTACAATGGTTTACGAGATTCAATGTCAGCGTACACTTGATTATTCACGGCATAGAGGCCAGTGTCAGACAGGCTGTCAGGGAGACCCTCCCGTTGAGTCACGAGGTTCAGGAAGGACCCCCTTGCTTCCTAAACTCCTTCTCAGAGAGGAGTCTAGGGGTGGCTGGATCCAATTCTAGTCCTGGACTTGGTCAACGGTTTATGTCTAAAGGATTATATCTGCACAATCAATCCTTTATATCACTTAGCTAAGATTTCAAAGTTTGGCATGCTATTAGTTGCTTACCGAGAATATGTTGCAGCAAAGAATCTCTCAATCTCAAGGAGCAGAACCTTAAGCAAGCGTCCCCACTCAAGGGGAGATCCTGTCGTGCAGCCCACTGCCGTCCAGGAGAGCGCAAAGGGCTGGTGGGCTGTCCACTCTTTACAGAGTAAGATAATTGGCCTATAGTCATATTCTCATGTGAATAAGATACTTAGATCCACACTCCAGGCAGTGTTATGACTGTGTTGCCAGCCATTGCTCGTAGTTCAAGTGCAACTCGTAACAACTCCCGCTGATGACCATAGCTTGAGCAGGAGCCTGTGAGGGGAAAAGGGGGAAAAGGGGAGAGCATACCGCCACACAAATGCAACTATGACAGTGTGTGTTCAAAGAAAGGAAATGTTTCATCTTGCAACATAGCTCAGCTGTAAAACGGGCTGCACCAGAAGGCTGTACATGATATCAGTGTCCATGGAGTGAAAAATTGACTGGAGAAATCCAAAGAAGTAGAGTCCATTATGAGTTATTAAATTCAAAACTCTGCTTCTATATGAGAAAGTCCCAAGCAGGAATCTGAAAGAGCATTTTGGAGAAGTACAGTTCTATTTGATAAAATCAGTTCAGAACTGCTATGACTGAGCAATTTTAAACAGACGACTGAAAGGAGACAGTACCAATTAGTATAATATCTCTACCTGGTAACAGAACACATGAAAAAAATCTGGAAAAAATAATAGTCTCGAAGTTGGCCTTGTCCCTTTTCTTTCCCTTCCAGACTCTAGTGCATTTTCTCTCTTTCTGTTATATTGTAAGAAAAAAAATCTTCATTGACAGTCTGCTTATTTCAGCATCACAGTCCTTTCACTCTGACATTATTTCAGCCCTGAGCTGGACACCTGCAGCATTGTGCCAGTCATTTTCAATTCCTGTTTTAAAGTCTTTGTGGGCTTGAACAGGTAGCAAGCTCAGTACAGCAATGATGTCAAGACTTTTGGGGTTTCATTGTTATTATGCTCTTTATCTATTAAACTTTGAACCAGAAAAAGGTGATGCTACTTCATATGAAAACACATCTAAAAAAGTTGCTATAAAAAGGGCTGAAAGTGCAAATAATGTCTGATTGAATAATTGTGAACTGATTCAGTTTAAATTAAATTATAGTAAGTTTCTAAAAAGAGGTTAGGTTTCAAAAGGGCAAGCCTTGAGAAATTGAGGGAACTCATTAGTAAAGTCATCGGCTACACTGAGCTCTGAGATATGAATGTGGAGGGGGTATTTTAAAGAAATCTATCAAGTCAGTGGTAGTCCTGTAAGATTACAGGATAGGAAATGTAAGACTTGGTATAAAGGAGCAGGTACGGAAGAGAAGGGTGAGAGGAGATTAGTTTGATCTCAGTAGTATGCTAAGCCTTAGCCTTTAAAGAGTTGAATAAAAAGGTATTGAGATAAAATAGTAGAAAATGCAAGAAAGGTTTGCTAAAGGCAGATCACGCTGGACTAATCAGATATCCTTTTTTTTGATAATGACTTTTTTCTACACAAGGGAAATATAAACTAGATTTACTAAAGTATTTGATATGGTTCCACATAGGAAATTACTACTTCAGCTAGAGAGTACAGGGATTAAGACAAGAATGGTAAGGTGGATAAAGAACTGTAGAGGAGAATGAAAGCTTACTGAGAAGGAACTATTGGGTTCTGTGGAGGTTATTTGAGGAGTTCAAGAATAAATCTTGGTACTGATCTATGTATTTCTATTAGTGACATGGGAAAAAAAAAATGGAAAAAAGACCAAGAATGTTCTAAAAAGGAGCATGAGTAAAACTTTCAATGAGCAAAACTGAGTTACCAAAGCAAAAGGCATATGTAGATATCATCTGGAAATAACTGAGTGATCTTCAGGAAATAAAATAGTGGAAATGGGATGAAAGATTGAAAAATGGAAGCTCATCAATTTTGGGATTAGTAACAAACTCCTGTTATATGTGAAGATAACATCAGTTAAAAAGAAGTGAAAAAGTTACAGACCTGCAGATTTTGATCATTCATGGAATGACTGGGCTATTAAGATGATTGGAGGGAGTTAGGCTGCTATCAGAAGTGGCCAAATGAGTATTTTCTTTACTCCTTACCACCAAGGAGAAGAAAATAAGGGAATTTACTACTTGGAGGAAATTATAATTTATTTCAAACTGATTCAAGTGTATTTTCTTCTAACAAGCCAAATGAAGGCTGAAGAAAATATATGAACTCTTCAGTATTGAAAGACTTAAACAATAAGAAAAAGCTACATTTATGATAGATCTTAAAATGACTTTGAAGAAACAATGTTGGTTATGATAGGCAGCTGGAACTCAGTGACCCAGAAAGTCGTTCCAGTCCTGTGTTTACACATTAGAAGCAGGGGCACAAGCAGTCTAGTGGGGTAAAATGTCTGTATATAATCACAGAATGGTTTANTACTAAAGTATTTGATATGGTTCCACATAGGAAATTACTACTTCAGCTAGAGAGTACAGGGATTAAGACAAGAATGGTAAGGTGGATAAAGAACTGTAGAGGAGAATGAAAGCTTACTGAGAAGGAACTATTGGGTTCTGTGGAGGTTATTTGAGGAGTTCAAGAATAAATCTTGGTACTGATCTATGTATTTCTATTAGTGACATGGGAAAAAAAAAATGGAAAAAAGACCAAGAATGTTCTAAAAAGGAGCATGAGTAAAACTTTCAATGAGCAAAACTGAGTTACCAAAGCAAAAGGCATATGTAGATATCATCTGGAAATAACTGAGTGATCTTCAGGAAATAAAATAGTGGAAATGGGATGAAAGATTGAAAAATGGAAGCTCATCAATTTTGGGATTAGTAACAAACTCCTGTTATATGTGAAGATAACATCAGTTAAAAAGAAGTGAAAAAGTTACAGACCTGCAGATTTTGATCATTCATGGAATGACTGGGCTATTAAGATGATTGGAGGGAGTTAGGCTGCTATCAGAAGTGGCCAAATGAGTATTTTCTTTACTCCTTACCACCAAGGAGAAGAAAATAAGGGAATTTACTACTTGGAGGAAATTATAATTTATTTCAAACTGATTCAAGTGTATTTTCTTCTAACAAGCCAAATGAAGGCTGAAGAAAATATATGAACTCTTCAGTATTGAAAGACTTAAACAATAAGAAAAAGCTACATTTATGATAGATCTTAAAATGACTTTGAAGAAACAATGTTGGTTATGATAGGCAGCTGGAACTCAGTGACCCAGAAAGTCGTTCCAGTCCTGTGTTTACACATTAGAAGCAGGGGCACAAGCAGTCTAGTGGGGTAAAATGTCTGTATATAATCACAGAATGGTTTAGGTTGGAAGGTATATTAAAGACCATCTAGTCCCAACCCCCTGCCCTGGGCAGGGACACCTCCCACCAGACCAGGCTGCTCAAAGCCCCATCCAGCCTGGCCTTGAGCACTTCCAGGGATGGGGCATCCACAACTTCTCTGGGCAACCTCTTCCAGTGCCTCATCACCCTCACAGTAAAGAATTTCTTCCTAATATCTAATCTAAATCTACCCTCTATTGTGTATTGAGCACATATTTTAAAGAAAGACTATGGTCCTTTATCTCCTTTACATAAAACAGTGAATGTGTTTTTTGCCAGTTATTGTTAAAGGACAAAATTTTCAAAGAGAGAGTAAGCAATGTGAATCAGAAGTAACAACCCATTTGAAAGGGCTGCTGTAGCCACCAGGATTAGAAACATAGTCCAATACAAGGTGTCTTTCACAACTGGGAATGAAAAAGTCAAGAGGATAATTTGGTGCCTTAGTGAACTGAACGTCTTCCTCCACCTCCTCCAAACACAACTTTCTTCTAAGCTAATGCAAATGTGAGAAAGAAATGGAGAGGGGTGCTTTTCTTTGTTTTGTTGAGAGCAGGGCTTTCACATGGCAAAGTAGACATGGGCCTGATACTGATTGGCACAGTCTTCCTTAGAAGAAGCTACAGCTACCCTGTGCATTCATCCACCCCAGAGCATGCAGCCAAGGGGGCAGCAGGAAAGCAGCCTGTGTGCTGCGTGTCCCCATGTGTGTGGCCAGGCAGCATCTGTAAGAGCAGGGAAATTACCGGGGCTGCTGGGCTGCCCTGAATCCCTCTGGGATTGCTTGAGAGTGACCTGAGCTGCTGAACTGTCTTTGACTGTAGTTATAACGGTTATAAACAATAATTATTAATACTTTCCTAATGACAACCTAATCACTTGAAATATTCCTAAAGTATTCAAGCTTACAATAGATTTTAACTAAATGATAAATTTTACAAATCTGTTGAGATGTCTTTTTCAGCAAAGAGTGCCTGAAACTATATAATCTGAAGATTAAGACTTTCTTAAATCTGACCAGTGTTAATTTGCAGATAAGCAGATAGGTTTAATGAAAATAAACCTTGGGAAAATTGAGCCTATCATAAGATCAGCTGCTGTAATTTCAGAGTGCTTAATGCTTTTACACTCCAACTTTTTACACAGTGCAAGACTTGCCTTGTTTAGAAGAAAGCCTGGGTCCTGCCTGAAAGGAGATTCTTAGCACTGCTATGTGTGCTTGCGAAGCACTGGTTGCCTTGTGCTCCAGTCTTGACAGCATTTTCCTGGGTTTTAAAGGACCTAGAGCAAAAGGTATTAGCCATAGTCTAAGCTGGTATCCTTGTTAAATAAGTGTGATATTTTATACCACCTAACAATCAATCTCAAAGTAGGAAAATAAATATACTTAAAATAGTATGATTTGGATTTTTATATTATATGCATTTAATGAATTTAAATTGATAAATCTTATGAATGTAATTTAATTAATTTAATTTTATTAATTTTTATACGCTTGAAATTAATTAAATTGTTAGTGAGAGGTCTGAAGATCTCTTTTCAGCTACTCAGAAGCTCCACGGCTTTGTTTCCAAATTGGATTTGAAGGAGAGCTTCACTTTTTATGCTGGAATGTCTATTTTTAAGATCTTACCACCAACTCAGTGAAAAAATCGCAATGAAACTCAAATTTTACCTAACTTCAGTGCATGTAGATAATGACCTACTTTCCTTTTAAATGGATAATGTTTGAGGTGCCAGTATTTAAGCACGGCACCCACCAAATATTGGGAGAAGCCCGTCTTGCACACTGCATTTGAAGTAAAGGAACACTTTCTTTGCTGAGCATTCCTGAGAGTCCATCCAGAAGACTTTCAATGTCAGAAAGCTTTGAAAAAATCTGACAGCAGTTCAGGGTGCCGGACAGTGAAAATTCATCTTTTTTCTCATCTGTGGACCCAACCATCATTACACCTAATATTAGAACCTGTATACCTCCTTGAGTAGGCAGGTGGCTGTTCTAAAGTAAGTATTGAGCAGATCTGCTGTGTGCATGGTGGCAGTGCATGTGGCATCCAATAAGACAAATACACACCTCAATGTCTCATTTCTCAGTGGCTGGCCCTGAAGATGAAAGTACAAATATCAAAGCTGGACTTTCATACTTGTCATGCAGTTCCTGAGAAGAGAATAACAAGTACAAAATTTAATTTCATAAAAGTCAGCGTAGAAAAGGAGTTGTTTTTGTATTAGAAAAGGACTTACCAAAGTGAGTTCCTAAAAACCAGTGCTCTCAATAGCTTAGTTATCTAATTTAGGGAAACAAGTATGCACCTTCATTTCGCTTGTACAGTTACAATCCAAGTTCAGCCATCATAACTTAGTTGTTAATACATTCATTTGCTCACAGAGCAGTGATTTGCATTCAAAGTCCTAGGCCTAGTTACCCCCAAATCTCTTTTGTTTTCTGCCAATAAACAGGGTAGGGTAGGAGGGCACAACTGTAAACCTTGACCTCTTCCTGTTGCTGTTGTAATGCAGGCTGAAAAAGGGTTATGAAACAATTAGGTGGCAAAAAATAGCAAGAGGGAAAAAAAGGAGTTGAACTGCAAGTACACTCAGCCAAGAGGAGAAATTTAACTTCCTATAGTATTATTTAATCATTTTAAAGACTAAAACCTTTAAGAGTGGAGAACTGACAGACCTCAATGCTTTATTTGCAGTTTTGGAGCTACCTGCTGCATACAGCCCCCCATTCCTAACCCTGTTTATGCAAAAGCTCTGATTTGTTATGGCAAGTTATGATGACTGCTGAGGTGGCAGAAATAACACTGAGAAAATGCCTGTAAAGTTGGGGGTTAACCCTTTACTAAACCCCCCGCCGAGCCTTTCTGTTAAAATAACAGAAACAAATCAAACACGTCTTAAAAATAAATGGTTTTAATTGCATTCTGAGCGTATTAACTGGGTCAGATTAACCAGGGCATACGGTACTTTCTATTATTAGTTCTGGGTAGTTTAAACACTCAGATGTACAAACTCACACTGTTCTGTGCATGTACAAACTGGGGCACCAAGGCAGAACTGAAAACATTGTAAGAAACACAGAAGAGAGATTTAATGTTTATCAGGAAGATTGTTAATGACTTTCTAAGAGGGGAGGATAAACTGCCTCTTTTTTTTAATATTAGAAGGTAGAAAGGAGAAAAAATCCTCATATCCTGGTTTTAGATACAGGTAATTATAACCTACCTACATTCTTATTTCTTTTCATCCCTAAATACATACTTGCATCCCACTAAATCACAGAATCACAGATACACAGAATGGTAGGGGTTGGAAGGAACCTTTGGAGCTCATCTAGTCTGACTCCCCTGCCAGAGCAGGGCCACCTTCATCCAGGCGGGTTTCGAATTTCTCCAGAGAAGAAGACTCCACAGCCTCTCCAGGCAGACTGTTCCAGTGCTCTGTCACCCTTAAAGTAAAGAAGTGTTTCCTCGTGTTGAGATGGAATTTCCTGTGTTCCGGTTTGTGCCTGTTGTCCATTGTCCTATTGCTGGGCAAACACCCTTTAGATTTTTGTAAGCCTTGATGAGATCCCCTCTCAGTCGTTTCCACGCTAAACGCTTTCGAGGAGGAACTTCTTTACCTTAAGGGTGGCAGAGCACTGGAACAAGCTGCCCAGGGAGGTGGTGGAGTCTCCGTCTCTGGAGACATTCAAAACCCGCCTGGAGGCGTTCCTGTGTAACCTGCTCTAAGGTGGCCCTGCTCTGGCAGGGGGTTGGACTAGATGATCTCCAGAGGCCCCTTCCAACCCTATGATTCTGTGATTCTATGAAACAGACGCAGGTCTCTCAGCCTTCCCCCATGAAGACAGAAGACAGATACACCTGTTCCCTGATCATTTTTGTAGCCCTCTGCTGGACTATCTCTCCAGTAGATCCATGTGTTTCTTGACCCAGGGAGCCCAGAACTGGACACAGTACTCCAGATGCAGCCTCACCAGGGCAGAGTAGAGGGGGAGGATGACCTCCCTTGGTGCTTTTTTTGATGCACCCCAGGATACCATTGGCCGCCTTGGCCACAAAGGCACATTGCTGGCTCACAGTCAACTTGTTGTCCAACAATCAATCTTTTCTTTACAAAATAAGAAGTTTTTGTAAGAATGTGTGACGGCTTAGTGCTAGTTTTCAATGGAAAAGAAATATGAATCTGTTACCAAAACCAGAAAATCAGACGTAATTAGAAAAAAATTTGTTACACAGACCCAGGAAATATTGGAATAAAAACAATAGTTTATCCATTTCAGAATGAGTAGTTGTAACCAATAAAAATGTCAGTAAAAAATGTAATGAAAGACTTCAAATACAAGAAAATGCAATTTACTTTTCAATTTTGGAAGTTTTCAGGAAAAAATAAAGATCCTCAGATTTTAGACAGCTAATTGATGCAAAAATCCCTTGTACTGATAACATAAACACAATCATAATGACTATATTGATAAACTTAAGTCTAATGATTAAGAGAAATTTTAAATTTCACCTTGTTCTCAGGTGAGCCCCCTTGGACAAAGATGGAGAGTCCTATGTACTTAGTATATAGCACAAAAGGAGCCTGATCATGCTTGAATGAGAGTGTTTCATTGACTTGAATAGGAGCAAGATTGCTCCATCAATCTAGATTTTCTTTCTTCTCCTTCTTCTTTTGTTTCAGATTGGTAACTCTGGCTTGAGCTGTCAGTCAAAAACCTTGCTAGATGAGACTCAATGCCACATTCGTATTTTGAATGACATTAAGGATTTATATTATACATATATTTATGTTTCACTTACACTTTAAGAGCAATAGATCTTTAACACCTGAGTGCTGAACTAACCTGATTGCTTCCTGATGTTAGGAGTCCAACTTTAGGTTACATTTTTTACATAGAGAATGAATGTTTTTTAAACTTACATAAATTCAGCTTTTATCCTTACTCTATTCTGTGAATGGCTTACAAAGCTTTTGATTACATGGCTAATTCAGGGAAAAATTAGTACAGCTTACCTATTGTTTTGACTTGCTGCATTAATTGTTCTTGATTATGATAATTAACCAGCTACCTGCTCCTACAAAGTATGTGATCTTTTTGGTGCTTTTCAAAATGCTTTCACCCAGCAAGAAAAATAAGAGCTCAGTTTAGACAAAATTTCAACTCTGAAGGCTTTAACTGAACAGTCTCAGTGACATATCTTTGTTTTGAATTCCATTTAATTTTATCCTGACTTAGAATTTTAAAGCATCTCCATAGTATCAATCTTGGACTGTCTAGATTTATGTAAAATTCACGTCAGTATAGATTCATTGCATTACTTAAGCATTATAACCTGAAGATTTCAGTATTTTCAAAAAACCCTCACCTTTTTGTCAATCTACCATTTTTATTCTGCCTGAATTGTGCTCTTGATGAGGTGAATGAATCTCTGCATCACTGGTAATAACTAAACATGGGGATAGTCTGTACTAGCATGTTTTCTAATAAATCAGATGTCAATAAGGAAAACTGACTTAAGGCGTAGTTCTCTATTTATTACTCTCAAAGGGTTTTGTACAGTAGGTGATCTAACAGTTTTCAGTCTAACTGGTAAACACCTTTACTTAAGACTTTCCGGGCAATAACATGTCTAATTAGATAAGTAGTAAATAATTATTTAAACTATTGACTATTGCAATATTCCATCAGTCTGCAAAATCAGCCCTACCTGGGCAATGTGACGGCCTTACGAGCTATCAGGCTAAACACAGAGCTGAAGATGTGCCATTTTGCAACTTGAGTTTCACAAGTGGTATGAGCATATAATCTAACACTTTTTTCTGACTAAAAAATCTATGGTTGTACAAGAAGTACAATGGTTTTCTGAAGAATTTACAGCAATGTATAAAATGGTATTTCATATATTCTTTCCATGCACAACATACAGGATATTTACTGCAGTTTTAAATATAAGCATCAAATGCATTAGGTATTATCAGTCTTGGCTTTTGAATACGGTGGTCTTCAAAGCTATTCTCTTAAGCAGTATCCGTATGCCCAAAACCTTACAGGCAATGTAATTTTAGCCTTGCTTTCATTGATATCTCTCGCCTTTCTTTTGTTCACTTCAGACTTCTGATTTGTCTGTGCTCTCATTTTGAAATTCTCACCGTGGCATTTAATGTGATCGCTGACTCTTTCCCACCATCCGGCTCCTTTTATTCTCATTCTTGTTCTCATTCAGTCTTTCAGAACTGTTGTATTATACTCTAAATTACAATTTATAATTATGATACTTTTAAAAAAGCGTCTACACTTCTTTCTTGTTTTTCTCCTTTTGATATTCTCCAGCTCTTAAAATTACTTCTCAGTATATTTGTTTTTACTTTTTCTGAACATTGTATCTATTGAATTGANTTTTTTTTCAGGCATGTTATTCTATTCTTGCTCAAGATAATAAAGAATTTACATATTTCTTTTTGTAACTAATTGAGACATTTATTTCTTTTATTGATATATTGTTTTCATTGTTTGGGCAATAATTTGAGTGAAATTAACTATGTGTACCTAAAATGTATAATCATAGTGAAGGAAGAGTATAAAAATGAATATTAGCTAAATTGCCTCTTCCTACTATTAAGCTTTGCAGATGTTGGTGTAGTTTGATGCGCTATAAAACACTTTGTACAGCTTTCAGTTTGGGTATGATCTGTCTTTCCTCTCCTATCTGACAAGGATTGTATGATTTTTCCGGCTTTTCAATTTTGCACCCTTTTCTGAGTTTCAGAAGGAAGGCTGGAGGAACTTTGACATCAAAATACAATTTAAAAAACTTATTCTGAGAAATAGGACATGGGAAGCTGTAGGTCCTGTAGGAAACTGAGGAAGTCACTAGATCATGTCACTGCTTCCTGGATTAATGTTTTCACTTAATTAGGTTATTATAGGCATTCTCGTATTTGTGTAGTGGTGCATTAAAGAAATTTTTAGCCATTGGTGGTGTTGCTACCACACAGTTTTTCTAATTATTGGTCCCGCAAGTACAACACTTCCTAAGGATCCACCCCCAGACTTCTGTAGAAATATCTCTTATGTACTTCTGTTATTCCATTTTCTTATTCCTACTCTTCAAGAAAACACCCTGCAATTTCAGAGTCAGCAGAACGCTACAGCAAGGAGTAACCTACCAGATGACTGAGGGTCACACAATATCTGTGCTCTGTCCCTCAAAATACATAGTGTCAAGGTGTGTTAATTTTGTAAAGACTCACGTAACACCTACCCAGCTATGACTGTATTCATAAACAAAGCAGACCCATTCTTCAGTCTGAGGCTAAATGGAATGGCATAGATCACATCCACATACAGAAATTCTCCTCTAGCTGGGTAAGTCACGCTAAAGTGGATGCCAACTATTACCTCTCTTTAGTTTGTTCATGTGGATATATACCTTGCAAAACTCTGGGAAGCAGAGGAACTGAGAGCAAGTTTCAATGCAACTGAGTTGCAGGGAGGTAGGATGCTCCAAGCCTTTTCCGAGGAAGGAGCAGTGTCGAGAAGATTCTGAAAATAAACATCAGGAGGAGAAACTACAAACACCCTCCACTAAGGTTGCTTCTTGCCTTTTGTTGTGACAGTTTAACATCTGTATAAACTGTCTATGTGGCTTACAATTCCATTCAGACCATATTTTGTCAAGAAAGCAGAGCCCGGGATCAGAGCTATTTGGGAGTACCAACTTTTCACTAAAACACAGTTCTCTTGCTAAATTGAGAAGAAATTGGCAAGAAAGACACACAAGACTGTTCTGGTTCTGTACAATTACAAGATCATTCTCACTGTGCAATGATTTACTGGGGGCAGTTTAGGTAGGCTTTACAGCCAAATTATGCTGGAACAAAGTATAGTAGTTGTATTTGATGAATTACTTTTAACTTTTTGTATTGCTTTCATGCACTAACTTTGGAATCATATCAACAAGCAGCTGAGTCCTCATCTTTACTAATCCTACTACTAATGTTATTGTTCCCAAACACATCTAAAAAGGTAGGCTTCTCCCTTAGTATTTATCTCAGGAATTGTAGTTATATTACTGAAGGACAGCTTCTACATTCTTAAACACTATTTTTATTTTTCCCTAGTCATCTCCAGTAGTCTATTGTGGTTAGCAAATAACTACGAGAAGTTGATATTCATAGTTAACGATTACAGCTCCTCACCTGCACTGCCACAACTATCAGCACTTGCTTGTCACAGGATGCTGCCTCCATCACTCCTGGACCCAGCCTGAGACATTCCCTACAGATCATAACCTGCACAGAAGCATCCACCTTTAGGGGTTGTACAGTACCAGAAGTGGCTACACCAGCCAGGATAGGACACGCCACAAGACCTGATCTCCACCTCACATCTGGGCATCTGCCTTTTGCTAGCAGGGCCTCTGGGACCACTATGAACCCCAACATACCAGCTGCTGCTTTAGCTGCCTTGCTTCTTTTCGCACACCCTTCTGGAAGTGCCCTCGATAGTGGTGTTCTGAACTACCAGATAAGTAGGAAGCCTGTTTCTACTTTGCAAGGAACCTTGCACACTGCCTTGTAGCCTTCCCATCACAGTTCATTTGCTTTGAATAGCTGGATATGCTGTGCAGTGCTTTCTCTCACACTCCAGCTGCAAAGAGCGACCCAAGGAAGGGAACACGAGGCCTGGGAGGGCAATGGGGTGCTTCAATGGTGAAACCAGGCCAAGAAAAAACTCAGTGAGAAAGAAGATTTTAAGTGAGATCTGAAGCCTGAGAAATGCTGAACTGGACAGACTATATAAGCAAATGAGACTGGGGTGAAGAGGCAGTGTTAAAATAGAAAAAAAAAAACCTGGAGGAGAGACCATTTGGAGCAGGTGAAACAGAATGTGCACTGCAAGAGCAAATGGGCAGAAAAAAAGTAATCTGTGCCCACTACAGATTGCTCTTTCAGAGCTTGAAATCAAGTCAACATGCTTGAACCTAATCTTTATTCAGCTCTCTGGAAATAGAAATCTGCCTGAGAAAATAATTCTTTAGTCCATTTGTACAATAGAAATAATAACCTTTCACCTGACAAATTAAGCCAGTAAAGTTTGAGATGCACTTAAACTGATGATTGCTGGAGAAAGTCTGAGTTAGTAGGTCCGTCTTCAATGTGGAAGGCAAATTATGCACTGGAAAAGCACAAGACACCACATAAAACATTGAGAAGAAATTAAAATTTCTATCTTTTGTACAAGTAAGCAACTGGTTCAGGGAAAGTAAAAAGCAGTCTGAGGCTCTAACACTGAATTGTAACTCCCTGTTCAAAGCAGAGGGCAACCAGCTTTCAAATAGTATATACTTTGTAATAACACTGAGTATTTTTAAAAAGTACTTTCATAAGAATATAATATTTCTGGTTTTAACAGTTCTTTGAAATCTTCTGATTTCTAGTAATGAACTTAAGATATGATAGAAATGGGTTTCACCTGTCAGCTTAAGGTAACAATTCTTTTAAAATGTTAACTAACTGCAAGGCCAATAATTTGAAAATGATCATAGAAAGTAAATGTTTTGTACCTGTCAGAAATTACTGTGATTTTTTGTTTTTCTTTTGCTCTGTTTTGTTTTGTATTTTAAATTTCAAGTTGTCTCATAGATTGCCAGGTCTCGCTTCTATGATTCCAAACCTGGACCAAGGAAAGGCAATATAAATCTTATTTTTTTGTTGGTTAATCACATCCTGTTAGCAGACATCTTTCATACATAATGCAAAATGTATCATCAAAGAATCTGCGTATTTTTCTGAGAGCTGCTACTTTCTAGTATTTTGCATAATTTAGTCATGGTCTAAAGCCGTTTCCTGTCCTTCTTAACAGCAAAATACCTATTGCAGGTGTATAATTTAAACATCTCCCTCTCTGTTTCCCTTCAGTTTGTCATATTGCTCTTAGTTTCCACATTCTCCCATTTTCTTTCAGCCTTTTTCACAGTTATCCTATCTGTTATCTGGATTTATCATGTCTCTGATAGCAAAGTGAAACAGTACAGTCACCAGAACTTAGCTCGAGTTTACTACTTTCTATCAGCAATTTCAGCTCCTGTTTCAATGCCTCCAACTTTTTCTTAAGCAGAGAAATCTGCTTTCAGCTTAACTGCAGGCCTCCTGTTCTTGGTTCATAAATCTAAATGCTTGGTTGCTTGGTTCCTTTATTATCTACTTTAATCCTGGTTGATGCTTCTTGACTTGTTGGAACCTGTTAGTGTCAAAGCACTCCATGACATCTCTCCCTGTGACATTCCTCAGGAATTCCATCTTTATTCCTTCCTGGTTTTTCCCTCACACAAAAGGTGGTTCTGTTGCAGCTCTAGATAATAAGCATTCACATGCTTGTGGTTTTTGGTTTGGTTCTTTCAGAGGAAAGGGGTCTTACAGTACTGATGATTCTTGTGAGTCTTCCTGTACTTAAAAATACAGAGAGATTTAAGGAAAATTTGTTAGATTCTCTTTCCTACTGAAAATACAAAACATACTCTGCAATTCTGCACTAAGCTCGTTATGGAAAGGAAAATTTATGCATGAAAGGGCATGATAATGCCCTTCTTTTTACTCCATTAAAAGCTTTGATACTTTTTCTAGACAACGTGCTTTTAATTTACAGAGAACTTTTCAGTTTCTACCCCCTTTTCTGTTGCTACACTTGTAAAACAGGACCAGAGCATACACGATAGGATAAAACCAGTAATGATACTACACTACTGGTATGTTGGGGGCTGGGTACATATTTATGGTTAAACTCTGATGTTAGTTGATGAAAAGAGTTCAGGAAACAAAAGCTCATGCATTTTTATCAGCTTAGCTTGCATAGACTATATACAATTTTTTAAAAACATATATTTAACATACTGAAAAGCTATAATAAATCCAGTTTTTAAACCTAATTCTGAAATCCATGTTATGCATGAATAATTACTGTTTAACAAAATTATAGGTGCTAGGATAAATGGAAACCAATCCTTCATTCCAAACAGCAGAAGAGACCTAACAGATAACACAAAGAGATACCATATGAGAATACATCCACTGAACATCCACTTAATTTGCAAGAGTTCAAAGGACATTCAATCCCAACAGAATGACATCAAAAAGGATTGTAAAAATATCTTGTCAAGCAGCATTGTTGTGCTGTCTAGCTTTTTAATCGTAGCATAATGTTAATGCTATTAGAGTTTCTATAAAGACACACAGAGGTCAAGGATGCAAGAGGGAAAAAAAGAAAAGGGGAAAAGAAGAAAAGATTATATGTGCTAATTACATTTTCTGGAGCTTAGCATGATGGTGTGACCTATATTTATGCATTTTGGCCTGATGATATTATTTTAAAACTATTCTTTCAATATAAACTGGTTCTAGAGTAGGGTATGAAGTCCGTTATAGAAGATCAAGGGAAACTGTGGGATACTTCACTGGTGAAAAATGTTCCCCCAGTTCCTCTAACTGGAAAATCTTCCATTTACACTTTGTCCACATTTATATTTCAATTCTTCCATACACAAGAAGATGAAGCAAAATGCATGTATACAACTGTACATATTTATAGTGCATCTTGTTCAGTAAAGCTCATTTCATACTCATCTAATTCTGCAACAGCTTGTGCTGAGAAGCACGTGGTTAATTTCAATTCTTCATCTAACAATCATAGATTTCAAATTTGTTACCTTATTGTCAAATTAATAGTAATGTCTATATGCTATTTTCACTTAGTTTTACATAGTCACACTTGACTTTTTTTTCAGGTAAGGACATCATTGAAAACACTGCTATTTAGAGCAAGAATTTTGCAGCTTTTGTGATGCCCGTGGGGGTGGGGAAATTCTCAGCTATTCTTGATTATGTTTTACATTGTTATTCATATTTATACAAGCTTCTAACACACTGCAACTTTACCATTAAATATTGCCTCTGGCCTATAGTTAGCACAGTCTATTTAAATTTCAACTGGAGAAAAAGACACCTTCTTTTTGTATTATGTGATCAAAATTTGAAGCTCTGTAATTTTCTTGCTGCTCGTAGAAACAAAGCACCCAGGCTCACAGAGAAAGCCCTTTCTACAAGCTATAAATATTTGCTATTTGTAAAACCTCAATGAGGGTTTAGTTATTAGAAAACTAAAGGAAGAAAATTACTAATAATGATTGGTTTCAGCTAATGAAATGCTTTTATGCAAATATGTGAACCCTAAATATGACCTGGAAACAAAAGACTGCTTAACAGTTACTATTAAGCAATACATTAGGAGATCAATTAAACAGAACTCTTTCTAATGAATAAGCTGTACAAGAGTTGCTATGGAAACCTGGAAAGAGAGAGATTCAGAATGCAAAATAGCTACAGAAACAAAAAAAAATATTTGTAAACAAGTATCGTAGGATGTGTATAATCAGTTAACGAATAAAAGGCTGATACAATTCTCATCACCCCAACACATCTGGAAGAAGGGCGCTTTTCCATATGAAGGTGCCAGTTTAGTCCATATTTGGATGCCACAAAGAAAGGCAATGCCAAGATGATCTTTATGTAATCAAGGAGAGTTGACTGAATTACAATATGGCATAGAAAGATGGGATTACTTTAAAGATCTCAAAGAATTGTACAGTTATGTCATTAAAAATTACTGGCAAAGGAAAAAAAAAAACATTCATGGGCAAAGAAAGTGAAAATACAGGTGGCTAAAAGCAACGTTAATTCTTTCCCCTTCGTACCTTAAAATAAAGCGTGACGTATATCAGAAACAGCTTAAAAATACTCATATTATCTGATGGCTGTTGGCTGATTGATTTTTTTTCATTCTGTATTTTGCACCTATATCTTGAACAATTCCTGAACATCCTTAGTACCTGTATGAAAATACAGGTAAATAGACTTTTGGGTCAAAAACCTATTTTCTGTCATGGAGTATGTCTTTTCAACATGTGTTGCAGAAGGAACAAATACACACAATCAAGTTTTCCAGTATACAAAGCATATCTTGCCAATGTATACACAGAGAAACATTCAATGCAGGGTTGGTAACCAGGATTTCCTGTAAAGATCGAGGGAACTTCTTGTAGCAAACTGATATAATGGACTAGACACACTCCTTCTCTTCTTTGTTCTCCCATTTGCAAATTATCCATGGCTACAATGATTCCAGCTTCTTTGGCAGTGAAAAAGCAGCAGAAAGTATCCGGATCTGGCAGAGAAAACTCCTCAGTGGGTATAGATCCTGCGTCACAACTTGCATATCACAAATCCTGCAGGTCCTTGTGCTGCACATGCATGTCAGGTAATGGCCAGAGGGTGTTGTGCTCCCATGGTCTCCAGATGACAGATGGCCTTTTGTGGCAGGGCCAGGCCAGCGCCTCTGATCCCCACTAAGCACAAGGAGACCCTGAGCCCTGATGAAACTTGTCCCAGAAACAGCTACAAACTCAGGTTTATATGCTATGGCGTGAACCCTGGGATATTTCAATATTACTCAACTGGAAATCTTTGTAACTGTACGTCAGCTAACAGTAATGATACAAGCCAAACATGCGACCAGGCTCCTAAAGTTACACATTCATTTAAGTGTTTTTTTAGACCATGCCTGTATACTTTTGACAGTCTTGAAAGCAAATAAAGATCAGCAAATCACAATTTTCAGTGAACAACTGGCATTTATAAACAGGAAAAAGAAATTAGTACTTATAGGTTTGTAGAAACCAAACCAGCAAGGAAATCCAGGCTCATCAAGTCCTGTTTTCTCTGGCAAGCTGTCCCATTCCTACATTTACCAACTTTCACCTCAGTCTGTTCTGAGCAACATATTTATGTGGATGGTTCTGAAGCAGGCATATGAATGAGCACATTTGCCAATGAATTTGAAAAGCTCTTTCAATGTGGAACTTAAAAAACCCCTAAATTAAACAAGTAATATAAAAACAACATGGGAAAACTATGATGAAAAATGTATTAAAATGTTGCCATTGGTACCGCAGAGGTGAATGGGACAGTATCTGATGCAGGGGTCAGTTTTAACCAACATAACAGGATTTTTTTCCAGGACTCACCCTGTATTATAATCCTGCTACAGTCATGTATGATCAGACTACCAAAATGACCTAATTCTACATACATCAAACTCAGTGATTAATTTCAGTGGAAACCAGCCAATGCTAATGAGTACTTTCAAAAATCCTCATCTAAGCTTTTCCCTGTGTCTCACTTCATGTATGACATCAACTAACAATACTTTCCTGCCTTATAAGTGTTATGTGAGGCTTGTTTATGCCATTTTTAAAAAAATGCCTTCTAGGCTAAAATCTTTTAAAAGTATTTGCTTCATATGCACAATAGCTTACTTCTCATTTCAAACAATTTATAATCTAGAAATACTCTTCTCATGTTTTTTGAAAGTGTGACTGTAGAGATGTACCTCTGAATAGAAGACAGCTGCACTTCAGGGAAAAAACACAAAAAGGAAAAAAAAAAAGAATATTTAACCAACTTGAAGCAATACACAGGTATCTGGAAGAAAAGAGTATTATTTCTGAAAGAAAACCTTTCAGGCTTCCACATTGTGGGAGGGTCATTTTGGTTAACTTCAGCGAGATAATAAAGAAATACAATTAGCTCTATATAAAAGTTATAAATCTGTTCTCATCGAAGAACACATACCCTATAGCACAACCAAACAAAATACTATTAAATTACACCTATTGAAAAGAGTTTTGTGCTGCTAATGAGAGCAGATTTGGAAGAATTAAGATAGAAAGTAACTAAAAAGAAAATAAATTCCAACCACTTGTCAGATAAATCCAAGTTCCTGATAATAACTTGTGGCTTACTGAAAAAAAAAAGAATATTAATCAGTATAGTGTTTTATTGACTGATTGTAAGATGTGCTACTGAGCTCTTGGATTCATATACTTAAACTTTGTGAATATCAGTAAAATCTGATGTGAACCCAGTAATGCTTCACAGTGGGAGCACAGACTCCACCTCACTCCTAAGAGATTTCTTCAGGCAGGAGACGGCAATAAATTTGTCTTGCAGAGCGACCTAAGGCCAGCTAATTTCTGGGATCAATGGAAGAATCAAGTTCCAAAGTCAAGGTCTCTGAGCAAATACCATCCAGAATTTACTATTTTTCAACAAGCTCTGAAATGCATTCAAATGCATTCATTTGCTGAACAAACTTCATGAGTTATTTGTACATATTCAGATGAAATTAGTGAAGTCCAATACATATATCCATGTTACAATCAAAAGTTGTGGCTGTCAGGGTGTTATAGCGGTATGCCTACAGTTTCAAACCTTGCTACAAAACATTTTATAGGGCAAATTATCTTCAAAGTAAACTTGTTTTTTAACGAAAATACTTTCAGAATTTCATTGTTCTGTCTTCAGTTATTCAGTTGATTTCAATGCATATGGAGACCCCCAGAGTTCAATTCTCATAAGCTTTGGTGAGCATTGAGGGAAGAAAACAGACATGACAAGATCATAGATTTGAATAAACAAACTGATTTTTTAAGCAATATTAACTGCAAATCTGTATTATTTAGGGATGAATTTACTTCATATTCTGCTAACAGTACTTCATCTCTTGCTTTTGAAATGAGAATATTTTCCTTTTTTTTCTTTTAAGTCATCTGACCGCTACTATATGGAAATAAGCATTTCTGCTAATTACTTCCCTGTGAAAAAAATTATAGAGAAAATCAAGATGAATGAGGCACTGTGCTTCGCACAAATCAGACAGACAAGCTGTCAGCGCTGCCTAACCCATCCTTAGAACAATTCCCTTTCCCCAAGGAAGTTGTCAGGAAAATGGAGGTCCTTGTCATTTCTCCGCTCGCAATTTGGGACTTTCTTTTCACACCTAGTTTATTTCTAGAATCTTTTGACACTATTCTTGCAATTAAGTGACAAAATAATTTCTTTTTTCTTATTCCGATCTTTAAGCTGGCATCTATACCTTTCTGGTGCTATACATATGGGGTAAGGCACTGCTAATGAGTGTGTTTCTTATTATTTTATTCAGTCTCTGAACCGCATTTGTCCCGTAGACATGCCAAGCAGGCAGCTCTGCGTCAGTGCCTCAAGTGGCCGGGCAAATTATCAGTGCTTGAAGAGCCCTGGGAGACTCATCAGTGCTGGAGTACCCTTGAGAGCACCCAGGAGCGTGCAGGCGGTGGAGCGGGAGCTCGGTGTTTGTGGGCTTCTCCAGCAGAACCACTCCCACCTTTTCTGCTGCACAGGCAGCTTTATGCTAGCGGATATCTGAGGTGGAGCAGTTTGTGAAGTATATTGGAGCCTCAAACTCATTGGGACCATTTCATGCTGAAGGGCTATGTAATTAATTGAAAGGTCCCTTCCAACCTAGGCAATTCTATGATTCTGGGATTACATTTTGCAGCAAGAAAGATTTGATTAATGTATAAGATCTCACCGACAAATGTCTGAGCTTTCTCAGTATTTACATCTGAAGTATGGAGAAAAATATGAAAAATTGTGCAAGTATGATTAACACTCATAATTTATTTTGCATATTCTCTTTAAAGTCTATTCTTTTTAAGGTACCTTAAATTTCATCAACCAGCAGCCCACATCTCCTCAGCTGCACTCATAAGAGATATGTAAAAAATTGTGAATGCTTTTAAAGGGATATCAATAACAGAATTACAAGAAAAAGTTTCACGGTGTATTGAAGAAGGACGTGAGTGTAGGAAAAGAAATTTAATTAGGGATACAGCATCTGTTAGCATATGGTAGTAAATTCTAGGTAAAAGTTGCATTAGTTTCTAAGTTCTGTTACAGATAAACATACACACATATCTCTGCAAGTGTGTGAGAGATCTGTGATGTACAAGATTATGGGTTTACCGATCACAGACACAAATATTGAAAGCCATCAAGAGAGAAAAGCAAAATTCACTTTTAAAATGAAAGATTTTTTGTTTCCAAGTAACCTTATCAAGAGCATTTACAAAAACATTCCAAATCAACAGTGTAACCTTTGTTTTTACACTAATTCAAAACCAGTAGAGACTGTATGCCATGCCTATGCAAGATAAAAGAGAAATACGGACACCTGTGTGATTTATGTAAGGAGCTCAACCTTAGAGGGTGACAAGGAAACTATCCACAGTTGGGAAGAGAAAATTCAAAGACAGAACTTGGGGAAAAAAAAACAACTCCAAAACCCCAGAACTATATGTAACATAAGATTTAGTCTTGCTTAAGAATTGTCTCTATGGAGACATTTGGAAAATATTAGTCTAAATTAAGAAAATAAGTGAAATCACATTAAAATTAATTAGTTGAACTGAAATAATATGTGTGTATGCACCTGAGGTGGTAGTAGTTCAGTCAGGTTACCTCACCCCCAAAGGGAAGTAGACTAAATCAAACTGAAGCCATGAAGGGTTCAGTTACCATATGTCAGCAGTCTGTACCACATACATAGCAAATACAAGGTCGTCTCAGGGCTTAAGTAAGAACCACAGGCTAAATTAGCCGCATAAAAAGTTACTGTGGATCATCAATAAATTATGTGTGTGTCTATGGCATATAATTCTCAATGTTCAGAGGGATTCAGTGTATTTTGACTAATTCAGTTGTAACATTTGTGAATTTTTTTGCAAGCATTAATATAAAAAGATACTAACCAAGAGCACAAGCTGTCTAGATTTGCTTCACTAAAAAACATTAAACTATTCAGAAATTGCAAATGGATGAAAGATAGAATAATTTAATTTGTTCTGTTAGTAAGCGTGGACCAAATTCAGATGGGTTACTCAGGGTAGTAATATTTTTAAGTTTCAACACACCTCCCTCTATTCTCCTGCAGAAAAACAATTCCATGTCCTAGCACCTAAAGTTCATTAGAGTAAATAAAGGTAGCCCTCAGGGAAACACCCATCTTCCACAGAGTTACTAGTCCCTTCTGCACAGTGTGACTCGAAGCTGCTGCCCAGAGGAGCAGGGCAGCTTCTTGGGAACACAAGGTCCTGTTTCTTATTGGGTACACAGTAGACAACACACTCAGTCTTTCTGTCCTGGAAACAGACTCCTACCTGGGAAGGATGTGAAGGCTTTACAGCAATCATCCCTACTGAGTAACCCAAACCCTGGAACAAAGGCTTACCACTCTTTCCACCCTCTCCTGCCTCTCTGCCTTTTATTCTGAGCTATGTGAGGCCTCGCATTCAGCAGAAGTCCCTATGTGGTGAATATGCCTTTTTAAATAGGCTTGATGTATGCTATGAATATATGTAACATAACATAACATAACATAACATAACATAACATAACATAACATAACATAACATAACATAACATAACATAACATAACATAAATACATTTTTTTGGTATTTTTTTTTATTCAGTATGAGTGCACTACAAACTGAAGGAGAAAAAATTGAGGGGATGGCATTTGTGCAGAGGCATTTATGATCTGTGCTATTTGTTAGCTGTAGTTTGGAACTGCAAAATGAGCACATCATCTTGCTGGTTTTAGGTAGGTCAATGCTGAAACAGCTAATAGTGACTTCTAAATCGTCAGATTTTAAATTATTTTTCTTCCTTTTCTAACACAACAGTTCACACCTCTGGGCTACCCAGTGAAACTCTCTACAGACTAAGGAAGATAACAGTCTTTTATCTGTCTCAATTGAGAAAGACTTAATTAGCAACAACAGGACCTAACTAAGCAGCTGAAAGCACAGGCTCTTCTACACAACTCTGCTGCAAGCAGTTGAATGTTTCTTTAACTGGTGCCAGCTGCTAACTGTCACCTGGAGCCATTATTGCAATCAGAGATCTCGGGGACATGTCAGCCATGCTTCAGCTCCCCAGCCAAGCTCTTTTCCATTGGTGATAGTAATTGTGGGAGTAACAAGATTCGTTATTACCTTCCTCTGCAACAAGGACTCTCATGCCACAAAAAAATTACAGCACTGACTTTGCAGACCAGCGTGCAAAGGCCTCAGATCAAAGATAATGAATGATCACATGGCATATCAGAATATGTCTTTTAATTTAGAAGAGCATTCTATAAAATGCAAATATTTCTTCAGACAGCATCCACACATTTCTGAAAAGACACAAATCTTCCTAGTCTCAGATGCAAATAACATTTTCTAAGCTATTGGATGTTCTTATACATACAGAAAGAAAAAGATTAAATGTGCAATTTTAAGTCATACAAATCAACCATTTAGTGAATGAACACTATGGAGTGAGAAGGATGCTGTGGAGACATAGGCAGGAGGATCCTCAGGAGAGAAGACCCTCTAAGGGGACTAATGGATCCTACCGAAAGTGAGACTTGTGCTCACAACACTTCCATGACCTCTGGAAAATCTGTCCTGTAGAGCAGGCAGCTCACAGAACTATACATATTATTTTTAATCTGTAGGAATCATTGTTCACTACTCACAAAAAATCATAAATCACACCCCTAAAATCCAATAGGGAAATGGACAGGAAGAGGCTGGGGCTGTAATTGGGGCTCACTGGGAAGCACACCAACCTGCCACCCGCTGAAGGCCAGGAAGGACCCCACCATAGCCACTGCACACATAACATTTCTCTTAAAACCTTTATTAAGATTAAATGCTCAGTGGCTGCAGATCTGTGCATTTGGATACCTGTAAGAGATTTAACGTACATAGCGCTTTTAATCGAAGATGACCAAGAATTGGACAGATTCCTGAAGCTGCCCTGAAGTTCCTAGATCTCCACAGCTGCCTGGAGTGTGCAGGAATAAGCAATGCTGGTCTGAAAGTTCCCCAGACAGTCTTAAGCATCATTGTCCTTTTGGTGATGTGACCTTCATGCTGAGTATCTGTAAACCTGTATTTCAGCCTCAGACGTGATGGGGTGGATACCAGGAGAACTCATTGCTTCCTCTTTCTAATCTCATAGCCATACGAGGAAAGGCCAAAATCCTGCCTCAGTTAATTCAGACTTCACATTTTGGAAAACAGGTAAATAATAGTTCACTGAACAGATTAGAAAACTGGGACATAGATAAGCACGTATGATGTCAATGGCCAAGGTTCAGTCAAATATACTAAACAATACGGTTTCAAATTCAATATTGTGCCCCAGATTTTATCAAAAACAAGGGCTTATCTGCAGCCTCAGACTCGATTGAAGTACTTATTTAGTTCACCTTTTGATTAAAGTGGAAAATGACAAGGAACCAGAAAACATTTCAAACAACTTGACTGTGTATTTGTTTTTACTTAACTGTTGCACTGGAGACTATTTTGTACTCAAAGCCACCCATTCATGCTAAATATGGCAATAACAATAATATTTGCTTTGCCAATCACTGCAATTTCTTACAAATTTTCTGTGACAGGGACATGTTTACAGCACCACCTGCAGCACTATAAAGCTAAAAAGTTATTGTCTAAATCAGGTAAATTATTGCATCTACTCAACCTTTTGTATCTATGCAACTACTCAACACATACACAGAGTTCCAAAGTGTAAAGACGTGTTTTAAAACCATTATCACAGTTTTGATAATCCTCTCACCATACCATATTTCTTCTGTGGACTAATGTACAGTGTATTTAAATATAATAGACCAGATCTCCTCTTGTGGAGGTCAAGATCAAGCTTCGTATTATTTTAGTTCATTTAAGTTATTTTTAAAATTTATTTGCAAGCCTGCAAAGTATAGATTACTTACATTGCAGAGCTTAAAGGGAAATGTTTTTTTTTCTCCAGAAAAAAACCAATAACATATGTTAAATGAGACCATAATTCTCATTTAACATATTCACTCTGACCTGTTTATATTATTTTATATGAGTCAGAAAGAAAAAGAATTTAACTTTCAAATTATGAAGTTTTGATAAGTGAACATTCTGATTTTACATAAACTTTTCAAAAGTTATATAAAATGCTTTGACTTTCTTGCATGATATTCTATTTGTTCTTTAAGAGTGTATTTAGTGCAATCAGTCTGGGGATCATGGGAAAAGAATAATGATTATCTGAAGAAAGTAGAATAATTTTTAAAATATCTCAATACAAATACATCCATGAGAAGATTCAGAAAAAATGCACTTGGACTATGTAATATATAATTCAAGATACAGACCTCAATTATATATAATATTGAGCAACTAAACTATGACATTAATCATTAATCCACATTTTGTCCATATTCAAAAAATCACAATTTAGATTTTGAGTTATGAGGGCACCAAAAACTGTTTCAATGACATCAAATTATTGAAAAAAAAGTTGGAGAAAAAGATTAAACTTTTACTTCACTATTATCTGTTCAAGATATTTCAAGAGTTAATAAAATAATTGGAAAGGCATGAATTTGATGGATGGACCACTTGGTGGATAAGGAACTGGCTAGATGTCCCACTCAAAGGGTCTGGTCAATGGCTCAATGTCCAAATGGAAACCAGTGACGATTGGTGTTCCTCAGGGGTCAGTACTGGGACCAGTGCTGTTTAACATCTTTGCTGGAGACATGCACAGTGGGATTGAGTGCACCCTCAGCGAGTTTGCTGATGACGCCAAGCTGTGTGGCACGGTTGACATGCTTGAGGGAAGGGATGCCATCCAGAGGAACCTGGACAGGCCTGAGAGGTGGGCCCATGTGAACCTCATGAAGTTCAACAAGGCCAAGTGCAAGGTCCTGCACCTGGGTCACGGCAATCGCAGGCACAAATACAGGTGAGGTGGAGGATGGCTTGACAGCAGCCCTGAGGAGAAGGACCTGGGGGTGCTGGTGGACGAGAAGCTCAACTTGAGTTGGTAATGTGCGCTTGCAGCCCAGAAAGCCAACCACATCCTGGGCTGCATCAAAAGAAGCGTGGCCAGCAGGTCGAGGGAGGTGATTCTGCCCCTCTGCTCTGCTCTTGTGAGATCCCACCTGAGTACTGTGTCCAGCTCTGGAGTCCTCAGCACAAGAAGGACAAGGACTTGATGGAACAAGTCCAGAGGAGGGCCATGAAGATGATCAGAGGACTGGAGCACCTCTCCTATGGAGGACAGACTGAGAGAGCTGAGATTGTTCAGCCTGGAGAAGAGAAGGCTCCACGGAAACCTTATAGCAGTCTTCCAGTACCTAAGGATGGGGCCTACAGGAAAGATGGGGAGGGCCTCTTTATCAGGGAGTGTAGTGATAGGACATGGAGTAATGGTTTTAAACTGAAAGAGGGCAGATTTAGGTTAGATATTAGGAAGAAATTCTTTACTATAAGGGTGGTGAGACACTGGAACAGTTTGCCCAGAGAAGCTGTGGATGCCCCATCCCTGAAAATGTTCAAGGCCAGGTTGGATGAGGCTTTGAGCAGCCTGGTCTAGTGGGAGGTGTCCCTGCCCAGGGCAGGGGTTTAGAACTAGATGTTCTTTAAGGTCCTTTCCAACCTGAACCATTCTATGATTCTATAAAAATTACTTTATTTGCTCACATATTCATTATATATTATGTATACTGGTTCTATTCTGTAGATATATGAACAGTTTCAGAAAATTTCTTATACTCTCAATCTTTCCACCAGTCAATATTCATTAAAAAAAAAAAAAATCTCACTATGAAGAAAAGAAAACCCTATTGTTTCTGTGGTCCGAATGAAGAACTGTGACTCATTTAAGAAAGAGGCTGCTGCATCAGTAAGCTCCAGTGCATTTCCAAAAGGTTTAGATGGACCACCCTCTGTTTGGTTTTACTGGCTATGAAATGTTACAGTGTCATGGGGTTTCCAGAGTGCAGCCTGCTTCCCGATACGTTCACTTGTGGAATTGCTCAGAACGTCACAAAGTAGAAGAAAAATTCAGAAAACTGAACTGAAAGCAAGCAAATTAAGTGTGCCAAGAAGAACTTCCAAGCAATGAAACCTGATAACTTACCAAGTTAAACTGTTAAAATCATCCTCAGTTTGAGATTGTCTACATTAGTGTTTTAGTGTGGAAGTGGGGAAAACTTTGGAAGTGACTCTTCCCGTTGACTGTGCCCTGGTTTGCATTACGGAGCCATCTCAGGGCATGCAAAGTGGGCTCCCTTCTGGCAAAAGTCTACCCCCAGAAGTGAACCTCATGCCCTCTAATACCTGACCAGCATTCAAGTTCAGGGGACCAGAACAAGTCTGCAGCAATGTGCAGGTGTGTAAGGAGTGAGGGTATGGGACACTTGGCAACGACCCACCTGTACCCCATGGGTAAGCCCAAATGCACTGCATGACCCCCTAACAGAGACAGTGACTTTTTGGTCCAGAAAAGTTACTGTTCTGCCAAAAAGTTTCCAGTTGCAGGTCAGGCTATGCACTGCTCCTCTTAGATTGTTTACACATAGACCGTGTGTTTTGGAGCAATCTTAATTATACTGCTCCTCTGTGCCAAATACCCTCAGGGACAGGATGGAATCGAGCATTTTTAAGGTGCTGAAACTTACGTGATTTCAGGGTAATGCATGAGAAGAGGTTCTGTTGGACTCAATCCCCAGTACAGGGCCAATCCTCGCACAGTGTCACTGTTAAAGCTCTCCATGACTTGAAAACATCTTCAAAAACCTGATTTTTGAAAAAAGGGAAAGAAAAAGAAATCAAACAAGTTGCCGCAACTTGACAACTTTTTCATGATGCAAACAAAACTGAATTTTACCCTTCCCAAGAATACATCCCAGGATGTGCTGCTGTTACCACAAAAAACAAGCAAAAAAACCCCCTAACCAAATCAAAACCAACAATGATAAAAAATAAAAAAGAAAGTAGATACAATAGGGGATGACGAGAAGCCACCAGGACCTCTGTCAGCAGAGAGGATTGCATTTCCAAGGAATGGGCACAGACAAGGCAGGCAGAGACACATCAGCAAGGTATAGAGCTGCCACAGATTTTTTATGGTACACAATTATCTTTTGCTCATGTCCTTGAAGAAAACATGCGAACCTCCATTGCTGAGAACTACATCCAGTGAAGAACTCCTACCCAGTCCACTGCAACTTTCCGTATTAACCAATAGCCTAAACGTAAACTGATTTATAAAGTAACCTAGAAATTTATGAAAAAATAATTCAACAAATCTTAAGGTTTCTTAGCATTCAGATTTAGCTATGCTTTTATGGAATCATAGAAACATAAAACAGTTTGAGTTGGAAGGGATCTTTAAAGGCCATCTAGTCCAACTCCCCTCCAATGAGCAATTTGTGCATCTTCAACTAGATCAGGTGCTCAGAGCCCCATCCAACCTGACCTGGAATGTTCCAAGGATGAGACATGTACCACCTTTCTGGGCAACTTGTTCCAGTGATAATCATCACTTAGAGACTAACTACTACCTCGTTTCTCAGTTTTTGCTGTATGCTTATGTTTATTGATGATAAATTAGAACATTTTTTTTAAGCGACAGTTCTCCCTAATTCTATATTTGGCTTCCTTCATTTGCCCTCTCCAGACTATGCTGGTCCCTGAATCCTCAATTTTGTAAGTATTATCTCATGACAGGACATTTACAACTTCAGGGCAACAACTGTGTTTTTGTATCCGTGTGTATCACGTCTGGGAATTCAATTACATTTATGGATGATAAAAACTACAGCAATATAAGCTGAATATTCAAAACCATAACTAAGTTGTGCATAAATATCAGAGTACAGAAAATAACAAAGGAAAATAGTGCAATAGGGCATAAAATATACCTCTCATTAATATTTTCACAGAAAGCAACAGAAAAAGGTTTACTTTTAAGGTAAAGAGTCTGAAAGTTTCAGCATAGAATTCTATGAAGGGAAAGACTTACAAAATAGCAGTGTTAATTGCGGAGAAGCCTGATATTTTGACACAGCAAATGGTAGGGATAGAGGAGAAACAGGTCAGAAGCCAAACATAAATTATGAGAGGGGCCATAAACATGAACCAGATTTCACAAATAGAAAGGGGAAAGGGTTTGAAGAGCCTTTAATGTTAACAATAAAATTTTGAAGTTGATTCTCAGCTTTAGAGGTAGCCAATGCAGTTGCCTGTCTAAAGGGTAATATGAGAGTAGCAGAAACAGTAATAAATTAAACAAGAGGCAGAATTTTGAACAGACTGCAAGCAGAAGACTGAAGGAATAGGAATACTACAAGAAGTTCATTATTGTTAGAAATAATTGTGGTCTGATACAGAACCTTGGCTGAAAAATTCTAAAAAAGTTTAAAAATAGAATATAAATTGGATAGTTATTATTCATTCCACAGTTACACAGAGCACACCTGCACCTTTTTAATCATTGAGATTGAGATATTTTGACAATGATTTTTTACTAAAAGTTCTCACTGCACATTGTCAGTAACCAGCCAATGGGAGCAGCCTCGTTTTTCATCAATGGAAAGAACAGAAGAATTTGAGAATTAAGGTACTAGGAAAATGTGGATCTTTGTGTATATTTTGTTCAAATACCCGTATTTCAAGAACTTTTAGGTATCATTTATTGCATACACATTTCTAAACTGTTTTTCTTCATGTTGCGGAGGGAAAGAATGATTAAAAAGGGTGAAAGAAGCCTGAAGGGATTATCTAGGCCATCTCCTTTTCCCTAAAATAGGATCATTTTACACCAGTGTACTCAGATGATGGAGAACCCACAGCCTCCTCTGTCTATCCCAATGCTTCATTATCCTTGGTATTTAAAAGCTTCTCTTCGCATACAACATTCTTTCTCGCTGAAATGTAAACCTATTACTCTTTGTACTATACATTACAGACATGGTAAACAGATTATTCCCTTCCTTTTCACGATGGCATTTGCATACTTGAAGACTGTTATCATTCTTCCTTTCCGTCTTTCATTCTCTAGATTAACAAACTCCAATACTTAAGCATGTAAGCAAGTACTGTTTGCTTCAATGGAACAACCAGATAGGGACTCTCCCATGCTTTGAATGAAACTTTATTCATTGGTTGAAACAAAGCCCAGTCGAGCACTCTACAATCAGCAGGAAAGAAAAGCAGCTTGGCAAAGCTTTTGGTAGGACAACGTACCTCCTCAGTTCAATGTCAGTTGAGGGGTTATGAGAAAAGGCCAAAGATGACGACTTCTCAAAAATAGCTACACAGTACAGTTAGCTGCATTCTCAAATGGGGGCAGAAGTGGATGGTAGAATGCAGCCTAAAAGGCCAGATGCACTAGCAGACAAGAATTTTGGCATGCCACTCATCAAGGCATGAGCACTTGTGAGTGGCAAGGGTCTATCTATGTCTCTGCCTCTGCTCACCTCTTTCACAGAGATTGCAACACACTATTTTTCACCACTTGTAAGTCATCCCTTACTCCTCCCTCTTCATCATCTCCAGTTTCCCTAACCTCATAGCCTTTGAGTATAATTTAGACTGAGAGAAGTGAAATCTTGACACACAACCTGAATATTTCAAAAAAAGCTGAGTCCCTTCCAGCAACTCATTCCCTGTTCTCAGTGCCTGAAGTTCTGTAATCCTTGCTTGTAGTTTAGGAGGTCAAACTACCAAGAAACCGGGCTCATTCCTGACCTCTGCAAGAAAACAATTCTGTCAGCATATTGGTCAGTTCTGTCACATAATGATTTTTTTTACAGCAAGGTCAAAGACTGCCAACTAAAAAATGAGAAAACCCCAACGCTACTCAGTTTTAACAGAATAGCAAAAATAGTAGTAAAAATGTTAGCCTGTCCTAATTGAATTTGGTGCATTGATGTTTTTAGTGCAGTAAAAATCCATGTATTGGAAAGTTTTCATGTTTCTTTTGACTGCACTAAAATACGCCATAAAATTGAGTGAAAGCATGATTTCAAAAGCATAAAGTTTAAGTTCAGCGTATTCCAGAACATTGGTGACCCTAATTGTAACAGACTTCCTACAATAGGTTTTCCACATTATCTCTAGTATGCAGTGAATGTACTTGTGAAACAGACAATGATCCTGCGGCCTAATAGAACCATCTTTCTTAAGTACATTGTAGCTTTTATTTTTTACAATAAACAGTAGTCCTAAACAATAACACTTATGTGAAATACAGTGCTTGCAAGGGCCTTGGGAGCTGCTTGGGAACAGAGACTCCAGTACGGCAGCACCTCCTGTCAATCCTGCATGTATTGTTAGCGCTATAATAATAATCTCTTCTCCACCTTGCATAATACTTATGCAGAGCTTAAAACTATGAGGCCTTCTGTGCTATAGTTCAAGCAGAGTGAATTATACCATTTGACATGAAAACACCTGAAAAGTGTGGTCTATGATGGTAATGCTGACAGAACCTTAACTCTAGTGGCACTAGCATGTGTCATTTGATTACAGTATCTCCTGCTTATAACACTGCCATGGTAATTAAAGCATGTCAGAACTACAAAACAAGTGTAGTAAAGACACATTTTATGACAGAAACATTAACACAATTTTTAAAACATGATCTGCTATGGTATTAACAATGGAAAATTGTGTTCCAAGTCATAATGATTTAGTGCCGAATTACAGAAATAGTTGAAATGCCTAAATATGATGGCAGTTGGTACTATTCTTAAGCATTACAGACACACAAAAGTGCTATGACAAATACATTTAAATATCTTTAATGCTGCAAAACCTGGAAAGGCAATTAGCAGCAATAAAATTTGTATTGAATTTGGATAAATTTTAGACAATTAGCCTTCTTCTAAATGTAATTTCTGGCCAAGAAATCCATAGGGACATATGACTTATCCACATTTATTACTCATTAGAGCAGAGTAATTCCTGTCATGGCTGAACATCAAGGGATTTATCATCATAAATTCAGAGCAGCTAATGGACTGAGTAGTCCTTTTCTCCTAAGAACAAATCCCTAGGTAAATGATATGAAATATAAATTGACCACAGCAAAAGGAGTGCATAGCAACAATATGCATAGTAGATGTATACAGCAATATGTAGATTTTTGCAGTTATTGTATATTGGTAACATATTGGGAAAGCTGATTTACTCATAGGCACTTCTGCATTTAAGATAGCGCAGATAAAGTCTCTGTGTACCCTCTTATTAATAAGTTCTCCTTCAAATGTTTCAAGATAAATATGCTCTATGAACAATATTTTGCCACTCTTCTCATCGGCCAAAATATCCTTCCTCTCTTGAGTAACAGTATAATGAGACTGGTCTATCCTTTTTTGACTCCTCCAGCATATCAAACTTAAATTCTTCAAAATAATGTAAGCAAAGAAACAACTAAAATAGTTTTAAGATTTAAAAGACAAGAGTTCAACAGACCAAAAGATTCAGCAGTTTGGTGGCACCTACCCTTTGCTTTACTTCTTAAAAAAATGACAACAAATATTTCAATATAGACCAGGACGATCTCATCTGAACCTGTGGAGCCGAACACAAACCTGAACCTTTTCAGGTGGAGAAAAAACAAATAAATACAGGAGTTTAATTACTATTTACTTTTCACTTACCCTCATATTCTTCTGCATTAAAAATTCAAGAAATAACTGAGACAGGCTTGCTTTTGTGTCTTCCTGCTGTAATGAAGTCACTGGATTTTCTGTTTCCATTTTCCCGAGGTTATGACTGATGAACCTCACAGAACTTTAAAGCAGGATTCAAGATGTGATCTGAAATGACTTTGAACTGTCTCTGTGTCTTATGAATTTATTTTAACCTAGCATTTTTCAGACAGATAATTGTTGTTTTTAGTCACTTTATACCTACTTCTTTTTGTATGAATATCCATTTTTAAACTAACTTGCTGAATATCCATTTTTAAACTCCATTTGCCTTTGTATTTAAAGGAAATAAATATAATCCTCTGTGTATAAATAACACAAATTCTTTCAGTATTTTCTTAGACCAGGAACGCATATAGTAAGCAAACTGATTGTCCCTGCACAATGCTTTGGTTTTTATTGCAGGGCTTTTGTGGAGTGTGAAGACTGGACGTTTTTTAGGTTGAAAGCAGACCCAAATATGCACTCCTGAGAACATCTAATGTTCTCTAACAATAATGAACATTCAGTCTGTGAGATCAGATTAGAGATAACCCAAACCAAATTGCACTGAAGATGAAGAGTCTGGTCACCAGGTCCTTAAGATTGGACTTGCTGGCCTCCATTTCCACCTTTACAACACTTCTTTTTTAAATACACATAGTCCTACCTGCTGTTCTCTACACCTTCTTCAGTGCAATCACCTTTCTGAAAATGTGTATGTCTGCAGGTTTCCTGCAACAACACAGATAATTCCATCTCCATCATACTATTCATCATGTTACTTTTCCCATATGATAGTCCAATCGAGTCCTGTATTGATGATGTCCTGCACATTACTGTCAGAAACCATCATTAGCAATCTGGTTTGCCCATGGCATCAAAGGAAACATTTAATAAGATGGGTCTCAAAATTGGTCAGAGGTTACTCATGATGTTACTTTTGTCCAAGTTAGTAATTCCCTTTGCAGCATAATCCATTATCACCTCCAACTTATCTCATCTTATCCACTTAAAAAGTTCTTGTACTAGCCCCATATTATTAAATTCAATCGGTAATTTCCCATGTGGCACCCTATCAAATGCTTTAGTGAAATCTAGACTGACTACACAGAACACATTTCTTCTGTCAACTGCCATTTAAAAAACAGGATAGCAAAGTTAATCTGACATGCTCTAGCTTTGNTATACAGGTCAGACTATTAAGCTTGTTGTTACTTGAATTACGTTTTCTTCATAAACATGGTGTTTACTCCTCTCTACTACAAAATATCATCTTGAAGTTAATGCACTTATTGAACACTTTGACTTGCTGAATATGCAATGCCAAATCTTTCAGAATTCTGGCACAAAGATTGCCACTACAGAAATTAAAGTAAAATTCAAAGGGCTTTGAGATAAAACAATTTCTTTTACCTAGACCGTCCTTAATCATCAGTAATTGATGGCTAGGGTTAAATCATAGCAGAGGAATAATCTACACCATTTTTAATCTTAATCACTATCTCATGAATGTCCCTTGGTCTCTGGCAGCCTTAGGAACTGTATTACTCATCAGTCTGGAACTTCACTGCTGAAGTAGGCATCCAGGTTCAAATTAGGAGCCACAATACATGGCCTAAATAACACCACAGGCACCAAAAATTAGGCATTGTATTAATTAAACTATATCTTGTAGTCATAAACACTTATATATTTATAATTATTCATCACTGGTAGCAGTATCTAATTTGTCTTCATGCCTTGTACAGGACACAGAACTTTTTTATCTAGCCAATAGTTGTATGAACATTAGCACACATTTGGGGGGCAGCAGAAGGGAAATAAAAAAAGTCAATGTTGACATACTTGCTTCAGGTGACTATGAATTTGCCACACTTCTCTGTAGTCTGTTCCAGTGGCTAAACCTATTAAAAAGGTATACTTTACTTTTAGCTTGTGTTTTTATAGTTTCAGCTTTCAACAGCTGATGACCCTAGGTGTGAATTTATCTATTCTTTTCTGTGGCTTTCCCAAATTCAAGTACTTTAAGGATACCTTGAAGCATTGAGTGTTAAAAAGAATGATTCTGATGATAAAAGCTGGGGAAGAACATGTAATTTCAGTATAATTTTATAATATAGTATTTTTTATGTTAAATGGTATCTCATGCATTTGCAGGAATTAGAAGCAGCTGCTTCAAATCAAGTTGCACTCTCTATAAAATAAAACATATTTGCATAACTAAGCAAAATCTATTACTAATAGCATAGCAGTAATGAGTATTTCCTCAAAGACAGTAATAAATATTTACTTATAATATCCTCGTTAGGAGGAAGAGAGCCCACTTTTCCAGGTATAGAAGTTGTTAGAACATCCATAAAGGACTTCTGTGCATGAGCTTTGGTGAAACTGAGAAATTTGAGGCTGATGCAAAATTTCTCCTCCAATACACCAGGTTTCTAAATGCTTCAGATGTCTACTTGGCTGATTTTCATCTTCCTGTGGGACAGACCAATGTATCAAAGAAGAGTATTCTTGGCCTAGCTCTGAATAACTGTTTATCAATACTATCATAGAATCATAGGGTTGGAAGGGACCTCTGGAGATCATCTAGTCCAACCCCCCTGCCAGAGCAGGGCCACCTAGAGCACATCACCCCGGAACGCGTCCAGGCGGGTTTTGAATGTCTCCAGTGAAGGAGACTCCACAACCTCTCTGGGCAGCCTGTTCCAGTGCTCTGTCACTCTCACAGTAAAAAAATTCTTCCTTATATTCCTCTTGAATCTCCTATGCTCCAATTTGTATCCATTACTCCTTGTCCTATCACTGGTCATCACTGAAAAAAACTTCACTTCATCTTCCTGACAGTCCCCCGTTACATATTTGAAGACATTGATGAGATCACCCCTCAGCCTCCTCTTCTCCAGACTAAAGAGACCCAGCTCCCTCAGCCTTTCCTCATATATAAGCTGATTAACATATTGATGAAGAGCTTCAGTTGAGCAGATGTACCTTTTTACATGAAAATTACCCTAAAGAAGACCTAGATACTGGATCCCAAGCAGGATACCAGTATTGAGTTCCTGGTGTTAGTTATGAGCCAAAATCACTGACCAAAAATATAAAAAAGAACTCTGATCGGTTTAACCATTTTTATGATTACGAAGACTGAGGTTTTTTTAGTTTGAAGTTTTGGTTTGGATATTTCAGTTCTGCTTTAAAGGCCCGAGCCTTCCCTCAGCTTTAAGGTGAAATCCACAAAGGGAGTGAGAGCTTTGGCTCTGCCTGATTTTGGGTCATCTAGCCACCCAAAAGCCATCAGGCTCCAAGTCAAAATTTTACTTCAGCCTGTTTCTGATGCTAGGTCTGGTTATAAACCTGAAAGCCGCAATGTAGCCTTAAGGATCACACAGCACTTTGAGTCCGTCAGTCTTAAGCTTTTCAGTTAACATTTTACAAAGGGTCACAGAGAAAAAAGATTTATTATATAGCACAGTTTTCTGTTTCAGAGCAGAAAACAATGAGTGTATGTGACTGCCTGAGCTGGCTGAGATCTTAGCACAGCTTATTTTCATTAAAGGATAACTGAAGTTTAAAGTGTGACCGGGAGTAGTGTGTTGAAAACAGGTTACGGACAGCTTGATACGTATTAATTAAAAATGAAATCTGGGTTTGAAAAGGAGAGCAGTTGTATCTGGGGGAGTAAGCTGGGAAGAAGTCACTCAAGTGCGCTATATCATTCGTTTTTCTTCAACCTTCGAAGTATTCCATTTATTGCAGAACAAAGTTATAGCTTCTCTCTGCCATGATTGGTTGGAAATTACCATCTGTAGTGGAAGAATTTTTTAAGGGGGACATTCTTGCTTAAGTCTGGTTGCTCTTCTAAATCATTGTCTTAAATCACGCATGATTAGGTAATGGATATTCTGCAAATAAAATTTATTTTAAGTGATCTGTGTACTTTACATTGAAGGCCAGTAACTTATTCAGTCAGTAATAGTAGCTAATCAAAATTAAGATGTCTAAAGATGACATATAATTTTAATGTTTCCATAAAAAAATTATAAAGTCAGAAATGATTAAATAATTAAACAATAACCATTCTGCTATTTCTGTAGTAAGAAAGCAGCATTGCTTATAGTTGAGGAAACGAAGGCAAAAATAGGCAACACCCTACAAGTGATTTATTAAGGCTATGCATTTAGCACTCCTAGAAAAAATGAGAGTCCAAGACAGAGGAATCTGTTTGTGTACATTGGTAGTGAAGAATCCTAGCAACAAACATAAGCAGTAATTCAAAGGTCCAATTTACGTGTCAAATGAAATAAATAGATGTACTCTTAGAACCAAGCATATGAAAATAATAAGAAATATCGCAAAAGTATAGATTTCTATACTTTTAAATAGTATTTATAGTACAGTGTAGTATAGTGTATGTATATAGTGTGTATATATANTTCACTTAGTGGATCCAACTCATGGATTGCACTACACATATTTTGAAAGGTAGCTTGCATCAAAATTTAATCAAATAATTCAATGTACACTGCAAGTAGAAAGAATGAAACTAGGATCCCTTTTCTGAAGTGCAGTCAACCACTTGGCACTGCAGAACATCAAAAAGTGAGAATGAAGTTTAATTGCCAAATCACGCATGGAGCTAGATTATCTTGTGTTTC
>VXBO01014871.1:16457-36714 GCA_013400135.1 Rhinoptilus africanus | reverse complement strand
CTTTCCAAATTTTTAGTATTTTTGGAGTAACGACATATTCAAGTTGGTATAACGAACTCCTTACACCTGCACTCATAACAATGTGTTGATATTTTCATACAGAGGACAAGATGTGGTCAACTGAACTGTAACTGAACAGATGATCTACCTCTAGGCACTGTAAACTCATTACTGTAGGTGGGATGTCTACGTATCCATGGAGGTTGAAGCATGTGGGCTACCTTCAGTGTTGATTAAATTTGGAATAAGCATCTTGCAAAGATGTGCAAATTGACTTACCGACCAAGAAAACAGTTATATAGTGGGAAAATAAGGTGTTATGGAATAACTACCAAAATTGGCTAAAACCGCAAAAAGTACTGCACTCGTTACACATAAAAGAAAAGGCTTTGAGAGGGAGCACAGCTGCAGCTAGCATGAGCTCCAAGTGGTGGTGTTTCAGTCTCCAGGTGGTATTGTTTCTGTCTCCAGGTGGTATTGTTTCAGTACCTGTGGTTCCAAGAGACTACACCGGGATGGAACGGAACGCTATCTTCTGTGGCTCTGCCCTGTGATGTGTAGCAGGTACAAGAACAAGACGGATGGATAAGCTGACAACTTACAACCCTGAGCCAGAATTCTGCCAAATATTGATGAAATGCTGTCCTTAGTGTGAACTTTGCTGATTATAATGTCATTATAATACCAAAACACACCTCCATCCCGAAGGCTACCTGCCTCCAAGGTGCGACCACTCCTCCTTGAGTCTGCACACTGAATTTTTCATAAGCTATACCTTTAAATGTGAAGCGAGAGAATTTTGCACCAATCATAATAAAGGTGTTTATGACTAAAGTCACTCAAACTCCACCTTGAAAGTAAAAAATAGTATAAAAATAGCCCAAGAAAGTGAGGATTTTAGGGAAGACCATCAGGAACAATTCGAGAACTCCATCACTGACTGCCTCTGACTTCTGGGACCGGTCAACTGGCTGAGCCTTTCTTCCCCCCATAGGGATGCCTGTGGGTAAGACTTAGACTATACTGGGCACTCCTTCTGGAAACTTAGAAACATATATAGAGAATCTCTTTCCTACCTTTTGTAGCCAGGCTGTATTTATTACAACTTTGTCATGCGTTTTGTGTAACTAACATTACTTTTATTCGCACGTGATTTGCAGACAGTGTTTTTCTCACCAACAATTCAAAGAACCTGTATAGCTGTTGTTTAAACAAACTGCGCTGAGTTCTCACTGGACGTGACCACAGATTCGAGAGTGGCTGTGCGGGTTCAGGAGCATGGCTGGACTGACGGTGTGGTCTGCTATCAGTGAATCCAAATCATGAGAGTTTAACACAGGTTAAACACAACTGGACTGATAGTGGTGAATTGGGCATCAATCAAAACTTAAACCTAGCCGCACCTAGCCTCCCACTTTGGTGAGGAGTGTTAGAATGCAAGGGGGTTTATTTTCTGCCAAAACTGCCTTGTCCCTTTCACGTAACAGGTGTGTTTTCTCTGTCATATGGAATTTATACTGATAATGCTAAAGGGAACAAACAAACAAACAAAAAAAGATAAAATTACACCTAGTTGGATTCACTTTAGATCACCATCTATCCATTTACTGGAAATGCTATGGCACATGAAGTCCTATTCAAGACTCAAAACCATTGCTGCCTAAAATAAATTTTACTGCCCCAAATGAAGTAGAAAAAAGACCCTCTGCAGTCATTCTTATAACGTAATGACCAAACATTTTGAAGTTCTAGTCATTAGCTTCTCCTGGATCTATGAAATGGGTAGCTTCAGCCATATTGAACTCAGTATTTATACAGAGTCCTTGCTAAGTATTTGACCTTAAAAATAATGTAAATACAAACAGGGTTCTCACAAATGCAAGCCCCTCAGAAAAACAAAGAGGATCACAGGCTCTAGAAGCAATGGATATGAAAGGGGGATTTTTATTAGTGTATACAAAAACCTGAAGGGAAATGCAAAAAGAACAGAGCCAGGCTTTTTTAAGTGGTGTCCAGTGACAGGACAAGAGGCAACTGGCACAAACAAAAACACAGGAGGTTCCCTTTGAACATTAGGAAACACTTTTTTCCTGTGAGATTGACTAAGCACTAGAATAAATTACCCAGAGAGATTGTGGAGTCTTCAAAAGCCATCTGGACATGGTCCTGGGCAAGTGACTCAAGGGGCCCTGCATGAGTAGAGAGGTTGGATCAGGTGAAATCTAGAGGTCCTTACAACTCAACCATTCTGTGATTCTGCAATTGTTTATGCCAGCCTTCACTCATTCCTGAAATGAAGTGTCCTAGAGCCTGATCCAAGCAGTATGCATAGCCATTGCTCCTTTGCTTCTAAAATATATGTCAATAAGACATCAGGGTGGTATCAACCCATGACTGTTCCACTCATACACACATGATCTTGTATTTATGTAGTCGATTCAAGTGAGAATAACCATTTCTGCCAGCTTTATTGTTAATAAAGGAACTCACTGCTAGAGAACTCCAACAACAAGTAGTTACAGACTGAATCCATCTCTTCTGAACCACCTACATAGACCCAAAAATGTGACGTGAGGCACTGGAGACTGGATATCTGATTGAAGAGGGAACTCACTGAAACAATCCATATTAACTCACAGAACAGCAATATTAGGATAGCAAATGTCACTTCATTAGTGGAAAAAAATATGAATGTTGTGATTCTACTGCAAGTTTTTAAGTTATAAATGCATCCATATTTGTCACTTTATCACAGACAAGAAGAACACATAGTAATAATTTAGGGTGAGAAGGAATACATTGAGCAGGAATTCTATTTTATTCCCTGCTATAAATTAGAAAAGATCACAGGCAAAGTTTTTGGGGGTGGGGAAGAGGAAAAAAGTTTTACCTTTAATTAGAGCCAGGTACCCATTGCTGTACAGTTTACTGCAATTGTATTTAACCCGGATAACCCTTGTTAAGGTTTACATCTGGTTTCCTAAGGAGGTCCAGGTAAAGGGGAAACAGTATAGTCAAGCTTAGCATTTTGAACGTGGACTTGGTAATCAATTTTTTTTATTGTTTTAAAGTTTATACTCAAGGATAAAGTGTATTACATGAATAAATTCCCAAATATCCTATATAATTTAGGAACAGACAAAAATACATGCACAAATAGCAAATATAAGCACTGATATATACACATGTGAACACACACGCTCTCCCTACAGCAATTCCTGTTTTACTGATTTAGTGTATAGTCCCAAGCACACTGAAATCAGCAGCCCTCAATAGTAAATTATCTTGGATTTCAGAGGTATATCACCATACTTTTTTTTCCTGAAGAGAAGACACATGTTACAGACAGTATGTATGCCACAGTCCTCTGGCCTGTGAAAAGGTCTCCCTGTAGCTCTCCTGTGTAAGTCGCAAAATGTGTAGACAGGGTTTTTCTATCCCAGACTAACTCTCTTAACTGGTTTCTGTTCCTATTTTGTATACACGAGCATGAAAGAAATGAAGGACTATCATGTTTCCATAACTAAGCTTGCACCTTGCGATGATCCACACTTGTCTTCCATGTGGTTCTCTGGTTACAGCTCTAGCTATAGCACGCTCTCAGTTAATCAGCCCTTGAACTCCATTATGTAAACGATTTTAAATCTAGAAAGTAACTCTGCAGAGTAGTACAGCTGTTAAACACTGTGTTTGTGAAGGGACAGGTTGCAGGAAAAAAAGCAAACTCTAAATAAATCTATTCCCCAAATGCATACCTTGCACAGACACTGCAGAGATTAGACTAATGACTATGGGAGGCTAAAACCCAGGGTGGCAAATTCTTACTTTTCTCAATAAGCACAAAGTTATTCATCAGAGACAATTTACTTGGTTTTGTGCAGGAGATGTGAACACCACTTTTCAAGATATTTTTTCCTATGTCAATCTTTTTAAATAAACAAGTTATATTGTGTAGCTGTTGGGTGTGTTCAAGTGATATGACCTTGCCAAGTACAGAGTGAAGTGCTTTATATAGAATAAACTTTATATTACTTAACAATATATAACGATGAAGTATAATCAGTCATTTGACTGTGGTGACTCATGATAATTACTGTATTAAACTTTGATAACAGCATTTTTCCCTCCCTTCTGTCTCATCTCATCTTTCCCTGCACTACCCCCAGGCTTCAGCAGTCTTTACCAGCCTTCTGGTAATATTCTGCTTTGTACAGTGCCAGTAATACTGTCTATCATCTCAGGCCTCTGCTTCCTGGAATCATTAATACTGTGCTTTGGAAATTATTTGAGACAGAAGGCTCCACAATTGTACTTACTTGTTCAGTCTAGTTCCCTGAAAAAAGATTTAGTGCATTTTCAAAAGGAGAATTTTGCAGATAGGAGCCCAAATGGATTTTCAACTAGGCTTCAACGTTTTTGAAACCTATGGATGTTGAATAGTCTTTTACTAGTTGCCATGCCAACTGATACCAGAGGAACACTCTGCTGTGTGTTCATCCCCTAGAAAGCTTCACCAGATGTCTTCAACAAATTGCCATGAAAAGACTTGGGTCTGTCAGTCTTGTTAGGAGATAAAAATCAGACTGAAATGTCCCTGCCTCCACTTCTGATAAAACCAGCCCATAAAATATGTAGACCTGCATTGCTCTCACAGTAAACCAGCAAAATCTCTCGCCCCCACCCTAACTCCCCCTCACTTCCTGTAGCAGGATTTTTAAATATTTATGTTCTTATTTCTACATGAAGCACAAGGCCATTATGCTTTGCAGCTGACATCGTCTGGCAGTGCAAAGCTAGAAGCATCTGGTTGGCAGTGGAGAAAGAGAACAAGTTGATAAATTATTGATTTACATAAATCAACACCCTTTAAATATTGGTCTTTTGAAGGAAAAAAAAAGCTTTTGTTATTTCAACTAGAAAAGTGTTAAGATGATAAACACTGTATTAGTTGCTTTGTGTTTTTCTGGCCCTGCCTTGGACAGTAAATATATCTATGCAATATACTGCCATTCCCTGGAGCGGCAGTATGGAAGCACAAAAATGTTTTTCTTAGTGATCTGATCTTTCAGCTGTAATTTTTTTTTTTATATATATCATGGCTGTGTAGATGTAACACTGCATTCAAAAATTCAAGACAACCACAGAAAATAGGTTTAAGAATTAATAGAATTAATAATATTTCAGAGATATGTGCCTCACAGGATGACCTGAAGAAACAAAACTATGACTCCAGCAGAATCTGTGGGTACACAGCACCTCAGAAGAACTGTTCATAGCTTTTACTATATATATACACCCACTTTTTCAAAAAACTGTAGGGCACTGGGCACTCAGGTTACTGAATGAAGTGCAACAGAGCATGATTTGTGAATAATCTACAGTGAACTTCTGGAAAAAAGAAACAAGGTAATGTATCATAAAATACTTCATTCTGTTACTTCACTGCTTGTCAAATTGTCCTCATACGACATTACAGAGTTCCTTCATTAGCAGGCACACTGTTGTTTAATATACAAAAATACATAGTTTGTATATGTCATAATTTTTACATTTAAAATAAAAATGTATTTTCAGGTAGTTCAACTAGATTTTAAAATAAAGCCATACTGAATTCCTATTCTATGTATTTGGTTTTTTCCCAAGCATTACCTTTGATACCAGTCTGATATACATACAAATTCTTGTGGCACTAACTTTTTAGTAATCAGTATTATATTATTTATATATACTCAATCCAATTATCAGTCATTCAACAAGCTTCAGCCCATCATCCGATTATATTGTTCCACAAAAATGATGCTGAGAAATGCCAGTGTAGCCCAAAGCATCAAATACTGTCTTATGTTCTAGGTTCTCCTTTTGAAAATGTGTCAAATTTTTCAAACAGTCCAGGGAATTAGGCTGAATCTAGCAAGTACAATTGTGGAGCCTTCTGTCCAATGTGGGTTTCCAAAGAAAAGGACTGACATGAAAGCTCTGTCTGGGATGCTAATGAAGTGTGGAAGCTGTCATGTGAAACAGTTCCTTCTACTTCAATCCTTACATCGCTGGCTCAGGGCTTTCTCAAGCCTGCTCTTGAAAACCTCTGAGGATGCAAACCACACATCCTCTCCGGGCAACCTGCTCTACTCTGGACTGCCCTCATGGAGAAAAAGGTTTCCCTTTATCTCTAGCCTGAATTTGTCTTGTTTCAATGTATGCCCACTGTCTCTCACTCATGTTATCATCAGGCTGCCAAGAGCCTGGTTCCCTTTTCCCAACATGCAGGTCATAGGTAGAAGAAGGCTGCTCTGAGGTGCCACTGAAGCCTTCCTTTCTCCAGGCAGAAGAAGCTCCATCACTCAGAGTGCCCTCACAGACAGGTGCTCCAGCCCCTGAGCAACCTGGTGGGCCTCTGCTGGGCTTGCACCAGTTTGGCAGTGTCTCTCATGGACTGGGGAGCCCAAACCAGAAGATACAGTATCTACGTGTTGTCTCAGATGTCTAGAGTCAACGGTGATCCTCACATCGCTCCATCTCCTGGCTGTGCTCCTACTCCTGCAGTGCTGGATGCTGCTGGACCTCACTGCTGCCAGCCCCAAGCTGGCTCCTGTGCAGCTTGCTGTCCTTGGAGCCCTGGGGGTTTTCCTGCAGAGCTGCTGCCCAGGCAGGCAGTACCCAGCCTGGACCACTGCCTGGAACCTTGCCTTCCCAGGGGCAGGGCTTGGTGTTTCTCTGGGCTGAACTGCACAAGGACCACTCCTCCAGCATGCCCAGGTCCCTCTGGATGGCAGCCCTGCTCTCTGGCATGTCGGCTCTTCCCCTCAGTTTGGTCTCACCTGCCAGCCTCAGGAACAAGTGTTCCCTTACCTCCTCCTAGTTGTGGAAAAAGTTAAGTGGGATAGATACCAGGACAGATCCATCGTTCTCCACCTGTTAGCAGTTTCCAGGTAGAGTATGACCCATTAACCACCACCCTCTGCATTTAATCCAATATTTACCCACATAGCTTCTCACCCATAAAATTTTATCTAACATTGTTTTCTGGATTCTTGTTGGCTAAATTTAAATATTCTGGATTCTATCTTCCACAAACTGCAGCAATTTGATAGTTCCTTGAAAACGCCTGGTTCTGGGGGGAAAAAAAAAAAGAATTTATTCATAGCACAAAATTTGCATTCCTCCTAAATGACTGCATATCTGGAAGTAAAATTCAGAGAAATCAAAATCCCTAAACTCTGCCCAAAATGATTACTGCAGAAAATGGAAACATTTCAGAAGCAGCATAAGTACCACTTTGATTCTGATAACTATTTTACGTGAAAGATATTCATATATTCTCAACATATTTTAAACACGAACTTCCAAAATAAGTACATGCAAGAGTTCAGATATTATCATAAGAAGAAATTAAAACACATGACTTCCACAACCCTAGGTTTCTGCTTCTGAAAAAGGGCTCTGAATAACTGGTCTTTCACCACTGTTGAAGAAGAATAAAAAAACTTCAGAGAAGTTCCACCCTCCCAGCTTGTTTTTTAGGGCTCACAGCTGTGGAGACTATTTTGAGATATGTTATTGTCCTATCTACTGCAGCACACATAAGCTATCTATGTGTAAAGCTATAAATAGAGGTTTCCTATACTGTACTGATGCACGTATGTGCACCAGTATATTTTCTATGTTAAGAGGTTTAGTCATGGTGGTATGTTTATATTAATACGCTAACCGCTATGTTTCCACTTGCAGGCGTAATGAAGTACATTAATACTTTAACTTCCTCGTGACTCTCTCCCTGCAGTTAAATTACTTGCTAACAGGAGAGAACTGTACCACAGTCTAGAGACACTGTCTTGACAGTCCTGCACAGATCTGTGGCACTGTAATGACAAAATGGCTGTAGCTGCAAGCTGTACACTTGAACTGAACCACTGTGGAGAGGATAAAGTATAGAATACGTCTTAATCACCCCTCTTATGCAGTATTGACATAAGAGTAGGATGATGAACCTGTGATTCCTTTTCAGCATTATCTGTGTCCATAATTGTGTGGTTTATTTTTTTTTAAACAAAGCTTGTCAATTTCATAATGAAAATATGTATAAAAAAAAGGTTAACCAAAATGGAAGTGTGGCTTAATGTACATGGCTTTTAAGAAGTTGTATAAGCATAATAATGTATAAACAATCAAATGCAGATTAACCCCCAGACGCAAGAAAGTAGTAACCTCTCTTACCCCACAGTAGTGCCACCAGTGACAATAAACACTACTTCACAGATAGACTATGCCTTCACCTGATTGTATTAACACAGAGCAAAATCAGATCACAAAAGAAAGTAAAGTTGACTAATAAGTAAATTCCTGTATCTTGAATCTCAACATTATACATGAAACCCCGACAGATTTTTTGTTTTCATACTTAAATCAGTTAAGAATTTTCTATTTTTGTAAAACCATACAGATATGCTAACTACCATCTGCACTATGCTCTGTTCATTAACAAGAGAAGGTAGTAAGTAACCTCCCAAGTAAGTTTTGTGGGATATTTTATTGTAAGATATTTTAGATCCACTACAGAAGTCATGGTATTTTCAGTGCTGTAGCCAGTGACATGAATCAAGGTTAACATTGAAATAAAAAATAATATTTTAAGCCATCTCCCTCTGCACAAGTGTTTTACCAAACTCATGTTTAAACTATGATAGCACTTGCTACCAGAAAATTCATAAATACAATTGCAAGCAGCAAATAAAAGACTTAAGTCTTGAGAAAAGACCTGAAATCTAGGCAAGGTGCTCTTTAAAGAATATAAAGGAGACAAGGGCATGAGTAACATCTACTGACGAATAAGGAAAAGAGCCATCAGGAAGTCATACTCAATAGAACAAGAAAAGTGCTAATATGTTGACCCACCATTGCCTCAGAGGGTCTTTCTGCTTCTACAACTTGAGATGTGGAAACAGAGTGCCAGAAACAAACCATTCTAAAAGACTGAATCTTTCAGTCCTCATGGAATTTGTCTATATATGCTTACATCTTATAAATATTTATGTTTGTCCCCCTCCTAGTCACAGCGTTCATTAGGGTGACCAAGTGGTTGTCTGATGAATGCATATTTACAGCCTTTGCTTGCCCCCACTTGATCTTTCAACAGTGTGAGACAGTTGCTGTTGCTTGCGCATGAATGTTTGTGATGTCTCCAGTTTGATCTTCAAACACCTGCCATACCTTTAGCAGAGAGCGTGTTGTTCTGCAAGCTGTGAAGATTTCTGATTGCTGGAGTACTTCACTGACTTTCCATCCTCATTTCTTGTAAAATGTGACCATGACACAAATATCCTTGAATAATTTGGGGGTCAACCCCTTGCAGAAAGATCAGTTGGATGGACAGGTTGACAACTTCTTCATAAATACAGAAGGGTGGAGGGGAACCCTTTAAAGAAATAAAGGACTTTTTCAGTCTCTGAAGTAAAAAGTGAAGAGCCCTTGAACATGGCAATCAACCAATGGCTGCATTTCTCAAGAACAATCTCTCTTAAACTCATGGCAGGCACACCACCTTCTACATCAGACACTTAAAGATAGTGCATGACCTGTGATGCATCTTCTAGAAATAAGGCAGGGAATGCCTTTGGTTTCTTAAGGGATACTGCTTTATACACTGACAGTCATATTTGAAGAGCTCATGTTTTTCCATTTGTCAGAGTTTTGATGTGTCTTTTAAGAACTTCATTAAACGCAACTGCAATAGTACTGGCTATTAGGTTTTTCAATAAAACAAGAAATTATGCCATTGGAACTAGTATCTGGAAGTATGTGTGGAAAACTGGGTCACAAAGACTGAGTTCCTTTGGATTCAGAAATACTTAAAACCATTTGATTTGTATTTGATGTTATCTGAGATCATATTGAGTTTCTGCTGCTGCTTTCTCGTATTTTGTATACTGTATGTCCAAACATAGAAAACATAGAAATCTTTCTGTGCCAAAGAGCTTTTCTTCTGTTAGAGCATTTTACATGAAGAAAGGGCTATCCAGAGAGATGACTTTCTAGCGCAATGACCGTTGACTGTAGATCAGGTGCAAGAGGACTGTCCAGTGTTTTGCAGGGCCACAAGAAGTCCCTATAGTCACCAGAACTGTCCAGGAGGACAAAGCAGAAGCTTGCCTCACAACAGCGTGCACAAATAGGGTGTGAGGGGGACAAGGTTTCTAGGAGAGGGCGGCTTGAAGAGCTGCTCTTCTTCAACAGTATGCAACTCTCACATTTCTTCTCTGAAATGTATCATCAGACTACTGATGAGGCCTTTTGCTTCAGAAATGAGGTATCATGGAAGATATGTTTGGTATTTCTTCTTACAGCAACAGTACAGTTCTTTGCTGGTTAATCATGTAAATTTAGCATTCTCAGGAGGCAAACCCATTGAAAACATGCATGCATAAGTGTAAGACTTGTTCAAAGCTATAATCTGTTTCCATATTAGGGGTAGTTCTATGACTTTAAACCTAAGTATGAATACCACTAAATGTTGTTGAGGGTCTCTTCATTACTTCTGTTTTAAGAAGTTATATTGTAAACCTAAAGTGAAAACCCTTCCAATCAAATTAGTTAACTATCTTATGGAAGAAGTCCCGCATACAAAAAAATAAATCCCTAAACAAATACAGAAGATTCTGATCCCAATCCTTGCAGCAACAGAGCACAGAGAACATATGGCTGAGCAGACATCTAAGCTGTACCAAATGCTGTAGTACCTACTTCTCCACCTCGTCAACTGAGAGCCCTCAATGGAGTGCAAACGCTCTTGCCTGCTTTTCTTCTAGCTCCACAATACTTGCATGTGTAACTACAGTACCTTACTTTAAACTGCAGAAGTAGAGGGAAAGCGAAGGGACATTGTTTCTTTTTAAATGCCTCCTGTCCTGCTGAAGGACCTGTGCACCAAGACAGACATCTCTACTTTCATGCTGGGCACTCTGGGCCCAACCATATTATTTGCATCACCAGGTGCACCCAGAGAAGAAAGCTTTTTGTGCTGGATTCCGAGCGTATACTTGACATTTAATATTACTTGCTGACTCTTTATACTGAACTAAGTGAATATTTAATGTGGATTAAACCACTCCCTGAAGAAATTTTGACTCCATATGCATTTGAGGAAAACTGTCCAATTTACGAAGTAACAGGTACTGGTGAGGTAATGTTGCATCATTTCAAGGAAAACTCCAAGCCCTAGCCTTTCTTTCTTTAAGAAAGAAAGAAGAATCTTGTATAAAAACTATCCAATATTATTTTCCTTCTAACAAAATAATATATTATATTCCTTCCAGAAAAATAATATGGCATAAAAATGAAGTAGATCTAAAAAAGCATGAGTTAATTTCTAACAAAAGTGGTTGCGATGAGGGAACCTTTGGCAGTATCCTGGGTACGGGATTTTTATTTCTTTGTTTTTAAAAGGCCTAGCTGCTAATGCTTCACATGCATGATAAGGTAAATCTTAACTTACGTTTTCCTAATACTGAAGGTGTTATAAAACATGACAATAGTGTGTATTTCAGTCCAAGAAAACATCTAAGACAGTAGATTTTGCCTAGGGATACCTAGGAAAGAATGTAAGAGTGCAAATATACATGATATTTTGCCTAAGCATCTTTAAGACACACATGACTTACAGATAGGGTTAGATGTTACAATACTTCCACAGCTTTGTCTTCCATTGCTTGGACATCACCCTTCCTCCATTCCTCTGGAACTGCACAGATTTTTAACATCCATAATAGATGTAAGCAAGGAGTGCCAATACACCACATGCAAAAAAAAAAAAAAAGATTATTTGTTCTGAGCTTACTTTCTGTTAAACTGATTGGAGTCTCTTTACATCTTACAGTGAAGACTGTCAGTAATCACTATCCAAACTTTCCATTTGTCTCATCATTCTGTGGACCAAAATTCATGTTAAATTTAATTTTCCAAACTATTTTTTTCACTTGTTTTAGGGGAGTTTGTTTGCCATTTTATAGCACTGACACCTCTCTAAGTAGAAAAAAGAAATGCATCTCTCCAGTAGGTAGAGAAACACTTAACATAGTGGACTGTTGTACACAGATCCTTCTCCAAAAGCTGGAATAACTTAAATTCTACCTTTTACAGGTGACAGCCTGAGGACGGGAGCCAGAGTGTTCATCTTATAAGATGAGGTAGTGACGTAAGGCTACAGACGTGGCAGCCATTGTTGTTTTTCTGGTTATTTGAAGCACATCATACAGCAATTTTTGTATCACTGGTGATAATTTGTCTGTTCTTTCCCACATCCCTGCCTGCACATAAAACTTGATTACAAGATTATGTGTATATTGATGACAAACAAACAATGTACATATTTTCTATTAGCATATTAAAACCTATTTAAATGTGAAATACTTTCTAGGTTTAGATGCCTTGAAGATCATGTGCCCACAAGTCTTGAAGAAGTCAGTAGCAGCAAAATCTATCATGTTCATGTAGAGAACTTGTTATATCTCTTAAAGTGAATTTAATTAGTGTGAGCAGTAGCTTGCTTAAGAATTCAAAAAGTAAAACAAGCTTATGAAAAGATATGCTATAGTTACCTTTTAGACACCTTTGTTGTTTAGTAATTTCATTGCTGCTCTGTGATGCTGTATCACCACTGAGCAACATGAAGTCACTTGGCACAAAGCCCTTAAGCTCTTTCCCTGTAATCTTGAGTTTGATCTGTAGACACTGAGAAATCCTAAAACTTAATGAAATCAGTTTAAAAAATCTCCAAGTCTACTGTGATTAGGCTTTAATGAGTCATATTTTCCCCTTTGCCATCTTTCTCTTTCTACCTGTTTAATTTTACCATTTTTCACAAGAAAGAGATAGGCTGGGTGTGAACGTGCCACAGGGACGCTGTGCAGCCCTAGGATAGACTGTTTTCCTTCACAAACATTTCTAAGCTGCCTCATGTGTTTAAATGGGTTAAGAGAAAAAAATATGTGCAGATTTTAATTTATTGTAATCTTCCAGAGCTGATATGAAAAAAAACAATTCACGTGGAGTACTTGCTCCACAATCAGCAAACAAACAGCCTTTCAAAACAATAAAAACTACTGAGACTTTGAAATAAATTTTCCCCCCTCAAGTGTTGCAGATGACGCATCATAACTAAATTTTATTCCTAGTCACAGTATTCTATGAAGCTACCCGGGCAAGACTCACTGGGAGTTTCACTGTGAAGCATTAAGAGCTCAGAAAATATGGAAATTTTGGAAGAGATTTATCTCCTGCTGCATAAGACTATTTGGCAGATGGTCACTAAAAGATTTTTTCACTGTTAAGTATCAAAATTATTTCTGTTTTGAGTGCTTTATTAAAATAACGTTAGTGTTAAAAATAGTAGGCAGTATTTGGTGGCTGACTGGCAGTTGGCCACGTTAAAGCAGTAAACTGAAAAGCTTTATTCTGTGCTGTTGCCAGAAGTAAGCCTCATTTCTCTGACTTTGATTCAAGACTAAGGAGCAGGTACACTTTTCACATATTCAGTAGAAATTTTGCATGGTTGCAGAAAAATCTTTAGTCTATTCAGCAAAGTTGGAGGTATATTTATCAGATAGGATTCTGTAATTCTTCTATGCCAATTGCACATTAACCATATGAAGACAGTTCTAGTTTCCTCTCTGCAGTGCAGCTCCAGCTAGAGTGTACCTCAGAAAAGAAACAGATTATTTTTTTTTTCCTAAAATACGGTATTCGGAAATGTGAAGCTGCTTTAATGGTTAAAACTGGGGCTGTATCCAGTCTATTTACTTTGGTTCCTAGGCAGACTGAAATGCCCAGGTATAAAATAACTTTTATGTCTCATTCTCCAGTGAAAATCTAGAAAAAAGCAGCTTAAAATCCAGTAGGAACACAAGTTACCTAACAACAGAAATTTCTTCTTTAAGAGAGAAAAAAAAGGAATCTCAAATGCAATGAGTCACATTTAGCTCTCAAAGATACATGCCCTGAATCGGTTTCCTTGAATTACATTGCAATAATTTGTGGGGGTTTTTTTTAATTTTTTTTTTTTTAAATCTTGTAATACCTGAAATCGAGATGCCCATGATGGCACTCAGTCCCCCTGAATTTTGATACGGGGCACTTTGCTCTGTTCATTTGCATGGGAAACATACTGCCACTAAACTTTGTTGAGCAGTTGGAACAACTACATATTTCCTCTTTGTCAAGCCTGTGTGTTCTTACTAAGAAGGTTAGTGTCTCTCTGTAAAGCACTGCTACAACTGTTTAAAGAGGAGGCTGAAAACGCGCAGAGATACCTTCCCATGCAATATCTTTTCCTATTGCATTTGCTACAGTGTAAGTACTGCTTTGTTTCACTTAAAAAAAATTAATAACTCCATAAAATTCAACAGATCTAGAGTTTCATTGGTTTAAATAAGAATTTGGCTTTGGAGAGCAGGCATTGCACCTTCTTTTACTAAAGGCCTTATCATGCTTGCTGAGAAGTGTGTTACAAGCAGAAAAGACTCCCTGAAGAACCGGGGTGAAAAAAAAAATTAAAAAATTCAAGAGTAGTTCCAGCTGCTGACAGCTAGTAGAAGAGATCACCAGGAATGTCAAAATGCATGCAACAGGAAAATATTTCCTGCAGGCATACTGTCAAGAAAAAACAAAGGCAGACAATAAGACAAAGTGAAAAATTAAACCACAAGAGTGTTAAATTAGATAATCTTAAACATATCTACATGTCACCCTCCAGGTAGGCAAAGATATTAAGGAATAACATGTATTGATCGAAAACGTTGCGTGGAAAGTCTTACTGCAAAAAAATGCAATGCAGATTTATGCAAAAGCATTGGCAATCATCTTGTCCTGTACACTAAAATCCCAATTTACGCCATAGGCCAAAGTCTTACGATTTACTTGATACTCATCAGGTGAGTGAAAATGAATTTCTTCCTGAGAGGAGAGTTTAAGCCAGAGCGTTTCCTTATTAAAGTCTGCACAACAAACCGAAGCTCACTCAGCTCTGCCTGCCTCAGAGAGAGCACAGAAAAGAGACCACCTCTCACAGTCAGGCTGGGGGTAGCACCAGTTGAGAGCAGAACAGGGAGCCAGTGCCCCTGCGAATGGCATCACAGTAATGTCATCCCAGCCACAGAGCAACCTGGGGGGAACAAGGAGAGCCACGCTGAGCCCCTCCTTCCCAGACCTCCTCTTTTATCTCCCTGTTAATGGCAGAGCAGCAGCCAGCGTGACTTGAGCAGATTTGCCTAATTGTACATACCTCTCACCCCACCGCCGGCATTACCTTTGCTCCCCTTTCTTTAGGGTCGGAAGGTACATGCTCCCACTTCACGAATATGCACAAAGACATTGAAGTATGCACTTAACCTCAGCTGAGTAGAGATAGAGACCCCAGGGAGACTGACTGCAGCGGCTGCAGCAGCTGGGCAGAGAAAGGGAAGGTTTTGAGCATCACTGCTCATGCAGAGAGGGAGTTTGTTGGATGAAAGGCTTATGCACAAACCAACAACATTCAGGACAGTGATCAGGCCACCATGAGGCTGAAATTATAGCTGATTTCTGTGGTGGTGTGTGGGTGCTGTGGTGGTGTTCGTCAGAGAGTAAAGCTTGCAAACGTGACTGGTGCAGGGAGGGAGGTTTGCTAGACAACATTGGTAGAGCTTCATTCACAGCCCATGCAGTTTGTGGTTTTAGTCCAGCCCAAGATTTCATGAAATAGCTTTAATAAAATTATTTTAATACTATTTTAGCACTAGTCAATGCTATCTTAATAAAATGTGAATTATGAATGACAGTTTCAAGATCTGTGAATATAGTGTTTGTACTTTATAATGGTAGTCAGTGTGTCCCAAAGCCTCTGAGGGATCTGGATGTAAACACAGAACTTTAGAAGTTTTGGGCTTTTTGGTTTCCACTGCAACAAAAGAAAAATAATTAATTTGGAATACTAATGTCATGGCAATAAGTTCCTAAATTGTTTTTCACTTTATGTTAACTGTAAAGATGCAAATTCAAATGAAACAAACTTTTAAAGAGAGCAATTTAGAGTTTATTGCCATTATTTCTTTAAAAGTGAATTATTTAACTTTTACTTAAGTTAAAATAATGCTTAATGTAGTGATCTAATTGATATATTAAAGCTGAACATTACATTAAGACCACTTTCATGGCTATTATACAAACTCAGCCAATGTTATTTTTGCTATTAAAGACAATTGTTTACTCAAAAGTTATTGTCTAATGCAAATTATTTCTTCTGTAAGAGTGGCAGGATAAAGTCACTTTTGTAATTTTAGCATAATTAAAACAAGAGAGTCTCCATTGCTCTGGTTTAAATTAAAATAATGTTTTCAACAAATAAAGTATAGCTTACTCTTACGAAGTGATAATGTTATAAGGAAGGCCCACAGAAAGAGTACGTCAAGGATTAATGATGCAATTAAAAGTATTGCAAATTTAGTTGTTATCACAATGCTTTTTGTTTAGAAGCATTAAGCTGTACCATTTTAAGAAAAGTGACTATTTCATGAGTCAGGCTGCTTAAAAATGAAATCGTATTGCTTACTCACAAGAGCTGGAAACAAGCAGATAAAGTGTGCAAGCTGTGAAGAGTGGTTTTCACTGTTGAGTTCTGGACCAGGTTAAAAAGAATTGTAGAAGTGTGTGAAACCACAGACATTTTTAGGAAGATGGAGATGAAGACTGTAGAGGAAAGACCTCCTTATATAGCCAACATATAAACACTCACCATTTCCATTGTTTCATTTGAATGTACTATTTCTTTGACTCCTTTAAGATGAAACTACAGATTAGGCTATTCTAACAACAAAGTCAAAGTTAATTAGTCTTAACTAACAGCCAAGTTGTAAACTACTTGAGGTCAACTCCACCCTCAGGAAAATGAGCATTAGTGAGACATTTTAAAGCACTGTCTGTTTTTATAAGCAGTGCAGGGAAAGGCTAAGCCAATAAAACATGATCATTCCATTCTATTCTATATTTTAATATTAACCTCTAACGGACAGAACACTGCCATGTGCTTTGATGACAAAGCCTTGCACCAAACTAATAACAGTATGTGAGTAAAGGAAATTACTGTCATTTTGCTTTGATTTTGGTCACTGAATGTAATAAGCAAACAACAGTGAAACCTCTATCAAACAAGCTGTGATGAGAGGTTCTTGCACAACTTGGACAACAAAGAGACTCCCAGAGACTGGTGTGAGGCTTCCTTTTTTTACCCTGCAGATAAATCATTAAGGTCTTAGTTGGTTCTGGATTTTGGAAAAAAAAAAAGAAAATAAAAATCTTCACATGTTATTTGGAAATTCTAGGCGTGAGCAGCTGTTGTTAATTATGACTTCATTTTCTCCTCCAGACTTCTTTGGTTGCATGCCATAACTGCATGGGGCATGGGGGTTTACGGCTTGAAAATAGCCTTGTCATTTGGTGAAGTCTAACAGAGCAAAGGGGGATTGATAAATGATAAAAATGTTCCTTGGAAAGCTCCTTAGATCAGATTAGTTCTCAGTTGTTTGTTTTTAGAATCCCAATAGTCTTGAACAATTAAAAGGTAAATACATGAGGCCACACAATTCATGAACCATATAGAAAATATTTAACAGCTATTGAATTACTCTTGAAAGTAACTCTTCCGCCCTTTATTTACATGCTCTGTTTATATGCTCTGCTTAGAATGTTAAATAAATTGAGTTAATCACATAATTAAACTCCAATTTAACTTGTAGTCCTCATATACTGAACATCAGACAAATGCTTAAGTACCTTGATGAACTGGGGTCTTAGGGTGTGACTCTAAAAGGTACTATTCAATCTGGCCCTGAGCCAGCAGCGCTAACCTGCAAAGCTTTAAGTCTGTGGAAGACAAATAACGAGTTCCTCAGCAAACTGTGGGATTTTGCCCCCTCCCTCACAATTCCTTTCCTTTACTGGATCACTAGAAGAGACTTCAACTTTTCAATGGGCCGAATCTTCAAAACAATGGTGAAAAATCTCACTCATTAGTTTCTGCATAGAGGTAAATTGCTGTTTCAAACAAAGGGAGATGGTCCAGATAATCTAGTACTATTAAAATTCATATGGGGGTTAGGGTTATTGGATTAAGAGTGTGGTGATTTGTTTTATGGTCATTTTCACTACATACTTTACATTGCTGTCTTTTGGAATAAAACAAGATTTACTGTAATAAAATCTTTTTAAACATTTAATTTGTTTATTCCATTTCCATGAGTCCCACTGTTCTGTTTATTCTTTCTATTGTCCTTTTCCTTTTCTTGAGAAAAAATTTACCCTTTAAATGGAATTATTGAAATTAAGAACAGTGAGACATTTTGACCCAGTTCTGAGTTTGTTGCAGAATGATCCTGCACAGACTATGGTGAGGAAATGCATTAGGAAAATCCTTCTAATTTGCTGCTGTAAAGTGCAGCAGCAACAGGACACTTTTAGCTGGTGTTCAACGTAATTGTGAGAATGATGGGACTCAAACTGTCCTCCATGTGACATTTATCCTTCATCCAATCAGCAGAAACAACTAATGCACTGGAAGGTGTATTATATCCCATCTACTTCCCAATAAAGTCAGTGGTGTCCAATCAGACACCTATTGTTAGTAGAGAATCTGAAATTGATACAATCACCACATTGATCTACAGACAACTGTCTGTCATTTGCTTGCCGCCATGTCCTCCTCCCCTTCCACCATGCAGCCGTTTCAGAGCAGGAGCCCATGGCACTGAGTTTCAGAACACTCTAGTGATCATATTTGTTAGTGAGATCAGGCTAAATAATGCCAGTTTACTCAGCCCTAGTCCAAACAGGGGCTACTGGTAATGCTGCGTGGAAAGGTGGAGGGTGCCATGCGGCACAGCTCCCTGAGATAACCAAGGAAACACTTGCCTGCTCTAAGCCTTACTACCACACCTGGCCTGGAAGCACAGAAGATCAGGTTGATTGTTTCATTTTACACACTATTATCTCCCAAACCTGCTAGAGAATTTCCTACTGATGGACTGCTAGTAAGTTGTCTGGACTGGGAGTGCAAGGAAGGCAAAGAAAAAAAATAATCCTTGAAATATCCTTCTTGTACTCATGCACTCAGGAGGATAGATAGATGTAGGACAGAATGTCTTTTGTTCAGTTCAGTTACAAAGCCAGCAACATTACCTAGCAGCCAGGTTCATACTCACTATTAGACAGACTGACAACAGGCGGAGGGATGCACATACGACAATCTGTGACTTCTGCCACTAGAAACAAGTCAGAAATTAATTATGATATTAGTTTGAAAGTTTATAGGCAAGAAGTATTACACAGGTAATCCTTAAACACTGGATCAATCTCCATCTAGAATAAAATGTGAATCTTAAAATAACTGCTTAAAGTTCAATATTATTTTAGTGTTTACATCTGTTAGTGGTAGTTATCACCATAATTTTTTTCCATTCAACTTACAAAACATTAACTATAGTCTCCTCATTTTGTAAGCATAATCTTAAAAAAAGCTCCTTTTCTTGTGGGAGGCTACTAACATCAGTTTATTGAAAGCACATACCTCAAGCAGAGTTGGCTGTTACACAAATACACAAGTGAGTGATATTTCCTCTGATCTTATCATATGTTCTAAATTGAGACTGGATTATAATTATCAGTACTTAGATGCAGAGAAACTCCATGTATTGCAATATTAACAATTCAGTAGGAACCACTGTCCCCATTAGGACCTTTTGTCCTGCTGTGACAACCAAAGCGATCTACCTATCTCTCCCTGAAGATGTTAGTTTAATATGTTAAAAATAATGTTTAACTTGATCATTAACTGATATGCTTCCACAGGCTTGCAGCAGGTACAAAACAATCTACAGCTTAGAAATGCTACAGTGATTTATTTCTATTTTCATTATGTTCTTTTAGCAAAGCAGAAAGGAAAATTAAAAAAGGGAAAGGAAATCAAAACCAAGTGTGATGAAAGTTATAAATAGAAAGGCAATCAAATACATTGTTCCATTACATAATCAGAAAAAGTTAACACTCATAGAAATTAATATTCACAAAACTCCCAAATATTCTAGTCTCATTTAGGCTTAGATACTGACTATTAAGAATATGAATGGTCACTACTGCTTACTTGGATCATGTTAAATGAAAGACTTCTACATCATTCAATCATATTTGTTTCAGGTTCAGGGTATTGGCAGAGTTTGAAAGAAGCAAACCCAACATCCCC
>VXBO01014871.1:0-10255 GCA_013400135.1 Rhinoptilus africanus | reverse complement strand
TCTGCTTGTATTGTGTGGGTACCTGTATACATTCATCTTCTGCTTACTATGATTTGGTGACAATTCTTACATCCTAACTATTGTTTGATGAATTATACTTATTTGAATTAAAATATAAATATTTTAATAAAATACAGATTTAATGTAACTGTTGTAATTGATCATTAATTAAGTACACTTTGTTTAATCCTCAGAAGACATAATCACTGTCACAGGTGTTCAAATAGCAGGCCACTCACCTATTCCCTCTGCCACTAGGAAACAGACCCTTTTTTCTTCTTATTCAGAAACCTGGTTGGTCAAGCACAAACCAAGTTTATAACGAGCATAACATTCCACAGTTGTTGAAACCAGGGATGACTAACCAGTCTTCCAGGATCCAATATTGTTTTCTGAATCCTGCAAGTTGGGTTTATTTGTGCAACTGGGATACCACTTGGTCAGTAGACTGATGAAATTGAGAACAGATGCTACATACTTCTCAGATGGAGAAAGAAGATCTATGGTAGAATTGGCAGCTTTAACTGAACACAGCATTGCAAAACCTAGGTGTTCAGTAGCCCTGAAACATCTTGCTGGTGATAAAAGCATACAAAAATTTTACCTCCCTGACTGGTTGAGGAAGGAAACCTGCTTCACTGAACTCTACCTAGCCCATTAATAGGGGCTACTCACATAGATTATGAAGCACTGATTTTTGTATACTCTCAGCAAGCAAACTCTCTCAATAGTTTACTAGGTCTTATACTGTCATATTCTACAGGATTTGAAGCTGCAGCCTGATATAGAGAGTATTTAAGTTCTTTAGAGTTGAAAAATCATAAGCTGTAATGGCAAAATCCACTTTCAGAAAGAATTTCCAGTAGGACATTCAAGAAGCTTCTGGAGAGATGCAGATGACATAAAACTGACTCAGATATTGCTATATTCTTCATTTCACCCTGAGATGCTTAATGGTGGATATACTCTTTCAATATATAATTTTCTCCACCATACCACAAGTCACTTCCCCAAAATCTACCATAGTCTCAGTTTTACCAGGTTGTACCCAGATACAGAAAAACAGCATTGTCCCATCCTTTTAGGGCATACAACAATCATCAAGGTGTGATTTACAGTATTGAAAACAACTGACATGTCTAAGAATTACAGAATGGACATTGAATCTTTGTCTATCAACAGGAAGAAATCACCCAAACTTATCTGCCTGATGTCTGTGTCATATCCTGGTCAAAGCAGAATTCAGACAAAAACAGGGACACAATAGCTAGGGCCTAGAAAGCTATTTTCGTCAGTAGAAGCTTTACCTGAGAATGCTAAAACAGTGAAAGCTATTGTCAGCATCCTCTGATGAATTCTTGTTTTTCCTGAAAACAATATAGGCCGATTAGCAATTGTAAGAGAGAGGTTGCAGTCTTCCATGTGAGGCACTCAATATTTATTTAGTGACCTTGACTTGCCATGAGGACTTCAGCAGAATAGACATATACCAATGTAAGAAAATTCAAGGAGTACCTCCACCATTAATCACCTTGGGGAGAGGGAGACTTGGCAGGGGAGGGGGGCTGGGGGTGTGTGTATTGTTGCATGCCAAACTGAGAACACACGGAAATTGAATAAATCAAATGTAGTTTCTAAAAACCAGACAAATGTAGTGCATTCAGAAATCACTTTGTTTTCAGTTGTGCCCTGGTATTCATCATCTGCCATACACACTAAAAAGAGTGTGATAAATTTTTTTGCTTTACATCAGAAGAATCTTTCTAGGAGTAGGTCCATTAAGTGCCTTCATTCTTTCGTACTTCTGAAAGTGAAAAACAGTAGGCAAACCGTAAAAAGATATGGAAAGGGAAACAATAATTCACACAGGAGTCAAACAAAGCAATCCAAGGAATGTCTTTTCTATGGCTTAACTCATAATCTGAATAGCACATGTTATATTTAGTGTGATATTAATTAACTAATATCAACCACAGAAATTGTTCCTCCTAAAATATGCTATCTCTCTGATTTTTATATTGAGCAACTGAAATACGTTTGCATAAGTCAATCAGCTATCTGATTAACAACACTTATAGAAAAGAATCAATATATAAATTCCTTTTCTTAAAGTAACTATTGTGAAGTATTTTTTATATTAAACTATTGTTTGCCTACACCACTTTTAAGGATTTTAAAGGCTCAAAAATCACGATGCTCCAGTTCTGCTTTTTAAACACCTGAGGTATAATCATGTGATAACAGAAACTGCAGATTGGCCCTAGGACCCTGCCTTCTAGTGACCATTATATTTTTAGCATAAGGGGTTTTATTATTACTATTACTATTACTATTACTATTACTATTACTATTACTATTACTATTACTATTACTATTACTATTACTATTACTATTACTATTACTATTACTATTACTATTACTATTACTATTACTATTACTATTATCATTTTCTGCACTTTATGACAGTAGTAGTCAGAATCAGTATTTGAATCACGCACTCTGAATCTTTAGCTTTACAGAGTTATGTGATGCAGCCACCTAGGTTTTTTAAAAATCAACAAAGAACCCTGAGCAAAGAAGAAAGAGGGTTTTTTCATTTTTTTTGTAGGAATGGATTTACACTGTGGTGGAAATAAAAAGAGCTGTTCTGACCTAATTGAATCTTACATTAGCGTGAGTTGAAATTATGTAAATTTATAAAGAACATAATCAGCTGCTATGCTATAATACTGTGACAAGTCTTTAAATTAAAATGACCATTACATTGTGACTAATTTCATAAAATGTATACCCTGGTGATATACATAAATAGATAGAGCCGTTCAATCCAAAACATCCATTGACACGAATTTATCTTATGGGTATGATACCACCCATTTCACGTGTCTGTGTGTAAGCTATAGATGAACTTGTTTTCTGGTTCCTAACAGTAACTTCTCTGTTAACTACTTGTGAACCTTATCCATATAAGTAAACTAATTCCTCCCTGATGAATAGGCAACAATGTTTTTAAACAGACTCATCATTTAAAAAGTATATTTAAAGCATATAGTAGACTAGAGATCCTTGTTCAGTATGTTGTTAGTACCTGAAAGATATTTGAGAAATCATTAATCTTTCTTTTTCATTGAGCACAGTTACCTTTTAATTTGAATACCTTTTTTAGAATCTGGAAGATTGGATGCAAATTGATTTCTGGTATAATTATGAGAAAAACTACCTAGAATAATGAAACTATAAAATAATCTTATTCTCTCATTAGAAATTGCATCTTTGGCTATTCAGAAACAATGCTCTTTCTTTTTTTCTAGATAAAACAAAACAGTCAAATTTTCACTTATTTTTTCATATCAGGATATTTCTTTTGAGCCTTACAAATAAGTACAGTACATCTGAACTGAACTTTTGATCTAATTGTTCCTATACAACTTCTATTTAACATCTTTGATCTCTGAGTTAGTGATCTAATCTGCTGTATAACTCAGCTTTTATTGATCTGTTCTCATGCTGAGCAAATCAAGTCTCACTTTTATGGGAGAGATTGAAAAAGATAGTAAAACTGCCTCTGAGACAGCAGTTTAAATCTGTGCAATAACAGTGGAGGCAAGAGATAAGACTTTTATTACACTGCCAAACTTCACATGAACTCAAAGTGTCATTAAATAGGTATGTGTCATTTGCCACATATATTTATTTTACTAGATAAGTTGGTAACCACCCATTTAGATGCAATGCAGTACCACATTTTCTTTGTGACATCTTCTTTACTACAAAATCTATTCTGATACTCAAGACACATTTGAAATATCTTTCTTGTGGTACTTTGCATACATTTCAGATTTTCTGTTCTCATGCAGTTTTCAGAAAGAACTTTTGAACATCTTTTACTTGACTGAATTCCAAAAGCAATTTTAAGTAGTTGTACAAGTGGGACCATTTTTAATATGCTATTCCATCATGATAAAAGAAATTTAATTCTTATATACCCAGAGCTTTTCAATCATGCTGCATAACGTTTGAGTTCTGTAATGCCTAGTGTTATTACATTACTAAGCATAGAGGAAAATAAAAGCAGTGAAAGTGCTATATCTCAGCTTGATGTTATTGAGTGTAGTTTTACTTTAGAGGGTTTCCTATTGTGGTATTTTTCCCATTGTTCCCTGAGAAGAAAGACCTGATGAGCACACACTGAATGCATACAGTATGTGCAATGGGTGACACTTTTCACTCCCATATATAGAACAGTGGTGAAGCAGAAAATGCTTGAAAATAGATTGCCTGAATTTTTTTTTAATATCCTGGATTCAGTCCAAGATTGCCGATTGCACCTGATGACTCGCATGTCTAGCAATTACATGATTCTGGTGATCATTCTATCTTCCTATCTGAAAGTCAAACATTTTATGATATCGGACCCATGAAATGCTGAATGCTCTTATATAGATCATAAAGAAAAGTTACTCTTTGTTCTGCTCTATGCATGTGTCGGCACCTCACCAGAGCAGGGTGAGGAGAGAATGCAGGGCAGAATAATCTAGACTCTTATAACACTTTTCCCTTTTTAAATCAAAGGGGAAGGAGGAGAGCCATGAAGAGTCTTTATTGTTGATTGAAATGAGGTTATATGAATGAAACTTATGTTCCTGTAAAGGCATATCCACATCAATCAGATCTATCTATCTATCTATCTATCTATTATCAAGTGTTAGTAGCTTCATTTTCTTTGCGACAGCTGAAGGACTGGGATTTGCAAATGAGAATATGAACAATGGAGGGATATGACTCAGGTCTAGAACAAACTATTAAAATCTAAATTATACCTTATCAACTTTATGAACACAATTTTATTTCCTTATACTGTAATATCAAATGTAGAAAGAATTTATAAGACAAGATATTGATTATATGATGAGTCACTTTTCGATTAGGAGTTAAAAGGTGTAGGGACACCATTTAAGTGCTGATTCCTCTCCCTTCTTACTGTCAAACTCAAACAGACAGTGCTTTCAACTTTCCTTTGTTTGTCATATGGGAACGATTAAGAATTACCAATGATAAATACCATTAATCTTGATGTACAATCTCAAAATACCCAGTTTTAAAACTTGAGTTTCTGGATGAGATACCAAGACTTCCCGTCTTTGGTAAATGCATTCAACATTCGTGTATCAGAGCATAATATCTTCCCATGTATCTGTCTATTTTAGTTATGTAGTACTGGGATGAAGCTCAGAGCCGTAAGCATAAGTGGAATAAGAATGTCTGGATTGTGAGTGGAGGGTAGGCGGATTAAGATGAGCAATCAAAAGGGAAAGAGAAAAATTAGTTATAAAGAACAGCCAAGATTCAGAGACAGTGGTTCAGACTTACAGGATGGAAAAAAATCCAAAATTTCTAGCTCTGTATTATGCTGCTGTCAAGAAAGTTCTCAGGAAACCACTGGGAAGATTTGTGCCTTCATCCATCTATAGTGATTGGGCCACTTAAAGTTTTTCTGTGTATTCCCCTAATTTGAGAAACTTAAGTCTGCCTATAGTGTGTACTGGATATAGTTTTGGTGAGAGTGTTTGGGTGTGTTTTAATCTCCCTTTCTTCTTCCCATCAGCATCAATCGATGAAGCGAATACTCCCCAGTCCTGCAACACAGTCACATCTGGACAGACCTATCCATTTGAACTAAGTCCATAATTGGCTCCTTGGATGTGAGTTTCCCAGCCTTATGAAGCACAGAGCTGGCAGCATAGGGCTGTGCAATCCATCTGTCTAGGGATTTGGTTTGTTTTTTAAGAGTGTGTGAAATTATACACAGAAAATGTTAAAAGGAAACTAAAGTAGTAAAATTCAATGCTCACCATTGTTACCACTACCGTTGTTTTAACTGACAATATCAACCTGGTCACAGCAGCATAAATCAAAAGGCCTAATGTTAAGGCAAACCAGCAGGATAATTGTACTAGAATATTGACAGTCAAAGGAGTTAACAGAGTTGAATATGTTTTAACAAAACTAGGAATTTATAAAACAATTTTTCTAGTGTCAGTAGAACATTAGAAAATACAGAATGAAGGTACTAATGCAACAAAGCTGACCCAGCCCTGAGATCAAGTTGTGCATTCACTCTGTCAGGAAGGCAGCCTGCCAAAGGGGTATCATCTTGATTTCTCAGCAAACAAGTTTGAAAAGCTCCTGATGGTGTCAGCCTTTTGGCTGCCAACTCACACACTGCTTTGTTAAACTCAACAGCAGCCTCCCTAACCTACTTCTTTTTCAAAAGAAAGAAACTATGTTGTAATTATATTCTTTTGGCATGAATACCTGAAAATGTTAAACAGGAAATTTTAGGTACTAGAGAAGTGTTGGTTGATTGTTTTCTTTGTTGATTAAACTTAAAAATGAATCAAAGCTTGAGGAAAAAATATTTTTGTAGGGTTACACAGGACAACATGGGATCAAGTCAGTTGTTTTTAGGGGAGAGAGAGAATGACCTGGTTTCCATCTTTAATAATACTCTTTGTATCATACACAGTAAAAGAGATGTCTTCTGGCTTGTACCTCTGAGAAGGAATTCCTACATGGAGCCACTTCTGCACTTCCACTATTCAAAACTTCCCTATAAATAGATTTTAGGAAACCTAGGAGTGAAATGAGACATGCCAACCAATATTAGGGGACTCATCCATCTCTCTGCTGGATGTGTGAGAATAAGAAGACAGAAGCCTTCAGCAGTGCTGAGCCACATGGGACTGACACACCATATCTTTGGTATCGCTGATTCCCAAACTGGGGGTCATGACCTCTTGGTGGATAGTGAGGCTATTTTCTGGGGAATGCAAAAGTTTCTTTCAGAAACTGAGCGTCTATTTAAATCTGTTTATAGACTTTCTGACTGAGAAGATAAGCTCCAGGAACTGTTTCCCTGACTAATGAATGTATGAAAACAGTCCATGGCCAGATCCTGAGACAAGACAGAAGAACTGGTGTTCCTCCTTTTCCCCTGACTCTGCCCAGCAGAGCAGACCTGTGAGAGGTCATCAGCCAGCAAAAGCAAATATTCTGTGTAACCAGGGCTTCGCTTCAAAAGGCCAAAGTCTTCTCCCAGTCTCTGCTGACCTGCCGATGTGGGAAGAGTATGCTGTGGCCAGGCATGCCAGCATATCTGCTTTAGACACAGGCTAACCTGTGCTGTCTTACACCAAAACATTTTATAAACACCTCTGTCATGGGAAGCAATACCATCCGACAGCAAGGGAACTGCACTGTGCTTATTCGCCAGGTCTGCAAAGTAACCACATCTTGCTTTCCTTGTTTCCTCCCCCGAGATCACTCACTTTGTAAGATTTATTTTCTATGTAGAAATATAAACTCTTTGAGATAGACAAGTTCTCAAACTTTAAGTACTGAAAGCAATAGATCTGCATCACTCTGGGACTTCTAGGTACTACATTAATAATAATAATAAAAAAATCCATTTCTTGGCTTCTAGAGAGCTTGTCAGATCTCTGAGAGTTTTTGATGGGCAAAAAATCAAGTTTGAAAGGAATAATGTTAAATGATGTGAATATTCTGATGTATTTGGCTGTATCATACTTAGAAACTAAGCATTGAAGTTTCAAAAATTGAATTTTAAAAGTATTCATTTTGCATAATATTTTGAATTTTCTTTTTCTTACTAACTTAAATATAAAATTATAAATAATTAATGACCAGATTTCTCCTGTTAATGTTATATTTCCTTACTGCATACAGGATAATAAAACTTCTTTAAAGTAAAACACTTTCTTTTTTTAAACTCTAAATTTCAATACCATATAATTTCATTAATTTCTTAAATTAGATTGCTGTACCATCCAACAATTGTTAAAAACTTCAGAAATCTTATTATGATGCCTTGATGTTCATTTAAGTATTCCTTCAAAATGTAAATGAATGGTGTTTGATGATCTCAGTTCAGTTCCTAGTAAATGTCCACATCACAAAACCACTACACTTAATTTTGCATGATTGATAGTCTCTGCTTAACTGAGACCTAGGGCTGAGCCAGCCTGGGAACTTTATTACCTCCCATTCTAGTAAGGGTGGTCCAGCCAGGTCAAAGTCGAGGTCAATAGTAGGACAGAGAAGGCACTAATTTTGCTTTGAAACAGACTACTCTTCATGAAACAAAGAACTTCACATTCCAGCTCTGTTTCCTGATCAGAGATAATCTGACTAGGAATAAAAAAGTTTCTGATAAATATTATCATCTTCACATTCTGCTTTTAATCCTTGTAAATGTAATATTTAAAAAACCCTTTCAGTATTAAATTATCACTGATTTTGCTTGGAAGATGTATTTTATACTAAATTCTTAATTCTCCTACTTGATCAGAGCCACTGAGAATGATCTTGTGCCTTTCTTTTCTCAGTTGTTAAAAAAGAGATACACTCTTAACATTAAATTTTCCTTAGAGTAACTGGAAGTTTTCTCAGTTTACTTGAAAGGGCAACTGTCTACCTAAAGTTTCTGAAGTCTCAGCATAGTTGAGAAAGGTGGTCATACCCTTAGAATATACTTTTATACACTACATATCTGCTTAGTATTGCACTCATGATCAGCTTTGCACAGACAAAAGTCCATTAGCAACATGTTTTAATCTAAAGGAGCATTAACAGTAAAATTGGTGGACACTAAGAGAGCCAGAAGTAGGGTAATTCAGCGAGTTGGGTTTCTTTGTGTATATTTTTTTTCTACTGCAAGATGTTTCATTTTGGTTAGAGCCAAAGAATGAGATGCAATGACATTGCCAAGAGCTGAATCACACCTGGAATAACTCATGTTAGTCAGGTCCCAATTAAAAATTGAATGTAAATCTATAATAAGAATGAAATTTGTACTGAAGTTATATTGAAGATAGATGGTTGTCAGCTAATCAAGCATTCAAATGTTTCTTTTTTCAGTGTAGGGAAGTCCATACTTAAAATTAGGAATAGCCTGTACCTGTGGGATTTTGACACTCCCTCATTTTTAGAATATATTTAACTGGAATATATGTCTGATTTTTTCAGTGAATGAATTTCACTGCAGTGCTTACCATTTGAAGTGGAAAACCCAATTGAACTGAGGTTCTGTACCTTCAGAGCCTGCTTCTGCTTACTGAAACTGTGGGCTGTAGGGAGGCTGTTTGAGGAAAGAACAAGAAGTGCTGTTATTTTTCTTTTTCTTACATTTAGGTAGTAGAAATTTAGGTGCAAAACTTCAGTGTATGAGAAGATGGAACACACAAAAGTTCAAATTCCAATCCTGAGTGTCTAAATTCTGGAACAAGTTAGGATTTTAGATATGGCTCATCGTAAATAAAGAAGGCTTTTGAAAATTATGGAATACAAGTCTCATTTAGGCATACTCAAATGGAGTGAATTTGTATTTGGTGTTTTAGTGTTTCCTCATTTCTGGTGTACATTTATTTTAGGATGCTCATGCACTTTATTAATGAACAGGTTTCATCATAGGATTTTTAAATGAAAAAGCCACAATTCCCTTTTTTTTATAGTTTGTGCTGGAAAACTTATGAACATAGAGATGAATTGGTTAGCAGGTAGGCCATCCTATTCAGTTTTAAGATAGTAAATGTATCCTGATTTCTGTCATTGGATTGTATCCTTAAAATACAAGAACAAAAGCTTTAAAATGAAGGAGACCGTGACAGTTGGCTCTATGATAGGAATTAAACTGTAGTTTTTCCCTTTCCTTCTCCTCATCCTCTTTAAACCAGTAACTAATTTTCTGATTGTGGCTGAGTGTGTAGTCTAGCTCAGCTGAAAACAAAATAAGTACATTAATATAAGTGGACTGAAACAAAAGAAAACATCTTTTTGAACTTGAAGGAAAACACCTTACAGGTGAGGTGTCTTTAATAAAGGGAATATGGACATTCAACACAGAAAAGCAAGTATGTTTTGGTTGGATTTTGTTGCTACTGTTTCAAAATCTCTATGCTACTAAAAGTCTTACAGAGGGATTAACGTTGCACTGTTGATAAAAGATCAAGAAGACAATATAGAATGACCTCACTTTGTAAAAGTAAGGATTGAGTATCTGAAGACTTCTGGAAACAAAGCATGATCTGCAATGAATTGGAACCATATGGAGGAGGGAAAAACCCAAGTTTAAGAAGTAAACATTAGTTGATGTGCATAGTGAAGATCAAAAGCTCCCATAAACCATCTCCCACGAAAAGGATGGAGAAAGATGAGACTGGAAACTTCGTTTATATTC
>VXBO01014869.1:227665-268122 GCA_013400135.1 Rhinoptilus africanus | reverse complement strand
GCTTGTAGGTTACCCCTAAATATTGTGTGGGAGTAGCTCAAAGTAGTCAGAGCTCAAGTTTCTACTCCGGTGGCCTCTCCAGGGGAATCTGCTCCGTGAACGCCATGGGCAGAAAAGGCAAAGCAGCTAGGTTCTTCCTTTCCTACATCCGGCCACCTGAGTCCCCCCAGCACAGCCCTACGTCACTACGATACAGGGCTGCCCAACAAGTGGTCTGGATGTATTTCTGTTACATTTTTAACATTATATTTTATTATTATTTGCCCTGGTTGCAGCTTAAAACTGACCGAGCAATCTTTATTCTAAATGCAGGAAGTGCATTTAATTTGCATAGCTCTGATGGGATTAAAGGAGGCATTAGAGTAATTAAGGTCAGAGGGGTTTGCCATTTACTAAATCCCTAAATCCACCTCCGCTCCAACATAATTCAGTAATATCATAGGGCAAAAGGTCACTGCAACAATTTATACCCATCTACCCTCCGATCACAGAGTGTTAAACCCTTTCTTGGTCAAAGAGGTTCTTTTGGACACAACACATATACATTATTTTCCACAGAGGTGTCACAAGAAACTTTGCCTCAGCTACCATCTGAATCTGTTAACTGCACTATGCCTTGAGTTTGGTTTTTTATGGTTTTGGATGGGAAAATTAATAATACCTTTTATGCACATGAACTTATAAGGTTTCAATTTTTAAAAAAAGCCCAGCTGATACGGATCTTAAATATGTTTTCCAATAAATTTCTTCCTGAGTTTAAAATATTAAGGGACCCCTCTGTTAAAATGAGCATAATAAATGCACAGGGAACATTCGGAATATAACGTATTATCGAATACTGTGTTTTCTTATGAGTAAGCTTGCAGCAGTTATTCCTTTTAATTAAATGTAAATGCATTTGACACTGCTGAAGGCCTTAGCTCCCAAGGCTTCATTGTTATCTGTAATCCAAAGCTGCTCTATTCAATTGAAAGAGCCCTGAAACAGAGTAATGCTAAGCAAAGCTGCTCCAGGGACTCACGAACATGCATTTATTGCCTTTTGCAAGTTCAGTTAGCTCCTAGCTGAACAGATTGTGATGGGTCTTCTCCACTCACAGCCTTTAGGGATGACTCACTGTAAGCTATATTACCCCAAACCAGCTCTGAAGGGACTCTGTAGTGCCCTGCACCAGAGGAACATGTGCCTTGCTGGACAGAAAGAGAGTTTGCAGAGCTCTCAGCCAGGTAATCGTTTTGTAGTGGTATTTTAATGATGATAGTGCCACTATGTCATCATGATGGGTTAACCCATCATATCTCTGAGCTCTCCGAGATGGCTGTTTCTAATCTCCAAGCAAAATAAAGGGAGTCGAAGGATGAAAAACATGTTTTTGAAATTGAGGAGATTCATTGAAATTGCTTTAGCTGCACTACGTATAAAGAAATCATTGATCCACAACAGGTAGAAGTAGTCAAAGCAGCTTAAACCCTGCTAAGGGTTGTCAGAAAGTTGTCAAGTTTTCTTGAGACATCTTCGGTGACATACTTGTCATCATCAGTGACCCCTACGTTGCTACAGCCCTGCATCTGACAGAGCCAGTAGCCATGTCAGTAGTAGATACAAGTGTGAATTAAACCCCAAGCAACAGATTCCATGCCAGGGATAATCAAGAATTAGAAGGAATTAGCTTGCTTCTGAGCAAAAGGGGCAGTGAAGGTGCAGTGCAAGGCCCCATTCCACAGCCAGGTGCTGCAGCACAGCTACATACAATCAAATAATCTGTGGGATTCTCTAGCCAGGGAGTGTGTTCTGCCCCTACACAGATTTGCCCATGGGATGGATTGTCTGGGGAATGCAAGGAGACCAGAGCTTTTCTTGTCCACTGGCTTGCCAGCTTGCATTTGCATAAAGCAGCAATTTTGTTGAAATTCCTGGTTTTGTTCTTTCCCCAGACAAGATGCTTTTATTCAGCTCCCCCTGTGCAGGGGTCCCTCCTCACCCATGGTAGACCCGTGCCTGGCTCTTGTGTGGGATGTGCTCACATGTCCCCACGCTCCCTCTCTCTGGAGGCTGGTGTGACACTGATTTCAGAAGACCCACAGGCAGAAACTGACACTGCCTTGCTGGTCCAGCCAACATTGACCAAAAAGCCAAGAATAAATCAAGGCATCCTTGGCTATGAAGAGGCCACAATGGTGAGAAGAGACAACAGAGTCCATGTGGCAGATAATGCCATCCTGCTGGCACTCAGGTTGTGCTGGTGTTTCACCTCCTGACGAAGGAGCACTGCATGACCATTGCTCTCACCCATCTTCCCCCTGGCACCTCTGTGCTGAGAAGCCCCAGGACTATCAACCTGAATTAATTTCCAGATGCAAACAATGGCTGGATCTGCAAATAGATGTCTAGGTGTTGCCCGGGATGTCCGTCCACACAGCAGCTTCCCCCTGTCCTTGACAGCAACATCGAAAGGCAGGGCCAACCCTGCCAAGGGTGCTTTGGGTGTGGGATCACTGTGCTTTACACATACGGCAAGATTGCACTATCCCAACCACATTATTGCAACATTTTCTCCACCCAAGAAGCCAAGGAGACAGGTATTTGGGTTTGTGGTTTGGTTTTTTTTTTTAAATAGCTCTTCCAAGGGAATAAAGAAGAAGAAGGAATCTGCCCAACGTCCAAACAGATGCAACTTCACTAAGACAGCGTAAACAAAGAGAGAAAAGCATGTTGTGAAGCAGGGGACGCTTGAACACTTCTTTTAATCAGAGGAACCAAAATGGCTTCTTGACCACTGACTGTTCCCAGCATTGCTAAAAGAGTAGATGAGACATCTGTGCTAAGTAAACAGCATCTGCCATCTCCACAGGCTGTTTGAAAGTGCTGACTAGCTGGTGAAGAGATTAGCACCGTCTGACTCCTCTACTAATAACTGATTCGTTACCCAGGCTTGGCAGTGCCTTCCTAATTGTCAGTTAGAACTGCTGACATTCCTGAATATTGCTCTTCAGATGTAAATAATATTTATTTGAGGGTACCATGGCCTCTGTTTTGATCCTGCAAGTTCAGGTGAGTTCACTCACCTGTAAGGACCAAAACAAGTTTTACCTTGGATAGTATATCTATTTCTTAACTAATGTATCATTATAATTGTCACCCTTAGGAGGGCATATTTTAAATCATATGCTTGAAATTTTGCTAAATTCCTTGAGTTGGGCTGGGATGGGTAAATCTTCAAAGTGGCTTTAATCTTTGGGAAACCATTAAGCAGCTCTTCTGAGTGCTGAAGGGTGACATCTGAGTAGTTGTGTATGAGCAGGGCCATGACTAGAAACAGGTTTTTTGAGAGGCAAAAATGTAGACAATTCCACATTCTTATCATAAAAATCAAATGCTGAAAGGACCTGGCTATGTTTTGTCTATGATTTGTTTATGTAGATTATATACTGACTAAAGAAAGTGCCTTTTCCGAAATTCTCATTAGGGTTATTCAAGCCACTGTCTTTTAAAATAGTCTGGGAAAAATGTTTTTATGAAAATCATAAGCATAGAGTCGTTTTAAGTTCAAAATATGAAGCAACCAAGAGTTGTGTTTTTATTCCGCTTTCCCCTATTTTAATTTCTTTATGTTTTTTTACTACATCTCTGCTGAACAGATGGCCGCTAGCTCCTGGCAACGATACTTCACTAGTCTTGGCAGGATGATGATGGTTCAATCACCCATTAATCCTGTGGCAGATAATGGCTGAAAGCACCAGATCAGGTCACTCTTGTTGACCAGATTGTGCAAATCTATAAATGGGGGTTTTTTCACTCATTCCTTTGAGAGCTTTTTAATTTGAATGTGCAACATTCATGTGTCAGTCATGTTGAGTTTCATCACAAATCCTCACCCTGTCCTCTTGTGATCCTCCCATTTGGTGACAAAGCCTTTGTGTTTTCCACCTGCAAAATAAAAATTGCTCCCAGAACTGCTGGGTTTTCAATGAAAATCATTCCTGTGGGACAGCCACACCAGTGGATGTGACACCTGATCTTGATTTGCCCCTAGAGGCCAAGATGCAGCCCAGCATAGAGACAGATCCAGGAGGCATCATACCCTCGCTGGCGGGCACTGTGCATCCCTGAGGGCTAGGCAGGCGCTGGAACAGCAGGTCCTCCTTCAGTGTCCACCAGCGGGAAGTGGGCAATCATCAGTCCTGCAGGCAACGTGCAGCAGGAATGGGAATCACACACCACCTCTCTTCCCCTTTGCCTGGCCTGCAGCTTTGAAATGCTTCCATTTTCTACATACTGTAATTCCAAGCAGTTTCTCCATTCGAAAAAAGTAATTACTGAGAAATTAAAACAGCAGACCACTGATCAACACTGCTATTTTGATCATTCTCTAAATGAGAAAAATAAAGAATAATTTTACTTGCCTTAATTTCTTTCCCGCCTGCTTGCATTTTACCTTTATCCTATGATTGTGTGGACACTGAGAAATCTGTCTCTCTAATGAATATAAACTGTAGCAGTAGGTGGGGAGTTGCTTATTTGCATCCTTTGCACCTCTATGTTAAGTTCATTACTGGATTACGTTACACTGAAAGGCTCTTGGAAGATGGTCAGAACACTTGCAAACTTGTGTTGTCACGGCTTGATCAATATTGCATGCAGGTCCGAACTGTGAAGTTACTTTCAGCCCAAACACCAACAGCTAGGAAGCAGTTGAGGTATGCAAGGACAGATGTTGAGCCGGGAGCCATCACCTCCTATAGCAACAGCTATGGCTCCCACAGCTGCTTGACAAATGCCCAGATTTAGCAATTGCCCCGAAGATTCAAGTAAACAGGTACTCCAACTGATGCACTGAGATTGTGGAAAGGGATTTTTGAGTATGTTGGGAGACCCCTAGCACTTCTCCCAGTGAAGACGAAGGCTGATGTTCGCAGCAGGCAGAGGAGGCTGTGACAGTCAGTGGCGGCAAGAGCTCAGCGGTTCTCTTCAGTAACCTCCCTGACCTGGGGCTGGTTGCCATACGCACTTGGGAAACAACAGCAGGAGAACACAATGAAAAAGGAAAACAAAAAGGCAGACAGGTTTAGCTATGCATAGAAAGTATTCGCACTCTCAGGGCTTGCTGTACAGCAGGGGCAGAGGAGACAAGCCTTCCCCCAGAAGACACTGACAAGGAGAGCCTTCCATACACAGCCGTTTGGTGGCCCAAAGCCTGTCGTCCCTCAGCTCTGGGCAAAAAAAAAAGGTGCATTCCCACTGTCTCTCTAGGAGGCAAAAGAGGATGAAATACTATGACTTCTGCTTTATCAGCTGTGCACTAGCTGTGTTCAGCCTGGGTGATTTTCATTAGGCCTGGCGTGTCCTTATCCTCCAGTCATCTTGCAGTTTCTGATGACTGGTCATCAAATGAGTGGTCACTCTGTTCCTAAACCATCTGCGCCCCTCCACTCCACTGGATGTTCCTGGAGAAGGGGTAAACAAAGTCCCAACCCTGCAAGCACAGCATTTGCTGTTCACTCAGAGACAATGACTAGTACTTCTCCAAAGTTCAAAGCTATTGGACCTCAGAGCTGAACTGTGTCCCTTCTCTTTCTTTTTTTAAGATGTTCCAGTAACATGTATATCCCTTCTGAAATCATAGAATCACAGAATTGTAGTGGCTGGAAGACACCTTCGGAGACCATCTAGTCCAACCCCCCCGCCAAAGCAGGGTCACCTAGAGCATGTTGCAGAGGAACGCATCCAGGTGGGTTTTGATTATCTCCAGAGAAGGAGACTCCACAACCTCTTTGAGCAGCCTGTTCCAGTACTCTGTCACCCTCAAAGTAAAGAAGGAAGGTGAATTTTTCCTCATGTTGAGGTGGAAATTACTGTGTTCCAGCTTGTGTCCATTGGCCCTTGTCCTGTCACCAGGCACCACCAAGAAGAGCCTGACTCCATCTTCTTGACCCCCGCCATTCCAATTTTTATAAGCATTGATAAGATCTCCGCTCAGTCTTCTCTTCTCTGGGCTAAACAGACCCAGGTCTCTCAGCCTTTCTTCATAAGAGAGGTGTTCCATTCCCTTGATCATCTCTGTAGCCCTCTGCTCGAATCTCTCCAGTAATTCCCTGTCCTTCTTGAACTGAGGGGCTCAGAACAACCCCACCAAGTGCCTACCTAAATTGAGTCAAGGCCAGGTATTCTCCTAATATTTTTCATGAACACAGCAAACAGGCATGCACCATAACACTGGGGGTCCAGCCAGCAAGCCCTCCACTTGTGTCCTGTAGCCATACCATGAGGAAAGTGCAAGGTGCGGGCCCTCCACATCACCCTGACAGGAGCAGCATCACCATTAGACCAAAGCATCACGAGTCAGAGACGCCAAAGGGGACCCATCAGCTGTCCCCTCTCACCCCCAGCGTGGCTGGAGGTCTGACATGGGATGTTCAAATGGATGTTTATGGAACAAAAGCCACCCTTCCTCCACCCCCAGGGCTGAGGGTCCCTCTTGTTTGATGTGTTTGTAAATAAATCTCTATTTCCAAGGAGGCTGCTTCCTGTTAGGCCCTATTAAACACTCCTCCTGGTGCCCTGGTTTCCTGTGTTTGAAAGATCTGAACACTGTGTGTCGTTTCACCGTATCTAAGTACCCTAAGTGAAGCAAAGGCTCACTTACAGCTACATGAAATGGATGTAAACAATGACAAATACACTTACAGTAACAAGCAGGCAGAGAGGCGACCTGTGGGTTTTGGTTATGGGAACAGAACAGATCAGACCAGTGCCATTGTGCGGGCCAGGACACATCCACAGAACCAGCTTTTGGGCGCTGAGAAGACTGAAATGAACAGCAGGGAAATATTTTCCTTCCACAGCTTCAAAGTGTTTGGATAACTACCCTAGAACCCTTTACAGAGGAAAACATATATCAAAAAATGAGTAAACCACATTTTACTTATAAACAGGGGTACTACCTAAGGTACAATCTTCATTTGCTGTGACTATTATCTTCTCATCCCTGTTCCCAGCTAGATTTAATCCCCTTTATATTATAGACACTTTTTGCATGTGAGGTTATGTGTTTCAGCACAATAAACAGGTGGAGCAGCAACTCATCTTCTCCTCCTAGACGTTTCCTTGCCATTTTTTATAAAGGCTTTTCCATAAAGGTCTTTCAAGAGATCTCGAAAACCACCTCAGTGAATTGCTGACATGCCTTCAACCTTTCAAATTCATCACCATCCACCCATCGGGTTTAGGTTCTGTTAGTCAAAAGTTCACATTGTACAGAAGAAGGTACAAGTGTCATGTGACACATGATATAAATTAAGTTGGGTGTCAAGTTGGACAAATCCAAATCCTTCACTTGGGTGAAAGAACATCCTGTGACATGCTCACCCATGTGATCTGTGAGTATCGTTTGCTGCCCCAAACCAATTCCTCTTTGGAATTCATGTCTGATTTAGGATAGGAGTGAAATGCAAAGACTTCACAATGTGTTTACAAGCAATCTGCAAATAGTAAGGAGGGTCAAAGTAAAATGTGCGTGTCCAGCTCATAATTAGCATCTGTACACTGGATTTGGACAGATAGTTTTAAGTTTAGTTTTCTAAGAAGTCACCACCTTGAAGGCTATAATTATCTTCCACAGGTTTTCCACTGAATAGGTTGATAAGGACAAAATAAATTGAAAATATTTAAATGTCATTGCATCATATAATCAATGAATAGAATAATCATTGCATAAAATATGCTTACATGGAAGAATCAGTCTCCTTTGCTCTGATTCAATTATTTCCATCATACATAAATGTTAAGGTCATTATGAGCCTTGACACTGACTTCAATGGGGCTCAAGATTTCCTCCTGAAAACTGATTAGTGGGAAGGTCAGGCTTCACAGAGAAAATTAAATACAGACATTACATGTTGGCATTATGAACTCCTTCATACTGTTGAATGATTTAGATTTTGCACTATATTTCTTTCGAATGCTGCATGAGCATGCTTACTTTGTTCAGACCTTTAAAACAAACCAGTAAGATGGGAGTGAAGTTAAGTTAAATATTAAATCAGTTCATCACATGTCCAGGGGCATTTATTATTAGGCCTAGGAATGAACAATTGCAAGAACGTGCCTGAAGTATCATGCAGGAGGTGATTATAAATATTTTTTTTTTTTTTTTATTCTTTAGGATGGAATGCATGGAAACTTGAATCCACCTAAGTTATCAAGTTTCTTTTTCCACACAATCCAGATCATTTTACTTCCCACTTACTTCTCAGGAGGGACAAGGGTCTATATTACACTAATAGAAACAGTTAATCTTATACAATGATTTAAACTATCAGTTGAGCTATCCTGTGTGTCAAGTACTAGAGATATCATCAGAAGCCCTTATTTCTTTTCCTTCTTTTCCAACATGTGCAAACATGCTGACCTACATGAGGTGGTCTTTACTACTAAACTTAGAAGCAGCACCTTTCTAAGTTTCATCTCACTGTAAAGTGAGGAAAACAACTTCATCAGATATATTGGTGTAAAAACTTACTGAGAATAAATACTGTTCCAGAAAATATGTTTCTTACTGATGATTGTAAAGGGTCGCAGCACCTACATGATATAGAGCAGGGAAAGGACAGAGAAGCAGAAGAGCTGAAGAACGGGGAAACTTCCATTTTCAGACTCTGATTTTCCAGAAGTAACTTTGCAGATAGTCTTTTCTGTTGAAAGCTTAAGAGGATTCAATTCCAGAAATGTCCTGGCTTGAGAAGGTTCTTATAGGGATTGCTTCTCCACTTCTGTGTTATTAGTGTACTATAAGTGATGTTACACTCAAGTAACAAACAAATGATAAAAGGAAGGGACACCGTGCCAGAAGGGCTTCTAAAGAGAAATAATAGTTGGAGCTATTTGTTGTTGTGTAAAAAAAAAATGCTTATGATCATTTTTCTCCAAGCAGAACATTTTTAAAAGAATTCTCATCATTATTTTAACTTGTGATGGTGCTACTATTTTGAGAACAGGTTGCCAGGTCTAGAAAAGAAGGATATGAAAGTTACCAAACAGGAAAACAGGCAGTGAGTGGAGACCTCTTATCAACAGTAAGTATGTTGAATCTCACCCAGAATATCACTCCAGTTAAAAATCAGTTCTGGAGCGCTCACATCTGCTGAGATGATTGCGTAGACAAAGGCCACAGCTTTCCCCAAATCACACTCACACCCTGGCTGCTGCAGGCAGCTCATGAAGACTACGTTGTTTCCTGACCTGTAGACACTTTTCTTGTTGCACAGTTGTGCTGAGTGCTCCCAGCAAGCAAATTTTCTAGCAGCCTGGTGTGATTCCTGATGCTGTGAAACCTTACAGTTAGCCACTGTAATAACAACAAGGAAGTCAACCAATTGGAAAACAGCATAAATACAAGGATCCCCAGTTTCATTACATGTAAATGTCATTCTACATGATATACCAATAAGTGAACATGAGAAATACAAAGTATTTGAAAGCAAATACAGGATTGAGCTCTGTCGGGATTTAATTCTTAACAGGAAATCCTGTGTGAATTGCTGCTGGCCCTACTACAAGGGCTGGTGTTGATAGAGTCTTTTTTTATACCTGCTTCTAAAGGTGATGATCCATCTTCCCTGCAATGTCCCTTGCAGGTACGAAGCCATAATCAAACACAAATGCTGACATCTCTTTTTCAAGTCAGTGCCTAATCCTTTTCCATGTAAGCAGGAGGTCCGCATGCACGGAGGCCAGGCTCCTTACGGGCTCCCAGCCCCAGGCTCCCTTATCACCCCAAGCACCACAGTGCAATTAACGTGTCTGAACCTGCCACTGCTTGCAAAGGTGTAATCTCGCCATGAACTCACTACATCAGGAGATGTCTTAGCTGTGCCAAAACAGCTGAAAGGTGCCGGAGAAACTCGAGCAGATAAGATTGCTATCAAGAAGATATTTCTAGTTTAGCAGCCTCACCGTAGCCTTCTTGCTTTCTCTCTCAAGCAGGAGAATAAAGCTATTTTTCTCATATTCTTGCAATTATTGATGTGGTATGTTTCTGAGAGTTCATTTTGATTTGAGCATTGCCTTGAATCGTTCTGTCTGCATCAGCAAATGCAGACAGCCTCCTTTCTGGCCTCTCTTCCAGCAAATACTGTTGTTCAAGCGCATATTGCTGGAAAAGTTGGATTGAATATAGCGTATTCATTGCATACAGACACTTCTCCCCAACCTGTATGTGAGTTCAAGCACTGTATGCTTCAATTATTATTTCCCGCAGATTGTCAGATAACCTCGTTTTTCATCTGCATTTCATTTGAAGGGCCTTCTGACTTAGACTTCGTACCCCCTGGGATCTTAGCCAGTTCTCTACAGCATTCTTGCATTTCCAAGCTCTTATCTACAGCTTAACTCCAGTAAAGTTATTGCTGCTCCCCAGGGCCAAGTTGCAGATCCAGCCCAGGACCATAGGCTCAGTCTCTCTAAGCCCTTCTAAGCAATGTGAACACCATTGTTCCCACCTCTTTCTAGAATAGCAACACAGTGGACAGCCCATTCAATACTAGTTCAGAACTTCTCAATTATTTTTCCATTACAGTACAAAATTTCCTAGATCAAAATGGGAAGGGGGGTGGGGGAAGTTTGTTTTAAGGCAACAAAACCCAGGACAGGGACTTCTCTTTATCACCTGCCTTTAATAGTGATATGACAAAGTTGGCACTTAGAAATCAGCAATTGCCTTCTAGAGCAACATCCATTTCTCAGTCACTTAAAATAAGAGCAACTCCTAATATTTGACTGCAAACAGAGGACAGCCAGGGTTGGCTAGAAAATAGCCCTCCCACTAAAGCCCATGCTCTAGATGCTCACTCTCTGTGTTCCTTTTGCTACATTGACAGTCCTCTGTCGTCTTAATCCAACCATCAGGAGCCATGGAAGGAGCGCCCCACCGCACTGCAACCCCTGCAGCAAATCTAGCTGGGTGTAACCCCCACACAAACACTTGTGAGAAGATCTTTTCTGGGTGCTGGGTGCAAGTCTGAGCAATAATTTCACTGCTGCAAAATAGAGTCCTTAATTCAGAATTTAAGGCAAAGAAGAAATACATAGCAAGCCAGGTCAAAACCAAAAAAAAAGGCTTCCCTAATGTTCGGCTTGCAATAAAAGACACAGAAGATGTTGTGCCAAGGCATAAGATGGATTCTAAGTGCCCAGTGCTTGTTGGTCAAAAGGTTCTGGGCTGATGGCTCCAAGGTAAAGATGGCCAGGCTCCCTGCTTCCCTGCTCATCTCCCAGGAGCCTGGGGCTCTGGTGGCCAGTGAGACACCCAGAGTCCCTGCCCGAGGAGCAGTTGCTGAGAGTGCTGTGAGGGCCACATCGAGCTGGAGCCTGGCACCATCTTTATGAGAGAACAGACCTGCCAGTTCTTTGCTGCCCTGAGACACCACAGGTTTGGTCAAGGCTGAGGCAGGAGAAAAATGCAAAAACATTTGATATTTCTAGCTAGAAAGATGTTTTATTACCTCCCTGCGCCTGTGAAAAAGTGAAGTAAAAATGAAGTCCTACACAGAAAAACGCAAATGCAGGGCGGAATGCAATTCAGCAGCATCATTATTAGCACATCTAGCACTGCAGCCTGCAACCATTTCTCTGGGGAGGGAAGCAGCTTTCATCCTCTGAGCTACTGGCCCATAAAATACTCATTACCATCGTTGCATGGAAATTTGCAACCAAGGCTAAAGTTCAGCCAGTGACATCTGGCAAAATTGCAGCACTTTTTAAACAGCAAGGATGTCAATTTAAAGACTTTTTACTTAGATGTTTTTGTGTTGTTACATAGCAACATCAGCAATCCTTGTTACCAGAGAACTCTGAGCATAGACACAATTTATATGTATGCATATGTAGGTTTACACGTTTACTTATGGATGCTCCTCCTAGGCATGAGGGCTGGCAACCAGCCACATAATGTCCTCCTGGCAGCAGGCAGTGCAAGTGGGACCTGGGCATGCAGGGTGGCGTGGACATGACCTGCAGCCTGCAAAGGCCTCTCCTCTAATGCATTTTTTACAGCTTCCAAAATCTTTACCACAATCTCTTCCTTGTGTTGCTCTGCACTCCTAGAAGCTTTAATTAGCAGAGGATATTGCTGGGCGAAGTGATGCACCAGCGCTCTCCTCAGCGAGGTGGCACTGACTTTCCCCGGCGTGCCTCCAGCAAGCCCAGAGATGGGGAAAGCATGCCTCTCCAGCAAAGAGGGACCTCTCTGGGACCTCAGCAGGCCTGCCTTTGTCACAGGTGAGTGTGCTCGCACTTGTGAGCTGGATTCCTCCTCCAGAAGAGACTTTCTGGTGAGAACATCACAAGCAGCCCTGAGAAGACCTGGACAAAGAGATGCAGCTCTCCTTTTTCTTCCTCAGAAAGAGCCTTTCTGCTTTTCGTGGACCTAACCAGATCCTGCAGCATTTTCTACTTCATTTCAAAGCCCTTTGTGTTGCCCACATCTGTCTGACCCTGCAATCTTCTGCTGTTGAAGCACATGAACTACTCTAAAGTCTAAGTCATAAAAGGGTAGGAAGGCAATGATCGTTCTCCCTAAAATCAGGTGACACATTTTCACCCTACCCTGTGGGATATCAGGTTTTATTAATTTTTTACATGCACATGGTCAAATTTAATCTCGCTAACACCATTCAACCAAAGGCAATGTTGCTGAACTTCTGGCTCAGGGCTGGAAGCTGACATTTAGACCATAAGCCGAAGAAATATTTCCTGGTGTTAAATGACTTGTGTAACCTGGTGATGCAACAAATGACATTTTAATTTACAGGCAAGCGGGCCCCAGATGCCTCCCTGTTCAAGCCAGTTTTATATTGTTGAGCTACTACATCTTCGGGGGAGCTACTGCTGGGTTATGTCCATGGAAATGAGAGATGACGAAACAGCACTGCTCCCATGGGTGGGCTTTGAGTTACACACCCTTTCTCTTGCACCGATTCCTTGCAGCTTTCCCTTGTGCTATCCCTATGGTTCACTGTATTGAAAATGCCGTTTCAGTCTGGTATCTTCTTTCCTAAAGTAAATCCATAGAATGACCCTGAATCAGATATTAGACAGTGCCAAATATCTCAAGGCATTGCAATATGGGGAAAGAGGCCCAAGGTGTTCAGAAACCAGCAGAAGACTGTATTCCTTGGTGTGAACATACCTTTGCTCTTCGGGCCTTCAGGTTTGTGGCCAGATCAATGCACTCAGTAAAGTGATCGTTTTGACAAACATGACCAGAAATTTACAACATCTAACCATCTGGCAATATTATTTCCTGGCAGGAGGTGGAGAGGACGGAGGACTTTGGCACAAACCAAATCCATCCAGTCTAACAGAACCATTTCATTTTGGGTATATCTTAATCCCACCTTCCTGTTTTTTGCATGGCTTTGAAACACTCGTGTGGTTATAAAACAATATTTTCTGTGTATAATTATCTGTAGTGCTCAGATCAAAAAGCACTGTACTTCTGTGATACTACAGTGCAGGGAAAATAATGGCAAACCCAAACAAGGAACATCCCATCACCTTGTTGGGTGTGTGGCAGGAGGCCAAGAAAGGAGGAGGCAGGAGCAGTCCTGGGGTTGCATCCCACTCCCTGCCCATGGAAATCACATTCCAGGCAGTCAACCAGGCTCCTGGTCACATGGAGGGCCGGTCGCATGAGCATGCACCACAGGAGGTAATACAGCATTGTGCAAGATTAATAAAAGGTAATCAAATAGCCCTTTTAGGAAGGCCCCTCTAAGTGCTAGAAATGTGTATCAATTATTTCATCTCAGGGTAAATTTAAACATATCCATCTTTTAAAACTCAGTGTCTGAAGGTGAAGTGGGAGGCCTGCTCTCTCAAGATCCCATGTTAGTGTGGAGACACTCTCCAGAGGAGCATGTCTTACTGGAGACACTCAGATACTTACACACTTTGTAGTTGCTGCTGGGGCAGGGAAGGAAGATTTGGTGCCTAAGTTCACCTGTTGGCATCCCTTGCTTAATAAAGCTTATAGAGCACAAAGCAGCTGAGGGGAGGCAGGTGTTAAAGTGTCAGAAGCAGCAGCAGAACAAGCAGTAGATGAAAACCCAAACTGATGGAGGACGTGCTCCAGCAGACCCCAGGTAAGTGCCCACTGCCATAGCCCTCGGTGCTGGCTCCTGCCACGATGCTCTGACAACAGTCCAGGCTGCTCTCATACACTCTGCCAAAGACCTGAGAGGACACACACGCCCAGGAAACACAAGAAAATGTGAATGGAATCGGCAAAATTTTTAGATTATAAAGACTGCTAGGATATAATACAACACTGGAATAAACAGGGATGGAATTTTCATTCCTGCTTCAAAAAATGTGCCAGCATTTCTAAGACTTGGCTGCCTGAACTTTAGCCCTGGTTTCAAACTTCCATAGAACTATGGTAATGAGTATTTTCCAGGCCAATAACAACAGCTCATGGGATAAGGAGGAGTATTTCCCCACACAGATTATCTCCAGTGCAGCGCTGGGTATGTTTTTGTAGGAACATAGTGATGTGTTAGCTTTCTAACCTCAAACTCTACATATACATCACTGCACCAGGTTTGTTTGCACATGTTTTTTATAGTTTACGTGCTTAATTATTTAATGATTTATGGCTGTCATTAAACATTGTTGCACTGCATTTGAGAGGTTCCAGGAGCAAATGGAAGTGACTTGGAACAGCTCCATCTCCTTGCCTGGTGAGGAACGGCGAGCTTCAGAGGTGTAGGTGCTCCTCCACATCCTTATTGTCTGCCCACAGGCATCTATGGAGCCCATATTTCGTCAGAGTGGGACAAGTGAGCAAGGACGCACAGAACTGAGCTTGCTCCTGCTCCATACATCTGCCTCAAACTTGGCCTTTTCCCCAAGCAAGGCAGGACCTCCCTGTCATCCTCACAGGACTCCTGCACGTTACCACGTTGTTCTCCACAGGCTTGGGAAAGGGGTAATCTGGTGAGCTCCCACAGAGGCTAGAGAAGCATTTCATATAGGGGAAGAGTTAAGGCTGTTGTGAAAGTGGTATTGCAGAAGGCAAGTTTCATATTTCCCGGTATTGGGAGGTTTAAGTCAATTATACTTCAAGTCTTGAAGCATTGATTTAATATTCTGGAAAGTATCAGGAACCACTGACTTCCTTACCTTGTAGCAATTCTCTTTTTTTGATGCTTCAAGGATGTGGCAGCTGTGCTGCTTTTCCCGTGCAGTCCCATGGCTCCCATCAAACTGGCCATCACATCCCAGTGCCACCTACGTGAACTGTGGCAGCGAGAGGCCTGGGGAAATGGCACCACGGCCACATGGGGTAGCTGCCCAAAACCTGCATGCAAACCCAGCCCTCCCTTGCTCACACCTCTCCTTGGTGCCACTCATGCCAACAGCAGACTTCTGCATGGGGGAGGATTGGTGCATCCAGAAGGCAACACTCGGTCCCACAGGCTTGCTCTGGGGAAAGAGGGAGGAAGACAAACCAAGGGCAGCCCCAGGGGCAAGCTTGTTCTGGAACAGGTAGCGTACAGCTCTGGCAGCGCCGCTCCGCGCCCGCATCCCCATGGGGGTTTGCTGCTGGGCCAGTGTCCCTCAGCAAGGGGTCTCTGAAGAAATGCTAGATGTCAAGTCTCTTCAAAGAGAGGCAGTGAAGCATTCAGACTGTGATAATACAACATACTTGAAGACTGATGCAAGGTCAGAGAGCCTGTTTGTGGAGAGTTTAATAGTTGGGTTTTTTCATCTTTATGCACTGCAAAAGTTGTGAGATCCTGGCAAATGCTGTAAGCAGCTCTCTTTCTGTGGGTCAGACTTCAGGGATGCTCTAACAGAGGACTCCTCATTTTCACCAAACACGCCTGCTGCAGCATATCAGTATTTGGGCTTATTGGGGTTGGGCAGATTGTAAATTTTAGAGTAATCTGCATATGAAAAGCAGCTGCATATGTGCGTGGGGCAGGCAGTATCTACAGAATGTGCTGTGTCGAGTGACCTCAAACTAAATTTATCCTTTGGCCCTGTTAAGGCACAGCAACTTTCAGAACAGTTCGAGTCTGCGTGTGGATTTCAGAGCCCATTGAAACCTTGGCTCTGAGAACAGCAGCTTTGCTGTCAGGGCCAAAGCGTGACAAGAAGCCCTTACAGCTTGCAGGTGGAAAGTTAGCAATGCTGCAATTCATATTCCCAAAGCTACCAGCAGTCCCCCAGCTGTCCATTAACCATGTCCTGCTGTGCATGCAACTCTTATTTTCTTTACCTTGTCACCTTAATCCAGAGAGATCCAGTCTGTATCCCCATTACTTTTTCTAGCATTACCTCCCTAACGGTCCTTGGGTGTCAACCATCATGCCATACCAAACACCATACTCCGAGTAGATAACCTGATAACAGCTTGGAGAGGATCAGAGCCACAGTGTGACACCCAGATGCGTGCAACCAGTAAATGAAGTACTGTAACAGTAGTAACATTTGGATGGCATATGACTTCTTTAAGAAGGGATTGCATCTCAGGAGTTCCTTGTACAAATTACCTCAAATTTGGCCTCTAATCCACATTTGGAGAGCAACTTTCAGGGGAATTCTGTTATTCAGATGAATTACTTGGGTATGTCTGCATTGCACAATGCAACGTACTGCAGATCTCCTCAGTCTAACACTGGATGAGCTGGGTCCCAAACCAGAAACAGCACAACTGCCCCAAACAGAGGAGATACTGCCAATATTCAAATTTATCTCCATACACACTGTGTCATTGACATGAAGGTTCAGTCAGAGCTTACTCAGGACCCGGTGAGGCACCATACTGCCCTGTACAGGCATGCCTTCAGAATACAGATGGTACTGTGAAATAGTATGCTAAACTTGTTTTCAGCCTGACTTCCTAAGGAAACCAAACTTCTGTAACAACAGTGTTTATGTCTGTCAATCGCACATCACTGTCAAAAGTTTTTGAACCTGTTGGCTTCCTTGCCAATTAAATTGGATAGAGATGGAGGCAACAAGTGTAATGGCATTAAGTGGGTACATAAAAGGAAGGAAACCCAAGTGAATATTCCTGGTGAGGTAAGGGCTGCAGTGTGAGCTCACCTCCAGTGCTGGAGAGCAAGGAGAGAGACACAGAAAACCAGGCTGGTAGTGCACCAGTCCAGGGTGGCTCAGGATGGAGAATGTGAACTCCAGCCCTGGAGAGCAGAAGTGAGGACCTTTAAGCAAACCCTCCTCCCACACATTTTAAAATGTTTCAGCATCCAATAGCACCACTTAAGATAACAAGAGTAAGAGGCTGGGGCTTTCCACTACTTATCTTGAAAATCAGCTGTATTTTTCACATTGCTTTCACATGGTGCAGCAAAGCAAAGAGCCCAGTTCCTAGTCACCGTTGCAGGGCTGCTTGGTGTCTCTGGTCCTTATGCTGCAGAAGCCTAGCCCTGGCTCTGTGGGGACTTGCATTCATGCACAAACCTTAAACAAAACAAAGAAAATTCAGGGTCTGAGGAAGGAGGAACGCCGATTTTATAAAATCATGCATGCTTTGATATAGAAGATAGGGTTTAGTCTGGATGATTTATGAGTGCCCTGGCCACTCCGGCTAGGCTGGGACAGGATTTCTGTGCTGGAGCAGGAAAGGCTGGGTTGTTTCTGGCAGCAGCTTCCGAAAAAGTGCAAAGAAAATCCTACTGTCCATTTCTAATAGCCTTCTAGCAAGGGAGAGGCCAGAGGCATAGGGAAGCAGGGCTGGCCTGGCACAGGCCAGCATGGGGCTGGTGAGACTCATCCTGGCTTCATCACCTCGCTGATGGTGTGATTGCAGCTCAGCTCAGAGACACGCCTCCGCAGCTGCGAACAGGCGCCCTCAGGCTCCAGAAAGATGGCTAGAGAAAAACAGGAGTGTAATTTATGTCACATCTTCTTATCTCCTCTCCTTGCCACCAGGATGCAAATTAGTCATAGCTTTAGTAAGTGATTACATAAGCATCGTATTAATTTTGTTCATATTTCCCCAAAGAAATCAGCAAATTGTTAGAACAACTTGGACTCACATATTTATTTTCCAGGCATCATGGACTATTGGCAACTAGGGTGAAGTCATTTATCATTTCACAACGAAGATAATCTTGTTAGCAAACCAAATTTCCTCCAAAAGAAAGAAGCAGCAGTAAGAGAATAGGCAGTGACAATCAAAAGCCACAAGAGGGTTTGGAGGAGAAAGCAAACTTGGTTCAGCACATTGTTTTTTGAGTTGCCTTCTCTAGAGCTGCCTGAAGATTCATTTGTTTCCATCCAGAATATTCTGTTATACAATGCATTATTCAAAGACAGAGGGAGAGACTGCACATTCACAGATGGAAAAAGTCTTGAGGGAGTTCAGTATACAAATGCCCAAACCCCTCAATTGTGTGCGCTTTCGATAGTCCCAGACAACCCATCAGGGTGCACACCTCCCACTGGCTGCCCCCTCCTGCGACTCTTGCTGGATGATATGCGTGTGACTGTTTCACTGGAAGGAACAACAGGTTTGATGAGAAAATTCGCTGCTGCATCCATTTTATGAGTGCAACAATAGGACAGAGGGAAGGAGCTGTTGGAGGGCATGTGAAATCCCCTTAGCAGAGCCCAGAATGACTTGAAGTGTGCTAGTGAAGTAGATCTATGGAGCCTTTGGCCAGCCCTGGCTCCTCTCCTCCTTGCTAAGTGCCCTCCTGAGAAGAAGTAGCTGCTTGAATTCCTGTTTGAGCTGAAGCAGTACCTGCCTGACGCCTCTTCAAGCACTGGGCTTCTCCTGGCTGCAAACCTGGGGCTCAGAGTAGCTAGAAGGCCAACACTTGTAGAGTCTGTCTTAAACCTGGGAGCAGGCACAGGGATCATTTTGTAAATAAAGTTAAATTCTTTTATCTTCCCAAGGAATACTGTCAGCCCCGAGCACACTGGCTGGGGACAGGTTGATAAATATTAGGAATCTTAAACCAAGAGTTTCGTTACTTATTTCTTGCAGCAGTCAGCCCAAAACACAGAGGAGATGAAAGATGATGCCTGAACATAGAGCTGCCAAAGGTGTCCAGCACACAGCCCCTCACCTGTAAGCACTACAAAAATACAGACACATACAAGGTCCTCCATCTTCCCTGCAAAACTTGTCACCCTCAGGCTGAAAGATGCAACCTTGCAGTGCCCCTGTGGAGACAACCAGCTGCAAGAGACCTGACAAGGTCCCTGCACAGGACACAGTGGGGCACACAACAGCCCCGCTGCTGAAATATCATTTATCATGGGGTCAGTGGCAAGGAGGGCAGCAGGCACACAGCAGCCATTGTCTTCCCCTGCTCATCCTCGGGGAGATGTTGGTCCAGCGAGTTTCCCCATGGGTGCCCAGCCCTTCCCGGCAGTTTTCCTCCATCTGCTCTTTGGGCTTCCAGCAATGCACCTGCAAAACCACCTCCCACCCCTCGGGCAAGGCTTCTCCAACTGGGAGCACTGGGAGAGAGCAAGACTACACTAAAAAATATGAGGAATGTGTCTTTCCCAAGGTTTCATGCCTGGGGAGTACCCGTGGAGAGCCAGGCATCTAAAAAACAGAGCTAAACAGCTATCAAGACTATGCCTTGCATCGTACCAGTCCCAACAACATTTTTTGACTGCTGGTCACCCTCTCCCTCCACACAGAGCTGTCCCCAGGTTTCTCTTGAGGTGACACAATCATTACAAAGCAAAAGAAAAAAGGGGGCATAAAAGAAAGCCCTTTCAAACTAAAAAACTGGAGGAAAATGTGCTTTTTTGCTGTTCAGTGGCCAGTCAGAGCACTTGCTTAGAGCCAGAGAAACTGCAGACTGGTCGCTCCTCAGCTTGATGGGATTCACCCCAAATAGGTGACACTGGTGTGTTCAGGAGAGCCATGACTTGTCCCCCCTAAAGCCCTTCTTCTTTGGGTTAACACATATTTGCCAGACTAAAGAGAAAGAGAGGACACCATTCATGCCCATGCCACCTCCCTCTCCTTCAATGCTATCTCAAAAGAGCATCAAAAGAAGAAGATGACACAGACGAACACCAACACCTACACACACCTGCTCACACTGTATCACACAGCACCATGCTGCCTGCTTGCTAGGTCCCTCTCATCCCAGGCACAGTTTTCAGCAGGGCTGACCCGTGTTCTCCCTTCTTTCCAGGTGACACAGCAAGCGCTGGTTGTGATGGAGGCAACCGTGCTTTCCCCCATACTCACCGTGGGGGATTATCCCGTGGGTGTCTGCTGCATGGAGCCCTGTGGGAAGGGATGTGGTGAAGTGGGCACCACACCATCCGTGCTGGGGCAGAGCCATCCGTGGCAGAGGACAACCCAGTGCTGAGGAATGGGAAATGCTGGAAACCTCACATGCCCTTGGGTTCCAGGCACCACCCCCCCCAGCTCAGAGAAGGGTTTGTGCATTGAAATATCAGGCCTGGGAGACACCTGTGGCAGCCAGGAGCTTCGTCTTTCTTCAGATGAAGTGACCATTCACTGCAGACAGGTCGGAGACTGGGACATTTCTTACAAGCTGTCCCACGGCCATCAGCTGGAAGCAGCACCATCACTGCCATCCTGAGCTGCATGGGATCCATGTACAGGATTTCAGGTACTAAACAGCTCTAGATCAATACAGTAAGGAGTACTTCTGCACTGGTGATATGAAGAGCATAGCAGTCCAGCTAACACTTCTCTTTAACTTATAATTATTCTATACCCAAGATGTTCCTACAACAGCCAGAGCTAGAGTGATTTCTACATTAAATTAAGAGCCATAGTAGACCTCCTAAGAGCGTGTCTGGCCTCTGCATTGGATGATTTCAGTCCCTCCTCTCCACTCATCTGAAGAGTTTAAATCCTGCCACATTTAAGGCCTAATTCAGCAAAGCACTCTGGCATGTGCTTACCCCTAACAGCACAAAAAGTCCTGCTGGAAGTAGCAATAAGAGAAGCCAATTTGAGTTTTGTTTTGTTTGGGAGGTACTTAGTTGATGTAGTTGGAGAGAGCAACAATAAAAAGAGCTATAAAATTTCACTCTATGTATCTAGATTATATTACAGTACCATTCGTATCCATGTAGTTCAGCTGTACCAGCCATTTTGCTGCACACACCTGTGATTCAGAGGTTAGATACATCTATGATTCTTTGGGGGCAAGGGGAGGTTTCTAAAAGTGCGTGAAGCAATTTCATTAGCGTAAGATAGTCTTTTCCACTTTATCATATGAACTGCGGTGGCTGCACCGTGAAGTCGTTCAAGAGCAGCTGGTTTTCATTCATAGGTGAATTGTTTCCCTTAAGTTATGGAGTTACGATGGACTATATGTAAGCACCCTTCAGATTATATTTTTAAAGAGCAGAAGCACAATGTATTTTTCAATAACTGCTAACATCCAGCCAACTGGATTTCTTTGCAATTTTGTGCAAACGATGATTTGCTTCCAAGCTGAGATTTGATATACTGAGTTCCAGCCCCAAGCACAATTCTGAAGCCAAGCTCAAACTTCCTGAAAACGAAAATTCATTATGAAACATAAACAAGTCTTTAGTCATGACATAGAAAATAGGAACAAGAGGTGAAATCATTCTGCTGTGATAAGAATAATTTTTCTCTGCAGTTGAATCATTGTTCTAGACTGAGCACGTGAAAAGAACTAGGTTAGCCTTACCTTCCCTGTCTTAGATTTGGACAAGTAATTAAAAGTTAACAGAAGGTAGACTAAAATTAGCTCAAAATGCCACAGCCATATGATGACCCAGAAATAAAAAACACAGGCTTGTCCATTGTGATTTGCATCTAAGCCAGAACGGGACTAGACCTAAAATAGTTCCCATTGTGTCAACTGTGGGTCTGTCTGCTCTGCTTGCCCACCTGCTGACTGCTTCTCCATCCGCTGGAGGAAGCCCTTCCCTCACCTCCTTCAGGATCACAGTTCCCAAATTTTACCCACAGGCTTTCACAGTCCTATAAAGACAGAGCTCTCTGTCTGGCAAAGACACCAACCCTATGGTCTCCATGCAGGTCAGACGTACACCCCTTCCCAGCAACCGCCACCGGTGCTGCAGCTCTCAGTTCATCATGCTGCATCCTGGCTTTGCCCAAGGGTCATACCTGGGCTGTTCGTTCAGTGACATGAGAGTGAGTTCCCTGATTAGGGCACGCCAAGGTCTTGGTTGCAGGAGCCTGCCTCTACGCAAGGCACAGCGGGGGCATAACCAGGTGCCGCCAGCACCTTCCCACAGGCAGGTCACGTCTGCCTAGATACCTCCAGAGACAGGGAACACTTTGACTGCAGGGCCAAGACAACAGCTTCAATTGCAGGGCCAAGACAACTCTCTGTCTTTGACACAAGCAGGGGGGCTCCATGAATGCTGAGTTCTGGCTTTGCACTGGTGACTAGGTGTCAAAAGGCGTCAACAGCTTTGTCCAAAGATACAGATAGGAAGACTGGAAATGACCCTAATGGCATGGGGAAGTAGGAGTCTCTTTGATGCATATGTGCCCGTGGGTGCTTACTTAGACCCCGACAGCAAGTGGGTACAAGTCGCAAGCCTGGAATGGCCTAGAGAAGTGTCCCACTGCTGCCATCAGCAGTGGGGGGTTGGCACCGTGACAGTGTCCTGGGCCAGTGCCACCCTCAGCAGCAAAGGGGCTGCACCTCCAGGCACCACTGCAGCCTGGCAGTGCCCCTCACCCGGGCCACTGGTACCAGGACATGAGCAAGTGCCAAGCACCAGGAACATCTAATGCCTGCTTGCAGCCTGTGACACTGTTGACCAATTAGTGGCCAAGGAGGCCATTCTCACCCACCTTGACATACTTTGTGGCAAAAAACCAGAGTCTAACACGTCTGTTGTTCCTAGCAGAGAAGTGAGCAGCACTCAGGCAGGAAGACATCCGTGCAGAGCAGACCAGAGCATGCTGGCTGCCTGTGCTTGCTTGTACCCACTCATCCTCCCACAGATGAACAGGAATAGTACCTGATCACATTGCACATGTGGCTTGCCTTCCCCTGGTAACAGCACTGCAACTTTCAGCACAAATAATGCTTAAAAACACCTCTTCCAGTCCCACAAATGGCAGGGTCCTATATCCCTGCATTTGTGAACAGTCGGTTCGTTCCTCAACAGCAGACAACAGGACCAGCAGGTACCCAACAGGTCTCATCTTCAGGGCTGTGGACACGTAATTCATCTGCCTTTTTGTTAGGTAGCCTAGAGTCAGGGGTGCCTGTGGGGTATTAGATATACCCGTGGAGACTTGGGGCTTTGCTTCTATTTACACAAAAGCTGCTTGTGATAAACTAGGAAATGCTTGTACTATCTTGTGGAGATGGAGCATGTTGAAGCGCACCTGATTCTGATGCTTACGTGGTGTAGATCAAGTAGTGCTGGTAATAGCACCAAGCAGGAAAGATAGCACTTGAGCACTTGAGCCCAGATAAGGAGCATCCACAGTAGACTACAATAAGCAGGGTTATATCCTTGAAGGGAAAACTCTTCCACCCCAAGCTGCTATGACACGGCTGGTACACCAAGAGCGAGGAGAGAGAGGTGAAAGAAAAGTGAAGAATGTCACAGACCTGCACATGTGGAGAGGGAGGAGGGCTGACTGCACTGGGAAAAGCTGTTCAGAGGGTGCCAGCCAAAGTGGGCAGATTGGTGAAGGAGCACACAGGTCACAGGAGCACGTGCTGCAGGCCACCAGAGCAGCTCCTTCTGGCTGGTGGTGGGGCTGGCCAGGAGCTACAGATAGCTGAGGTACTCAGTGATGAGGCCAAGCTCTGGAGCAGAGCCGACATTCGGGCCACCAGCTGAGATGTCATGGGGCCATCACATGAGCATCCAAACCTCAGCTCAGACCCAGGAACCTCTCCCACCTCCCAAGTCAGACAACTACTTGTACCTCAGCTGAGTAATTTAAAGAGGCTTCTCTGTGACATTTACACGGGTGCTTCTAGGAAGCCCTTTTCAGGCTAGCAGTGCAAAGGGTCTGGTGCCCTGCTTGTGCTGGCAGCAGATCAGAGTTACTCGGTGGCCTCTGCACCACTGCTGTTCATTCCAATCAGCACAAGGGCACAACTGTCCCCGAGGCACTATCAGCGGCATAAGCAATAGTTCAGGGTGTTTAAAAGGGCAATTTTCAGATTCCTTAGTATGACTGAGTCCTGGATATGTAAGAGCTGAGGTAAGCTTATCCACTCTCTGCTATGTCCCTGTCCAGATGAACAGACACATGCAAATACCTCCTGGGGTATTGCAAAGGCAGAAATCATCACTGAGAGCAACACATCATCTGGATGTAACTCAGTTTCCAAAGTTCATGCCCTGCTCTTTTTAGTGTGTGGAAACCATGGGGTAGGTCGGGAAGGGGAAGCGAAGGAACTCTGCATGTGATGGGGTACCCAGGGAACACACTTGAGCCCCAAACCTGGGACATGCTCTCACATGCTGGTGTAAAGACCTAGAAACACATAATGACCAGCAATTACAGTAGATAACAATTTGCCACTTGGCAAGTGCTAGGTAATAGAGAAATTATGGTTAATATATACCCCTGTCAGATCCTCTACAAGTCATGGGAAAGAAGTCTGTAGGGGAGCTTGAATTGTAAGAAGGAGAGTTTGGATGTCTCCGCTCTGATGAGTCCTGAGATACAGGGAAAATTAGCCACACACCCCACCAAACTGCCAGGTCTGACCCAGAGCCTGGGTGACCCAACCTCTCATCCAATCCAGAGGTGCACAGCAGGTGCTACAACTTCACGGTGGTGTCCCACTGCCCAAAGCCAAAGCTTGGTCAGTATGACGAGCTGGTGCCAGGACAGTGTGGACATGGTGGCTACTTTGGTTGTTTGAAAGAGTGTGAGGAAAAGCCTTCATTTGCAAATGGCCCCTTCACTTCTGGCTGGCACGGGGGGCAATACCCACAGCAGCATGGGCGCACGTGTAGGAAATATGTCTCATGGCGTGTAGTTGCTGATGGGCTTTGGCCTGGGGTAGGGGGGACACAGCAAAGTCACCCACACCAACCATAGCAGGAGAGTGGAGTGGGGTCAGAGCTTTCTAGAAGAGGTTAAAAGGGAGAGGGATACCAGCTGATGCAGCTAAATGGCTCCCATCTCTTACCCCACTCCTTATCTCTTAGGGCATCACCCTCAATAGGAACTAGACCAAAAGTCATGCCACACTGCCTCAGTGCCGTGGTTTCCTGCCTCTAACATCCACATGGATATCCTTTTCTGAAACGCAAATCACGTGGCTCTTAAAGCAAGTTCTTTGATCTTCTTAAGTGCCTTTAGTACATGACTCCTAAATCATAGACCTCTGCATTTGCAAATAACTTTCAACACAATTACTGGGTGCAAATGAGAATATAGTCTGAAAATGATCAATTACTTGATTGCAGCAAATCGTGCTGGTAGATGCCTATGTAGTATCACTTGAATCCACAAGGAGCTGCAGGTCCAATTATTGTACATATTAAAATTATAATATGCAAAACAGGAAGCAAAATAAAAGATGCTTTAAAAATCGGAGACAGCATTTTTGGGGGAAGCAAACCAAGTCTGCTATCCTCTTCACCCCTGCATGTAGGAACTATTACTATAGCTCATTAAGATAATGGCTGATATTTAGATTTCTTGTCTTTGCACTTTTTTCTCTGTAAATGTGCAAACTGAAAAAGTTGCATTGTTACATAAAATTAACTGTACTTTTTTCTGGGTTTAAAGCAATTGTGGTTGTCTCTGAAGAGAATGGTATTTATTAGACTATGACTATCTCTGAGCTGAAGCTCTTCCTTTGTACATGTTCCCTCAGCACATCGTATCCTCAAGTACTTAGACAAACCCACAGGTTAAGGATGAAGCCCTGCATGCCTCAACTTGTAGATACATACTTACCTTATGCATTCTGACACTGAACAAAAGAGACCTTAAAAACTCTCTCAAGAAGTGCAACTTTCTATTCTTTGCTAGATCAATGTCTAAAGTACAACCATATTTTTTTAAAAAAATGTTTCTTTAATAAATGCCTTTTGCTCAGTAGATTACTCTAATAATGAATATGAAAGACAGAAAGCCCCATTTCCCATGTCTTGAAACAAGGCATGAGTGAGACTTCTCAGTTACGAGCCTTACAGAATGATAGTTTTCGGAAGAACCCAGTTGCCTCAGTGCTGTGCCTCCTCGATTGTTTGTGCTGGAGTGTCTTGACCATATAAAGAGTTCTCTGTTTCTTTTAGAAACCACAGTAGCACACAGGAGAATCAAATCCTCAGAGTGAGGAATGACTTAAGAAAGGATAGCAACTACTTCTTTCCAAAACATCTTTTTGGGAAAAAAAAAAAAGCCACAAGGTCAGAAGTTTACCTCTGAGTACAGCTTTTTGGCCAAGAACAGCGCAGATCTGACCCACAGGGATTATCACATTATGCAGCGCGCTGGTGCCAAGCCGAGGAACAATGCCACACCAGTCTGACTCCTACCCGGCACACTGCAGGCGGAGCTGAGCCCTCCGCACGGGGGAAGAAACCAGCACGCTCAGAAACGGGCTGTTCAGCATCTCCCCCACAGCAGGAGTTCACAGAGGCCTGAGAGGCTCTTAGACATAGCTATTAGGAGGTATTTACTGATATGAAGTGTGAGTGGCTGAGACTCCTGTTCAGTTAGTGGCTCTCTGTAAACATCTGTCTATGAGACACCTTGTCACACTGCAGCCATAATAACCAGCACACAGAAAGCCCCAAGTCCAGCCACGGAAATCTTTGTTTACTGATTGGAAAGAACAGGAGGGACACGCAGTCACTCTGAAGATCCCTTGCCCCTTTGAACGACCATGCCGACTGCAGTGTGAGGCAGAGGTGAGCCATAACGTTTCTTTTCTTTCCCATCAGTTAAGCCAACCAAGGACCCTCATCAGTGTAGCAGCACATGCTGCCTCAGTTCCAGTACGCAGGTGAGCAGCCTCTGTGATTGCTTACCAGTCCATCTTCCCCAACAACGCTGCCCTCTCAAACAATTTTCTGCAAGGAATTCTCCAGAAAACCTACTGTTAAAAGGAAAGACAGCATGTGGGTGTAACCAATCATTTGGAAGATATTTATAACTCTCCTGCTAGAGGCTTTTGCTGTTGAACTAAAGACATTAAGCAATCCCAGCTTTAGAGATTGAGTAGAAAAATGGCAGTAACACATTTCTGCCAATGTTTAATGTTTTTGTAATTGGGGGAAGATGTGAGGTGGCAAAAAGAGTTTGTTTCACACTTGCCTTGGACTTCCGTATGTGCCTAAGGATTTTCCTTGCTCTGGATAATGCAGCCATTCCCAAAAGAACAGAACTTCTGGTGTACACAGAGGTGTTCGCTCTCTGTCTCCCTCTCCCTCCATGTATATGTATTTGTTAAATACACAGTCACATTGTCATATCATCCCTTTATGGCCCTCTGTGGTGACACTCCAACTCATACTGTGGCCTCAGAAGACAGGAACAAATTTCTGACACGGTCTCATCTGCTCTGAGTGCTGCTACCCCTCATCCCAGACTCTCGCACTTCATCTAAACAGGCAAATAATTAACAGCTTGGCAGGTCGGTATTTTGATGAAATAATCTTCATCCCTCTGAATTGTGATGCTTTATGATCATTCTCTGGCAACCTCTGTCTTCATTGCAAAAGAGACTGCACTTTTATATCTGGATAGCTAACACATAATAAAATGTGATGCATTAGCTATTTTCTTATTCTAGCTAGTCTGACAAAAAGTAAAAAAAGGCAAGAATTTGCCATGAACTTTCACAGTAAGCCCATGGTACAGTGCTAGAAATGATTGACCAGAGACACTCTTAAAACTCCAACCTTGTAGGTTTTTAAGGTTCAGGCAGAAAAACTGTTGCTGATGTGGTCTAGTCTTGGATGATGCTCTCATTTTGAGCAGGAGTTTTAACTGGGTGATCTCCAGAGATGCCTTCCAAGCAATATTTTTAAGCTCCTATGAATTCATGTGCTGGCAAAGTAGTAACTGCATGTACATTGTCTTTAGAAGTCTGTTAATTATCTTGACATAAAACCCAAAACATTTATTTTCAGTGGAGATAAACTTGGGCAAGAATGATCAGCTGTGTTAAGAGAGTAGTGGCAGCAGCTGTTCTATTAACACAGCAAGATGGAGAATGAATAACTGCACAATCTTTGTGATCCTCTTCTATTTATGGAGATATTTGATTGTTTTCTAATGACTTTTTAATCAGCTTATGTGAAATAAATTATAATCAGGAAACCTCAATAGGAACCTCAGCAATAAAGCAGGAAGAGATGCATGTTTGCACCTCAGTTTTGCAAAGGAATTTAGCTTGATTTATTGGAGGCGAATTCTACTATGCCATGCCTTGCACAAGCATGTGCAAAGTCGAGGCAAAGGAACTGTAAAAACTGGCCATTCCCATTTGGACTCACCCGGGGCTGAACACACCATCTGTCCACATGAGCTGTGGGAAGGCATAGTCTTCCACAGAGCAGCACATCTTCCCATGCCTGCCCTGTGCCAGGGTGAAGTGCAGGGTTGCACTGTCTGGAGGGAAGAGCTGCCATATAATGGCAGTAGCCAAGGACACTTTTTCTGAGTTCTCAAAAAAAGCACAGATGAATCATCTTAGACTGCTCTGGCATGAACTTCTCCTTGTCTACAGTTGAAACTATTATTGGAGATTAGATGCTGAGAAAAATCCCAAATGAAGGAGGCCTGAAAAATGTAGGGGTTTAAAAAATAATTGGCAAATATGTTCCCCCAGGTAGGCTTTATAAATCCCAAAATAACAGAAATACTTCTTATTGCTCCAATTCCACACAGCATTAAGGGCCCATCTTACATTCTATTTGTGTGAAGGATGCACTGTAACTGGAAAAAAGTTCTTTGCCACTCAAGAAAAGTAAAAGATCTGTATTGAATTGCTAGCTTTCCTAACTCCACCTCTAAGAATAACATTTACAGTAAAGTACACACAAAGAAACTTCCTATAAATATAACACTAAAGACAATATTTAGTCAGTCATTGAGAAATGAACAAAGAATTTTCCTCTCATGTTATTGTAGCTGGTAAAGGTTTACATTCTGATTCTTATAAAAGGATTTATATAGTGCTGTAAATTTACAAAGCACTTTCCAAATATAGATAAGACATATTCCCTGTCAAAAATGTCATGGGTAAGACAAATGGAAGAGGAGATGCAGGAGGAATCCTTAGAAAAAATTAGGGACTACAGAGTCTTGAAAGCATGTGTTAAGTGGATATCAGTGGTCTGGAAAACACACAGCCTGATTCTTCAATTTCTTGCATCAGCTCACACAGGTACAAATCAATTTCTTGAGGGACCTGATTTCTACTTGACCCCAAGAAAAGCAGAAAGATCCTGCTTCTTTCATTCTGGCACCAAAAAATTATTTAGAAATCAGCAGCAGGTAGAATCTGGCCACTAAATTTGAAGGAGAGATTCAAAACTGGCTAAGTTCAAAACCAAACCAAAATCTTAAATATCCTGAACCAAAACCAAAACCCAAATTTGTGACAAAGACCATTTCTAAAATGAAGTTTTCCAGAATTAAAAATCAAAACATCATGAAGAATCTCAGTCTTGAGGCGAGTTTTGCATTCAGACTTCTGACCTACACCAACTACGCTAGAGATTTAAGAATGCCTTCCGCACTGTCCCACAGCTGGTGAGACTTGGGAGCTCAGGTCTGCTCAAAGCCACTGAGCTAGCACAAAACAGTTGCAGCATTCAACAGAATTAACACTAGAAATGTTTGTTAGAACCAATCTGTTTAAGCTGTATATTTTCTTTCTTCTCAGTGGACTTTGCTGCTGTAGCAGTTCTTCTTTGAATTGCTCCATTTAATTTTAGATGAGTCAATGAACCAGTAAAACTCCATTCCATGAAAGCTTGATTAAAATTCTCTGCATTAAAATGCCTATAATACTACTGTTACGCTCAACGATTTATTCCCGAGGCTTGGGCTTGGACTGGGAAATCTTCTGTCCAACTCTGTTACTTTAAGTACGAAACTCTGCTTGTGCAATCACAGTATCCTCCAACAACAAGGAAAGAAAAGAAGTGCTCCAAACAAACAAGCAAAGACTGAAAGAGGGATTAAGAAGAGTGTCCTGAATGTGTCTTTTCTGCATCCAAATCATGATCTGAAAACCACACTTCAGTTTAAAGCAACTTTTGCACATCTCCCACTTATTTGCAAACTGGTGTCAGCAACTTATGGTGAGGATCACATCCATTTTCTGGTGCATCAGGATTTCCTGAGACCCTGAAGGTTAAAATGCAAGTCTGCGTGGTGGATAAAAAAAATTATAATAAACATTGTCAGAGGCCTTTGGATAGCTCACTTCCTTTATTAACCTTTCTGTCAGCAGGAGCCCTGGCCAGAATTCAGTAAAGGAAAAGATTCAGGATTTCTCATGGGAAAAATGTTGGCTTTTCTGACAATATTAAGAAAGAATATTAATATAATAGTAATTCAAATCTGCATACTGGGGCCAAGCTCTTTTACAACTCTGCAGTGACCTCTGAGCTCCTCAGACCCCACATTTTCAGCTGCGTGGAGCAAACACCTGTGGGGTTTTGGCTCTCTGCCCCGCTGAAGTGTGGAAAGTTGAAAGACTTCCAGGGCACAAAGCCACAGTCTCATCCTTTCCTTATCACAAGCTTCCTTCACACTCAATTCTTTTCCAGTTCTCCTAACGTTACTGCTACTTCCTTGATCATCTTTCAAGTTTTCCAGTGTAGGACGCTGACAATGGTGCCACCTGCTTCCCCACGCACTGTGCCTCCTCGAGCCCTTGTTACACGTCAGCTGAAGTCCCACCTTCTCAACAGTGCCCAGAAATGGATTCAGCATTCATGGCTGGCTTTTAGAGAATTGTCTAGCATAGGTAGTCCAGGACAGATGGTGGCATGGCTTGCTTCAAGTTCAGTCAGTGTGATTTTAGACTGAGCCTTTCTTCCAAGCCACTTCAGAAAAATAAGAGGAAAATGACAGAAGTACAAGATATGCAGAGCAAGCAGATGATATCTACCTGGCTCGCACAGAAAGGCAAGGGGAAATAATCAGAGACATAACACGCCAACAGAACTGGAGTGGTGGGTATCAGACCGTAAAACTGAAGTATTTGGTGAAACTAGTAGGTGGATTTGTTGTAAATAACTTTGTCAGCACTTCTAGTCCCCTATGTCCTCTGGAATCCTTCTGTAGTATAGTGATTTAACTGAAAATAGTCTCCAGTCTAGTAGAATTAAAAAACAAGTACAATCAGTATACATTCATTAGCATCTTAGAATAGTTTGGGTTGGAAGGGAGCACAAGACTATAGCTGATAATGGAAGAAACAAAACTAGTTTTCATACAGAGCTCTTCGTAAGCTTTGGAGCTCTTGAACCTGTGTGGAGACCTGGCTCTTATGAAGTCAGTCTTAAAATTTCAGTTCAGGGTACCTCAGATTGCTTTTCTCAGCTCTTTTCATTTCAAGATACTTAGCATGGATCTCGTACATGCTAGGTATCTTACAGCTGTGCATGGAATCATGTAGTTAAGATTGGTGAAGCCAATGACCCATCACCACCTCACTACTGCATCCAGTAATTGGATTTGAAATATATAAACAATTTTGGTAGCAGAATCAAGACCCCAGTGTCTTCCCTGCTATCTGAGAACCATGCCCTCCTCCCCTTGCGCACCTCCCTCCATCACTCTCCTATTGTTTTTCTTGAATAAGTAGCTGCTGTGACACGTTTTTATAAGAACATTAATCCTTTCAATGCAAGTTAGGTGTGCCTTGGGAACACCTTCTGGACTGAGCTCTCCTGTTTGCAAAGACACCTAGTCCATTGTTCCAGTAGGCTTGGGTATCAGTTCAGTTCTAGATTTCTCTGCCCTGCCAAACTCGAGGCACACTGGGAATGAAAACAAGAAACACGTGAGGCTTCTAGGAAAGCTTCCATTAAAAAGTGAGATGCCAGCAGAGTTTAAGTGAGCAGGGCATTTCAAAATGTTTTGGGATTATACAGCTAAGTCCGAGATGAAGTGCTAAATTTATGCCTGGATGTAGCTGTTAGGACCATGAGAAAATTTATCATGTCAGCCTTGTTGCACATGAATTCTGTCCACCTCTGGACTAGACAAAAATCCGATGGTCTTAGAGAATACTTTAATAAGAAATTTCTGTGCCCAGAGACAGTTAGATATGTGCTGACAAGTAAGACTTTTTGTAGATCTAAGTATTTCCCCATCTGCAGTTCAAAACCTTTATGGCTTATCTATTACACAACTCACATTAAAAACATTCTGTGGCAAACGTTCGACATGCTCTGCTTATTACAACAGTGCTAGCACAGCTGCGTTGTGTTTAATTGCTTCAAAATAGTAGTAGTATACATTTACTTACATGTATGGAGATTTAAACACAGACAGACACATACATGAGCACTGTCAGATTAAAAGAGTTAAAAATACTACCACATCATATTTTTCAGCCTTCCTCTCACCAACAACTGGAAAAAATCAAACTCTGGATTAATGAAAGAATCAAGCCAAATTAACAAGACAAATTCTCAAGTAATGTGTCAGAGCTACTAGATGAAGGTTGGGTCGATAAATCTATAATTGGGGAAATTTTCAGGGAAAATCATGAGTATCATATTATTCTTTCTAGTTCATAATAATTTTCCAAGTATGTAATTTCAGACATATTCCTCATCATTGGTAACAAACAGATTGTAAGCAGCATCCCCTCTCCTTTCTTTTATTTTTCTGGTCTTCACTATACTTGCATTATCTCTGCTCCTCCACTACTCTGCCTGGCACTCTTGGTCTACTGATAATTCCTGTTCTGGCTGTCCGTATTTACAATTGGGCAGTATTTAAAATCTCAAAGGTAAATTCATATCTGTTTCAGTATGCTCTTCAGCATATTAATATGCTGAATATCGCTACATCTACACAAGCAATACAGCCTGCCCTCTGATTCCCAAAAGCATGTTAAATTGCCCTATGTCCTTACGCAAAATTTGCCAGTTCCCTGAAAACTTGAGAAAGACTCGTGCTCTCTGGGGATATGTGCTCAAGATCAGTGTCCTGGTACTCCTAAATTCCTTTGCTTTCTTTCCTTACTTTACAGAGAAAAGCATAAAGTTATTTTCCTGCCCCATTCAATTGACATTGTAGATCTGACTGCCACCTTTGACCACCTAAAATGTTTTGCTGCAAGCTTAAAGGAGGCAGAAAGCACCTGCATCCACTTTACTACTATTTATCAAATTGCATAGCTGCACTGTCGAAATATTTGGGATGTTGTGGACCTCTATGTGTAATACCATGAGTAACACTACTTCAATTGAATAAATACATCATCAAAGACAAAAAGTATTTTGTATGACCCCTATTTTACTTGGGCCATGAATAAAGTCTTACACAAGTTACGATCACTATAAAATGGAAAAACCTAAGTACTAGAACAAGTCACAAAGCACAGAGTGTTCCAAAGAATAAGCCAAAATCTGAATTACCACGTGAAATGAACAAGTAATTTGCCCCTACAGAAAGGAACCCTTGTCCCCAAAATTTGTGTTGTACCATAAATACACGGAGCAACACATGGACCAGATACAAAGTATGTACTTCAGGCTACCAGTGAAAAACCAAAATGGCAAAAAACCAAGTACTGTTGCTGGCCACAGGAACTATGAATTTTTCTAATTCCGTCTTGTACCTCTTAAAAAAACCTGCTGGTTCCACATGCAGACTATATTAACAGTTCTCTTTGAGTTTTACACAAGATTCACTGCCATGGTATCTTCTGAACAGCAACTATAAATACCTTCTTTGATACCTAATTATTTTAAGATTTTCATTAGATTAGAGAGTTTAGAAAAGGAAAAGAGGTATTGATTCAGCTTTGGCCAGTCAGGGATTATAGCCTCTGTTCAACTTGGTTTTTTTCTATGGAGAATAGGAATTGTTCACAAGTCTATACAGCCATTCAGAAAGAAATTCCTTGGTGTGCAACCATCCCAGTTTATGAACATCTGACCAGCAGGTCACCAGAGATCCACCACCTTCTCTGAAGAGCAGAATATTGGTTTCTCCATGGACACTTGAGACAAGGACACGTGAATGAGAGAGTGCACAACAGTGAGAAAAGTCACAGATGCACTGTGAAATTCCTCATTGTTAGTGTCATGACCATATCACCTGATCAGATGAGAGCCTTATCTTTCTCTCCCCCACTGTTTTTTCCTTTACAGCCATTCAGCTTCCGACTACCCTTTCTCCATTTCTGCTATGTAATAGCAGGAAGATTTCCTGCTTTCTCAAGATACACTGGAAAAAGCACAGCAAAAACATGTGTTTTGGCCTAACAATAGACCTGGTTGAGAGAGCACCTTTCAACACCTCCAGCACCTTCTCATGATGCAGCCCTCAGGCCCTTTCTCTGCACACTTCATGCTAATTTTTCCTAGTTCATAACAATGCCCAGTTTGCTCATCACACCCCTCTCTCTCTGCTTCTTCCAATATATTCTCTCACTCCTGTGTCTCCTCTTCCTTATGAAACTACTCCAGCATTACTAGGCATATAGGAAGTGATGATGACTGTTACCTGCAGTCACAGCTGACCTAGCTGATCTTCTTCATCATTATAAGCTGCAGCCTATAATGAACATACAAAGCAATTTCCATCCGCTCACCCCAAACAGGAAATAGAAAGCATGGAAAGAAAGGTGTCAGAGACACGTCCAGCCAGCTCTCTGCAGAAAGAAAGTAAACGCTTTAAGAACCAGACTGGAACCAGGAGCCACAGCCTGAGCCTTAGCAGGACTCCATTACTTCTAATTACATACTGGGTTTGCCCCACAGATGCTTCCCTTTCCTTCTGAGTGGACATAATGATTAGAAGGTAATCGTCATCACACCTTCTCTTTAATCACATGTAGCCAAGTACATGTATTTCATTCCTGGAAAATTTCCCCATAAGCCTGTTCCTCCGGCGCTTAAATATTTTTGTGGTTCTTTTAATAGTACAACAGGAAATACAACCAAAGTAGACTGAGTAAAGTTGAGCTGACTTCAAGAAGTCCAGATGTTTGGATGGTATACAAATGTCTAGATCAAAATCACTTTTTAGTCTAGAAGTCAATCTGGAAAAGCATGCCAAGAATATTAACAAAGCTAATTTTGGTAGTTTTTCTGATTTTATCTCTCTTTGAAATGCTAGAAAACCAGCCTTTGACATTTCCATTTGGAGTCACACAAAAATTAAGGAAGTGGAAAGGCAGAGGAAGCAAAAAAAGTCAATGGCTGGTTTGTTTGAGGCTTGGGAAGAGACTCATGGTAGAGCTCATCCTTGATTTAGGACTCCTGTTATGCTCAAGTTTCTTTTAAAGCACAGCGCTTTGCCAGGCTTTTTGTGATAGCTGCTGTGATAAGCAGTGGTGAGATGAAGCTTAGTCTGGGTGAGATCCTGGCACAGGCAAAACACAGGCTGCCTCTCTCCCCTTTTTATCCTTGCCCAGGCTGGGCACCCCCAGCAGCAGCATCTTTTGCAGAGCCTGTGAGGCACAGGGATGGTAGGAGGCGGCAGCAGGACAGCCTGCAAAGCTGGGATATGCCCTGCAGAGCAGAGCCACAGCTCAGGACTCACCCCACGCCGTGGTCAAAGCTCAGCAGTCATTGCAATCCCTTTGACAAAAATAGCACGTTTTCCACAAGCTCCTTCTTCCTTATTCTTGCCGGATTCTTCTACTTAGCTTTTTCTTAAGAACAAAGAGAGGTCAAAAATACAACTCAAAGAGGTTTTTGATAATCTGATCTGAAGCCCACTGGAATTTTTCTGCTGATGTCAGATAGGATTTTTGCTGGGGACCACAAATAACCTGCTGCCTCTTGAGATTCCATAAGGAGTTTTGCTCAGAGCATGAACATAGATCTCCATGAACATGGCTTCCACTGAGCTAGCACGCATCTCATTCCCAGTGAGCAGTGCCTGTGTCAACTGTCCATTAAAAAAATAAGTAATTTGTGCAAATTTACATGCGAGGTGCAAGGCAGTCACAGATAGTATAAATGTAGAGTGTACGGGGTTTTTTTATATAGTTATAAATTTGCATGTAAGTATAAATTAAATAAAGAAACATTTCAAAATCTTTATACATTAAACATATACACACAGAGGGAGTTTCATAGGTTTAGCTTTTGGGCAACCCAGGCCACAGGATGCCAAACAACACACCCCATAACCTGTTTTTTGTATGAGACCCTCATGTTTAAAGCCCATGCAGCTTCTTTAAAGTGAGAGGCCACTCTGCGTTAACAAAGACATGGGGCAACACAAGTAGGAGTTGCAGGCTTTTCTGGGATACTTCATGAGCTACTGTTGACTGGGCAGTGTGGTGGCAGTTTGTGATAGTGTTTGCAATCCTTATCACATTTCTGGTACAAACGTTCATAACTTGGGAATAATTTGTTTCTCGTTCATCATGATCTATGCTTCACAGACATCACAATTTCATCTTTGACTCCCTTTTCTGAACTGCCACCTGGAATTTATTTTCTTTAGTCTGGAGGCAGATGGTTGCTCTGAGACTCCTGAAGCCCTTATGCGAACACCCCACTGATTTCCATAGGGAAACTCCCCAGACGAAGAGCATCGTCTTTGATCCACACCAAGGAACAGGAAAGGGCAGAATCAATTACAAATTTTTGCCCTTTGCTTTACTAACCTCTAAACTTTGGGGCTGGAGTAGAGGTGCAGTGGGGGGGTCACCAGCAGCCATCTGCAACAGCTATCATTTCCCTTCTGAAGCAAGGCAGAAATGCAGGATGAGCCTGTCCTGGATGACAAGGTTGCAACTGCTGGGGATGCCCTGGCCATGCAAAGCATATTACCCTTACCAACTGCATCACAGAGGTCAGAACTACACCTACACACCCAGTAAAGAACCAAACTGCATCAGTGACATTACAGTCCTGGGCTGAGTGTGGAGATGAAAGCGATTCTTGGTTCTTGCCAATATCCTGGGACTTAAAATTAATTGCCCACTCTCTCTCTACCATACTTTTCCATCTGTGAAATGAATTTCCATTTTCTTCCCATTAAACAGTAGAAGAAGAGGAAGGAGTTTTGATAGATGGGTATAAATACATAATCATACCCTGTGAAACACTCAGAAAACTATAGATTGAATTAATTTAGCTGTTTTGGCTCAAACAACTCTTTCTTGAGTAGCAAAGGTTTAATTTCAGCATCCTGTAAATTAACTCCTTTGAGTTCATAGAAATACGTTGTTTAGGTGTTTATCTGAAGTTTACATTTTTGCATGGTTAAAGGAAAAAAAAAAACAACAAATATTTTCTTCTGAGGTAAAGCAAAATGTTCACTTCACTTGTCATAACTTTATTGTCATCTTTTTGTTTCTATTCGTATGAAAACCTCATCTGCAGACCAGCTCCCAGTGAATATCCCTCTTCCCTTCCCTCCAGTTTTATGATTACCCCAACAAACAGCAGAAGCAGCAGCACAGCACTTCGGGATTTGTCAGCCAGGCTGCCCAGAGATGTGGTGGAATCTACATCTCTGGAGACATTCAAAACCCGATTGGATGCGTTTCTGTGCAACCTGCTCTAAGGTGGCCCTGCTCTGGCAAGGGGTTGGACCAGATGATCTCCAGAGGTCCCTTCCAACTGCTACCATTCTGTGATTCTGTGCACAGTCCTGGCAAAACAGGCCCATGAGAAAAGCAGAGTTCTGCAGGCTTGACTGCAAAATTACAAAAAAAACCCACAAATAAAATCAATAGCATCAGGCTTTCTGGTCTGCATGTGCACATTGTGGGCTTATGTTGAGCCTCTCATCAACCAAAGCTTCAAGTTCTTCTCCTCTGGGATGTTCTCAATCTCTTCTCCACCCAGTATGTATTTGTGCTTGGTACTTCCCCAATCCATGTCCAGGACCTTGCACTTGACCTTGTTGAACTTCATGAGGTTTGCATAGGCCCACCTCTCAAGCCTGTCAAGGTCCCTCTGGATGGCATCCCTTCCCTCCAGCATGTTGACCGCACCACACAGCTTGGTGTCACCAACAAACTTGTACTCAATCCCACTATCCATGTCACCAAAAAGGATGTTAAAAGCACTGGTCCTAGTACTGACCCCTGAGGAATACCACTCATCACTGGTCTCCACTTGGACATTGAACCACTGACCTTGACTCTTTGAGTGCGAACATCCAGCCAATTCCTTACCCACTGAGTGGTCCATCTGTCAGACCCATGTCTCTCCGATTTAGAGACCAGGATGTCATGCAGGACAGTGTCAAATGTTTTGCACGAGTCCAGGGAGATGGCGTCAGTTGCTCTTTCCTTACCACCAATGATGAAACCCCATTGTAGAAGGCCACAAAATTTGTCAGGCATGATTTGCTTTTGGTGAAGCCATATTGGCTGTCATCAATCACATCCTTATTTACCATATGCCTTAGCAGAGTTTCCAGGAGGATTTGCTCCACAATCTTGCCAGTCACAGAGGTGAGACTGACTGGCCTATAGATCCCTGAATCTTCCTTTTTTTTCTTTTTAAAAATGGGAGTTATATTTCCCATTTTCCAGTCAGTGGCAACTACATCAGACTGACATAACTTCTCAAATGCCTTAGATAGTGGCCTAGCAACTTCATCTGACAGTTTCATCAGGACCCATGANCCACTCATCACTGGTCTCCACTTGGACATTGAACCACTGACCTTGACTCTTTGAGTGCGAACATCCAGCCAATTCCTTACCCACTGAGTGGTCCATCTGTCAGACCCATGTCTCTCCGATTTAGAGACCAGGATGTCATGCAGGACAGTGTCAAATGTTTTGCACGAGTCCAGGGAGATGGCGTCAGTTGCTCTTTCCTTACCACCAATGATGAAACCCCATTGTAGAAGGCCACAAAATTTGTCAGGCATGATTTGCTTTTGGTGAAGCCATATTGGCTGTCATCAATCACATCCTTATTTACCATATGCCTTAGCAGAGTTTCCAGGAGGATTTGCTCCACAATCTTGCCAGTCACAGAGGTGAGACTGACTGGCCTATAGATCCCTGAATCTTCCTTTTTTTTCTTTCTGAAAATGGGGATTATATTTCCCATTTTCCAGTCAGTGGCAACTACATCAGACTGACATAACTTCTCAAATGCCTTAGATAGTGGCCTAGCAACTTCATCTGACAGTTTCATCAGGACCCATGAACGTATCTCATTAGGTCCTATGGACTTGTGCATCTTCAGGCTCCTGAGATGTTCTTGAACCTGATCTTCTCCTGCAGTGGGCAGTTCTTCATTCTCCCAGTCCCTGCTTTTGCATTCTGTGACTTGGCCTGTGTAGCTAGAGCACTTGCCAGTGAACATTGAGGCAAAAAAGTTGTGGAGTACCTTAGCTTTCTCCATATCCCAGGTAACTAGGTCTCCTGTTTCCTTCTGGAGAGGGCCCACATTTTCCCTAGTCTTCCTTTTATCACTGACTTACATATAGAATTTTTTCTTCATGTCCCTGGACAGATTTAATTCTATCAGGGCTTCAGCTTTCTTAACCTGATCCCTGACTACTTGGACAACTGCTCTGTATTCCTCCCAGTCTATCTGTCCTTGCTTCTACCCTCTATAGCCTTCTTTTTTCTGTTTCAGTTTGTCCAGAAGCTCCACGTTTGTCCATGCAGACCTCCGGGTGGTTTTGCCTGACTTCCTCCTTGTTCGGTTACAACACAGGACACTTGACATCAGGAACCAGATGAAATTCACAGCTTTACTGAGCTAGCAGTAAAAGACTAAACTAAAAAACAAGATCATAAAATGGTGGTTCTTAGGTCACTGATACTAAGCAGAGTGGTATTTCTCAATTATCTCAGGGAAGACATAACTTACACAGCCATAAGAAAGATAAGAATGGCTCAGAGCTCGAGAGCTGAAAAGAGGGCAAAATGAAGGGAAAGGACAAGGGGAAGCTTGCAGAGATGGCATGAGAGAGTGATGGGAAACACATGAATTTTCTGTGCATTGCTTTTCCCACCTATGATTTAAATACCTAATAAGATTTCCTCAAAAGTTAAAGCAATCATAGTTTCTAGCCTCTTAACTAGAAATCATAAATAATGTCATAACATTTTCAGGTGAAACTTATTAGATAATTTTGTATCTGTGAAGGGTGTTTTCAGTCATGAATTCTGTTTTTGAAAGATACGGGAAGATATGAAAACTAATACCCCTGATATTGGAATTCTACAAGTTCTTTACTCCTGGGATTTTTCCCTTTCTTTTTCTTTTTCTTTTTCTTTTTCTTTTTCTTTTTCTTTTTCTTTTTCTTTTTCTGTAGGGCTATGCCTCTGTTTTGA
>VXBO01014869.1:202102-227439 GCA_013400135.1 Rhinoptilus africanus | reverse complement strand
AGGTCTCCTGTTTCCTTCTGGAGAGGGCCCACATTTTCCCTAGTCTTCCTTTTATCACTGACTTACATATAGAATTTTTTCTTCATGTCCCTGGACAGATTTAATTCTATCAGGGCTTCAGCTTTCTTAACCTGATCCCTGACTACTTGGACAACTGCTCTGTATTCCTCCCAGTCTATCTGTCCTTGCTTCTACCCTCTATAGCCTTCTTTTTTCTGTTTCAGTTTGTCCAGAAGCTCCACGTTTGTCCATGCAGACCTCCGGGTGGTTTTGCCTGACTTCCTCCTTGTTCGGTTACAACACAGGACACTTGACATCAGGAACCAGATGAAATTCACAGCTTTACTGAGCTAGCAGTAAAAGACTAAACTAAAAAACAAGATCATAAAATGGTGGTTCTTAGGTCACTGATACTAAGCAGAGTGGTATTTCTCAATTATCTCAGGGAAGACATAACTTACACAGCCATAAGAAAGATAAGAATGGCTCAGAGCTCGAGAGCTGAAAAGAGGGCAAAATGAAGGGAAAGGACAAGGGGAAGCTTGCAGAGATGGCATGAGAGAGTGATGGGAAACACATGAATTTTCTGTGCATTGCTTTTCCCACCTATGATTTAAATACCTAATAAGATTTCCTCAAAAGTTAAAGCAATCATAGTTTCTAGCCTCTTAACTAGAAATCATAAATAATGTCATAACATTTTCAGGTGAAACTTATTAGATAATTTTGTATCTGTGAAGGGTGTTTTCAGTCATGAATTCTGTTTTTGAAAGATACGGGAAGATATGAAAACTAATACCCCTGATATTGGAATTCTACAAGTTCTTTACTCCTGGGATTTTTCCCTTTCTTTTTCTTTTTCTTTTTCTTTTTCTTTTTCTTTTTCTTTTTCTTTTTCTTTTTCTGTAGGGCTATGCCTCTGTTTTGAAACCTCCAAGCTCTTTTCTACCTATTTTTAAGCACAGGAGATATGTGTGTGTGTGTTTATTTTGGACTATGGCTATGTAGAAAGGAAATTAAAAGTTTTATTGAAGAATCTCTTTTGTAATAATGCCGGTTTGGGGGATTTATTTTTCCCTTTCATAGGATAATCCAATCTATTTGATGGCAAAGACCCTTTGCTGGAAATGCCTGAAGAGGTACATGGGATGGTGTCTGTATTGACCAGCAAAATGTAATGAAAAACACCGAGTTTCTCTGCAAGCCACCAGCAGGGTTCTCAGGCATCATGGGCCTCATCTCGACTTTGAATAGCAGTTTTTAAAAGAGATTAGTGTGCACTGTTGCACAGTTTGTGCTAAGCTAGTCTCGTGGGAATACATTTGGTTTTGATCGCAAAATACTGAATACATAATACAAGTCTCCGCTGCTCTCCCAAGCAAACAAGATTCTCCCTCCAGCCAGCGCTGGATCCTGCATCCCACACCCTGGGGTGCGCGATGGGGTGCTCAGCTTGGGAGCAGTGTGTACAAGTATCCCTGCCCAGGGCTGATGGGGGAGACAGGGATTTGCAGTGGCTCCTTTCCTCTTGCTTTCCACCTGGGCATGACTGCCAGGGTTGGCACTGCGGCAGGATCCATGGGATGGGATTAGGATGTGGGATGGTATGGGGAGGATGAGGGAGATTCAGTCGTAAAGAGGGCACCTGTTGCAAACTTGTGCGCACAGAAATACCACGTTTTGAAGAACAAGAGACATTATTCGAAAAAGCTTAAGTAACAATGCAGCTGTGAACTCAGTATGCTCTGGAGGCTTAAGTCATATAAGCTTACAACATGACATTCACAGTGACCCTCTAAATAATTTTCAGTTCATAGCAATTAACTCACAGGCATCAGGTATTTGCTAATGCAAATGGTTTTCATGTAATTAAAGACCACAGTTCAATACTTGAGCTCAGTAGAGCAATTACAGTTACAATGGCACAAAACCCTGACTGCGAAGAAAAAAATGTCTTTGCAATGTTTCCTGCATCCGGCAAACCCAGGTGTGTGGCATGTTCAAGCAAAAGATAATCGGAGGAAACACCTGAGGTACCCTGAACCACTGGCTGCCATATCTTAGCTCTGCCCCATCATGGAGCCAGCATTTAGCAGGCACCAAGGGGTCTTTAGCAGTGACAGGCAGCACCCCTTCCTCAAGCCTGTTGCCTCCCACAGGGACACTCACGGTGCCGGGAGATGGGTTTGCCCCTTTAGCCTGAGCCTGCACAGGCACAAGGGTCCCCTCGTGGTGGCGAACCCCAAGGGCAGTGTGGGTGAGGGGGCAGCAGTGGGGCTGGTGGAAGAACCGTAGCACAGCCCCTGCTCTGCTGGCCCAGCCAAGTGCTTCTCCTGTGCTCAAGGATGCCCCGCTGACAGTCTGGCTNTTTGCAGTCCAAACCATTCTGTGATTCTATGCAGAAAGGGGTGGCTCTGACCCAATGTTCCCACCTCCTCCTTGTGCCAGAGCTACGAGCCTGGGGCTATGCCGATAGCCAGAGCAGGGAGCTGATCTGGCATAAAAGCAACTGGGAGTAAACCCAAAGCTTCATTTTCAACCAAATCAGGTCTCAAATCCAGCCTGACAGAGGGTGGTACAAATACAGTGCAGAAGAAAAGAGGCAATGACAGCTGGGGGGAAGGAAGGACTGTTTCTTGAAGCAGCAGCATCATAACATCAGCCTAAGGTGACTTTCAGGTTACTCATAAAGATGGCAATAAATGCTCCTGTAACCTCATTCTGCAATCTACAGATGGGTCATGCAATACAAGAACAACAGTGCAGTAACATTAGGGATGTTGTGATGGGCCCCCTCACAATCTGGGTTCCATAACTTCTCATCTCCACCTCACTTGCAGTATGTCACCAACCCACCCACACACCTCCTTCCATTATTTAACTACAGGGCTATTCCTCCCTTGCCTGCAAGGGACACAAACCCAAAAATGAGTGGGCTAGAAAGTAAGAAAAAATAATATTTCATCTTGTTTAATGGAAACAAAACAACTGAATTCCAGTCCGAGTAAAGCAAATTTGTCTCAACACAAAAAGCCAACCTGCTTTGAATGGATGTGTAATCTGAGGTTCCCTAGTGCTGGCAGTCCTATGAAACCTGTATAAACAGAGAAAACGGAGCTGAGTACAACCAGCACTAGATCTGCAGCACTGTCCTTTACAGAGTCAATAAAATGCACTTATGCACAAAACATCTATTGAAATGCTCTCTGCTGCTTGCAGCTTTCACAGAACAAGGGTAGAATTTCTGCGAACACATTTATTTTCATGTCAACATTCAGGGTCCTCAGGCCCAAACTTCTGCTCAGGAAAGGGCCAGCTCTAAAGCTGGATCCAGCTTTGATGCCGGACCAAGTTGCCCAGGACCTTCGAGCACCTCCAAGGCTGGGCACACCAGCCCTCTCCAGACAACCAATGCTTGACAGAGTTCTGCCAGAGGCACTTCAATTACACTACTGTGTAATTCACCTAAAGACCGAGGGGACAGGAACATAGAGAGCTCTAGGACAAAATTTGGAGTTTATACACTGAAGCCAGGGCCAGTGATGGGCATCTCTAATGCAGCCTGGTACCATCTGGTGTGTGGGAAGGCAACTTGGACTGTCAAAATCTGAGAAACCTGATTTTCCAACCTGCTTGGGCAGCAGGTGGTGGTCTGGGAGACCTGGAGCTCCAACTCCCTTCTTCTCATCCCCATCCCTTGTGCCTGAATCCACATTTTATCTTGAGCAGCTGCCAGGCTCAGCTGCTTGGCACTTTCCCTGCCACCACAAAACATGACCTGGGAGGAGAGGACCATGCTCCAGTCACTGGCACAGACACGGGGTAGAAAGCTGCTGTCTGTTGCCTTTTCCAGCTGAAGCACCGCTGAAGAGCAGCTGGTAGCACACACTGGTGGCTCCCCACCCTCTGGAGAGAAACCTCCTCGCCCAGCAAGGAGGGTTGCCTTCATTTTTTTAAGAAGGTTCATTTAGAGCATGTTTCAAAATGTACATCAAGGTGCTGGGCGTGATGCAAGGAGAAGTCAGAAAAGAGCTCTGAAAATGCAGGAAAAGGAACTGAAAATTAAGAAAACAAAGTAAATACCGGGGTGTGCATTCTTGTTTCCATCTAGATCAACAGGGACTGTGTCATTGGCTTCAGTGAAGCCAGACTTTTACCTAAGCACCGGTGGTGCCAGGGGAAGGGACAGCAGAAAGATTTCATTATCCAAATAAACAGAGTGATCCAGTTTCTTCAACTTACTTCAAACTAGAGGCTAGTGCTCAAATAATTAAAAGGTTGTTATGTATCGGTCATTGTGATCTGTGACTCATGCTTTTCACAGTGCAATCAAGTTGCTTTCAAATCAGACTTCTCACTGATTGCTAGAGCACATTGGGGCTTCCCCCCTGTTTCAAGATGACATTATATAGGCATGCCCTGCTCTCATCCTCAAGGTCTCTTAGTGCAGTTTCTCTGCAAACCTAGCCCAACTGCACGGAGCTTGTAAGTCTTCAGAAAGGAAAACAACATTTGTGGTAGCAATGAGATATTAAAAGAGGAACTAAAAACAGAGAAACCACTGTCTCTCTAACTCCTTATAGTTCCCTACCCTACAGTGGTGGGAAGCTTTCTGAGGGGTCAGTCGCAAACTCAGCAAGAGCTGTTTTATAGAGGCTGAACACAGCAACAAAAAGGAGAACAGTTTTCCTTTTGCTAACAAAACAGAGATTCCGTAACTGTTCCTTCTGCAAGTAACAATCCTCTGACCTTCAAAAAAGCACACCTAAAATATCCACAGGTTCCCAGGTTCACAGCTAAGTGGGCAGATTTTCAAAGCAGGGAGCGTTTCTGTGGACTCTTATGGAGTGCAATGAGAACTGCTGCAAATTATCATTCAGCGTGCATTTAGCACTGTACATACACAACTGGGTTCTGAGAAAAATGTTTGCTATGAAATGTAGTTAATATCTACCTAATCATTAATGCATGATAACTTTCATTATATACTAGGAATCCTAGATTGGCCAGTATTAGAAGGCATGACCAGAAGATACCACTGATGCCAACAACTTAATATGATTCAAATATATATGAATAATGAGAATATTGACAATAATATTGTACAATAGGCTATTTCATATGAATCGAGGGGAAGGAGGGGGAAAGACTATGTTGTAGTATCAAACATATATTTGGTAACAGGGGTTAATCAGAAGCTTCCCAGCTGGCTGACTGTTTCCTGACCGCTCATTATGGATTTATTTCTCCCTCTTCCTTCCAAGGGTGAAGTGCTGGCCTCTCCGCTTCAGACTGCTGTGCTGGACAGACCAGCTAAGATACTTGGCAATTTCAAAGTGACTATTAAGTTACTCATGCATATTTTTGACCTAGTTATAAAATATAATTGCTGGGCAATATCCAGGAGAACACAGAAGACTGATAATAAATAGCAGATCCTGTGTCACTAGTTCAAAAATTGAACCCTGGCAGTAAGCTAGGCTAATTTTCTGACAGTTGTTTTCACAGCCTTTTTAACCCAAAGGAGCAGGGAGTGGCCAAGCACACATCCCTATGCTGGAGCTGGGCAAGCAGGCTGCCCCGTCAGCACCAGCACTGCCCGGTCCACAGCACCATCCAAAGAAATGGGAAATTATTCTTTGAACAAACACTCTCAAAGAAATGTGATTATTCAAGATCAACTGGGAATAGGGACTGCTTTTCTTTTCGTTACTTTTTCTTTCGCAAATTTTGTTACTCTAGTTGGTATTGTCCAAATACTGTCAGGTTTTCACCAGCTTTGGGGGTTTTTTTCCTACTCACTTCTTTATCTTTCCATAAGCAAAATGGAAAGAAAGGAGATGTAAAGAAGAGAAAAACAAAGGGTTTTTTTATTTTTTCCAAAGAAAAACTCAACATTCCCAAGAAAATGTTTTCTTTCCCTCAAAAACTGCCGAGTGAACCTTGTGGGCAGCTGTTCTTACAACTATTGGATTCCTCATGATGAAGAAAGCAATAGGTTATTGCTATACCAAAAGCAATCAGGCATTAGAGAGTCCCCCATCCAGCAAATTCACTGCACAGGTCACCTGGGTCTCATGATGCTTCCATTGTCAAAGCTTAACTTTCTCATGGGCTCGGTGATGTCAAGACCCATGTTTTACCATCCTGCTGTGAAATGTAACGCCTGCAAATGAAAAACCTGCTAGCAAAAAGCAGCGCAGCCTTCCATATTATGTCCCATGTTTCTGTTTCCAGCGAGGATGTCCCAGCATGAGTGCCAGCCTACTTCGGCTAAGAGCAGGGGATTGGCACACTTCCTTCCCAGTGGGAAGGGCCACCACTTCCCAGGGAAGTGGTCTGGCTGCAGCTGCAGAGCTTTTTGCAGTGCGAGCAGCCAGCCTGCTCTGGGCTTACTGCATGGCCATTGTCCCATGGCGTAGACAACACCACTGAGCAGTGAGAGGGGTGAGTGCCACTATGGCTGAAAGCCCCATCTCCACAGGACATGTCCTCTGGCTCAGTGCTGGAAGAGGCCCAGCATCCAAGCCCCCATGGCAACCTCTGCTGATGCTCAGGGATAAAGGTGTCATCATTCTGCCCCAGGCATGGGGCAGAAGCAAGAAGACAAAAATAGGTCCAGGGAGAGGCTCAATAAAAGAGAAAATACAAGTCAAAGACAAACATTAATAAAGAAGATTTCTACACACAAACTTTGTACCCATTCAGGCTAGATAACGTGGTACTCTGCACGAACACTCTTGCTCCAGTTTAAGAGTGCTTTTGTCCACTTTTGCTTAAACCTGTTCTCAGTCAGCTAATGCAAAGCCGAGATAAACATGGATTAAATCAAGACTGGAACGTACAGAGAAGAACTACTTGGAAATTGTGTCCCAAGGCACATGCTTACCTCAGCTGGCTGGAGTACAGATTTATATGATGGTGTTTCAGGATTGAAAGTACATATTAATAGAAAAGGCGTATCAACATTTAATTGAATGTACAGGACATTTTGGAAGACCTTTCTTTGGTTGTTTTTTTATAAAGCATTTATAATGCTTAATAATGAGGCTGTGATCCTTGAGAAATACTGGAACTAAGAAAAATACTAAATGATACTAAAATGATCGCAAGAGTTGTTGTAGCTAGATAAGAACAAAGAGCTGCATGCAATCTGAATGGCAGAGGTTCAAGAAAGGACCTGATCTTTTTATAATTTTCATGCTATAAAAGCCTCAGCTATTTTTCCCTTTAATATCCAGCATTTCCAATATAATAGAATATGCCAGGGAAAGAATATATCCCATTGTGTTATGGGTGGCTTTGCAAGTCCTGAAAGATCAGATAAATAACTTATAGCCCAGCGACTGGGGAAACGAGACAGACTTTCTGTCTCCCAGACTCTGTCCCCCAGCTTGGACCCGTGACCACTCACACCGATGCCCAGAGAGACCAGATCACTCAGGGTTCTGGGTGCAGGGTGCCCAGCTGCCCAGTCTGAGGTAGGTGGCTTGAACTCAGCTCCACTTTGCAGTAGTCGTGACCTCTGTATGATGAATTTAATGGCCTGGTTTCATTTGCAAATGGAGTTGTGCTGTCTTGGTAACAAAGCATGCTGCAATCTATGTTGGAAGGTATAACAGAGAGATGAGTTGAAAAGCCAGAGACTGGCTTTGTCATCTTTCGTGTACCCTTCCCTGCTGGGATCATGGTGACAAGGAAATAGAAGCAGCTTGCACTTTCTCTTCTAATATTGAAAAAATTCTCCAGGGGGAAGGACAGAACCAAAAAAACTCCCTTGGCCTCCTTCAAATGAAGAAACAGAAAGGTCAATTGAGATTATATTGAGCTTCATTTCAGGGCTGCAAGACATGTTGTTCATATCATTAATCTTTCATGGTTATTCCTATGCCCCAGATCTGCTTGGCATTCATTCTGCTTGCAAAGAATAATGACAATTTTAGTTATCTTTAGTCCAAGACACACAAATCACAACTATTAGTTATTTCATTTCAAGTTAACATTGTCCCAGAGTTAATACCAAAACTAATATTTTATACAGATATTTATAAAATTGCCTGTAACACACTAGCAATAGATTTCAGCATTTTAACTTCCAGGGCTCAGAGTACCACTAAGAGAGATTCATGTGAGAAAATAACCTGTAATTAGGTTGGCCAGACAAAATTGTGGAGAAATCCATAAAAGAATGATTGAGTTTATTTCTTGGACCTCATGCCACTGTACTATTGCAGCAGTGAGAAGATCTGAAGAATTTAGTCTTTTCCCATCTTGAGCAATGTCCTGCTCCATCCACATAATAAACTGCCATCCACTGAGTCCACTTGAACAATTTTGAAATGAACAAGAGTACGTGAGAGCAAAATCTGGCTGGTTAAATGTTCGTGGAAAGCAATTATAAGGGACTTGCTGGCAACTTCAACCTTAGTTCCCTTTCAAGTCCATATGTGTATTTCTAGGAGATGGTATATAACTGTTCTATTTCCAGCTCCTGCAGCTATGTCACAATTTGTGATTTGCAAAATTAGAAATTAATGAAGTATACTGGCATTAGGAGGAAACCTTCAGAGAAAAATCCAGCAGTAAAAGGCTGGTAATTACCACTGAACAAGGAACTAATGGATAGCACACCACGCTGTTTGCAGGTAGGTAGGCAAAGTGACTCATGAAGTAGGCTATATAAAGGGATGAGTAATCAATGAAAACGGAGTGAAAGAACAAATTGTCTCATATGAGAAAGGCAGCTGCTGCCGGAGATTACCTGTCTAGGACACAGAACGAGTAATGAAAAATTTGTTGGAGTAGAATAAAGAAGGGTAATAGAAGAAAGCAATAGAGCAGCAGTTCCCAGTCCCAATTTGTTCAAGAACTGACATCAGTCACAGCAGCTGCAGCAATCCCAGCCCATGGCCGAAGGAGGAGCAGTCAGTTCTTTAAGCAACAGGCTCTGACCCATCTTGCACATCCACTGCAGCACGTGCAGGGAACGGAGGCAGAGAGCCTATTGCAGATGGTAGATAAAGGTGCAGCTATTCTAGGCCCACGGATAAAACCAATTAGACAGTGCAGATTTGGATGTGAAGGGGAACATGCAGTATTTGGCAGCAGAAGCGCTGTCATGGCGTTTGGATGCTAAAGCGCTAACATCCATGTGGTCAATTGTCACTGCAGAGGACTGCAGAGCTCAGAGTTACTAAAGGTGCTTCTTCCCAGACCCCAGTACAGCAGTTGTGTGCTCCAGTGCCGTGTCCCCATCCCAGTTTCAAGGACCCTCTCTGCTGTGCCCTCCCCTGGCTGCACTCACAGCAGCAGGGGAGCCCACCCCTCCTTCTTCTGCAGACACCTGGGGCCTGGTGAACATGAAGTTGGTTTCCCCGATAAGAGGACCCTACATGGAGGCAGGACAGGCCAGCATATGCACACCGATCCAGGAGCACATCAGCAGTTACGCCCCAATGTGAGATGCGTGCTGAGACTTTTCCCTTATTTGGATAGGTATGGTCCATTTACGCATTAAATGAAAGCCAGACCATCTCTCCTCTGACTGTGATTATTGAATCACATTCAGTAATAGAGACAGGGAATACTCTGACACTTCAGCCTTCTGATATGTTGTTTACCCAATTCTCTCAGACTCTGCTAAACTGTAAACTATTCCCCTAGTAGTTTTGTATATTTGGACTGTACTTCCAAGCAAGGCTTTGGAGTTAATTATGACCCTAGTCATTCAGACTGAACAAGAATGGGATGGATTTGTCATCGTTTTCAGATGGGATAAGCCTACCCATTAGAAGAAAGTTTCCTGGTTCATGCTCTCGGATTTGAAAAATGAAACTTCATATCTGTGCTATCCTTGCTTAGACTCTGATCCCATAAACACTCTCACTAAACATTTGCAAAGAAGAGGAAACACAGCCAAATCCTACTAAGTTATAGTGAGCAATAATCCTATTGCAGGACATTTATGTTTTCTGCATGTTCCACTGGGAGAGTGGTCCTTTTAAAGCTTTCAATATGATTTAAGCGCAAATGCTTTTTATATAGGTCAGGAAAGAGAAATGTAATTTCCCCTGGTTTTGTTTGGTTGAAGTTCTCTGTTCTAGCACTTAATTAATGACTCTGGTGAAATGTTTTGAAAGCAGCAATGTTTCTAACCCCAAATGCATTTCCAAATTGAGTACTTCCTGCTCATTGTCTATTTTGGAGAGGAGGCTGAACTCCCATCCATGTGCTGCTAATAAAACCAAGGAAACTATTTTTATGGCTATGGAAAAGAAGGTATTTCTTCCTCAGTACCCATCTCTGTCAGTTATAGCTGCAGGAAAGAAAGAAGTGATGTAAGAAATATGGAAAGCAAGGGAGAGGAGGGAAAGGAAGCCGCACAGGACAGTGCAACCTTACCCCAGCTGGAACAGTCAGCTTCAGCAGTTGGCTTTGACACATAACTTCCCTTCTTATTTATTCACCCTTGAAACCCAAACACTCTGACGAGAATCCACATAAGGACATAAGCTCTCAGAGTGGAAATTAGGCAGAGCTGCATCCAGAACACAATCCTCAAATCTTTACCTAATCCAACGAGTGGCTCTTTTTTTTTGAACAGTAAATTTCCACAGGTTTTTTTGCTTTCGTGTGTTTTGCAGCCCACACTTCCATTGCGCCACTGCCTGATGACCACTTCTCCAGCAGTGAGATGTGAACATGTCTCTCTGCAGTGTGAAGGGTTAGAGCTTGCTACACTAATGGACAAAGTTCAGGTTCATTTCACCTAGGGGGTTTTGTATCAAAACAAGAAAAGAACAGAGAGAAACAGGGTCTTGCAGCAGACACTGCAGCCTACCTGAGTTGTCCTTCTTGTTGAGTTCAGAGGGAGCATAGGAAAAGACCTCCCGCCACTCTGCAATGGCAGCAGGATGTGCAGACAGCACAGGGGTGGGCCTGAACTTGGGTCCAGCAGTTGTTCCACAGACAGCAGACATTGCAAAGCCCCCTCTCCTGCAGGTGCCTCATGGAAGGCCACTTCCAGTTGCTCTGCTGAAGGAGCAGCACCCATAGCCTGGGCCCTCAGCATCACTCAGGAGCTCATTGACCAGCTAGGTGGAGAACAAGACCAGGTGGATTTGTTGCCTTTTCCTCTGTGGGCAGATAGTGACAGGTGTTTCTCTCTTCTATCTATGTGAAGTTTCCCCATAAAACTTGCAGCAACTTAGGCAGTTTCTGTTTTGCAGTTGTATTTGGCTGGCATTTCAAACGGAGAAGAAGCCTTTGCAGAGGGAATGGGGGACAGTCAGAGCCATTATATGGATCTCATTCCCTCAGACATCTGTACAGCATGGGAGCATCTGCTGAGTCAAAGAGAGTGATTTCCATTTGGTAAGCTAAAAACATGGACATCCTCTCAGATGACTGTCCTGCTTCTTCTAAACACTGCTGCATCCAGATGCCATGGTGGGTGGAGTCAAGAGCAGTCACACCTACTTGGAGAGACTCAGGAAGACGAAGAGTGAATAAATACAAGTTGTCACATCTTGGACAAAGTCTCTCCATCTTGGAGATTTCTAAACTTTCAAGGTAAAACCATATCACTAATTGCCTATGTATCCTGCCTCCTCAGCTCTTTTGTTACTGGACCTACACGTCAACAGTGGAGAAAAGTTCACTGATAGAATCCCCTCATTTTCTGGAGGATATCCCTTGCAAGCCTTGCCACACCATGATATCACTCAAGTAAAAACACATTGCTGGAGGAGGCCCTGGTGGGAAACACTGCTTGGCTACCACTAAGGTCAGAAGATCCTAAGGAATAGACCAAATGTTCAAAAATCTTTAAAGCTACAGGCACATCTTTACTAGGAAAAGAAAGTCTGTAGAAGCTTGTCAAAGCTGTAACAATGAAGGACTGAATCTGCAGGGCAGGCAAAGCATGGAATAACATATGAGCTGAATTTCTTCTGGGTGACCGGAATAAGTCCCCATTCTGATATTGATCCTGATGCAGGGTGTGCTGATGGGAGTGATGGCAATGATCAAGTGAAGCCATGGCAAACAAAGCTGAGAAGGTTTCTCTGCTAAGTGAGGATGGCAATCATTTTGGTTCTGATGCAACAAGACAGCCTTCCCCGAACTAATAGTCAGTGAAATAGCAGATCTATGCAGGAGAGACAACTATGAGATATTGAAATCTCAGGCAAGGGTAACAATATGGACTTCACCTAACAAGTAAACCATAAAGCTGCTATTGAAGTATTTGATGGGTGCATTGCCTGTATTTAATAGCAGCCCAGCACAAACACTGCTCACTTAATGTTGTTCCACGGACTCACAGCATCTGACAAAATAAATGACCTCCCAGGACTTCTCATGTGGCATTTCTCCTTTCTGCTGGAACACAATAATATTGGCTGAACATGTGTCTTGTAAACATTTGCCTGCAGTGTTCTTGCTTTGTATATTTACACAGACCATGTAAATTTTTTGCTTTACTTTTGACAGAGAAAACCTGCAGTGACTTTTTATGCCTAATGCATTCTTTCTGAAGTTGTTGCTTCACCTACTGCAAATATATTCTTTTTTTAATAGAGGACATTAAAACATATTAAGAAAATATGTACTTTGCATACGTACGCTGCACATGTAACCCTCACACTGCCATTACTTGCATTACAATTTTTGGTGGCCAAGAAGGTGGTATATTCCTAGGTTTTGGATCAGTGAAGTTTCTCTGCATCATTAGAGTGATCTGAGAAGGCCAAGGCTCAAAATGCCAGAGGGATCCCATGCATGAGACTGCCAGCGTGGGACTAAAGAAGCCAAAGCAATGCAAAGTCACAAAATTTGAATTTGCAAAGCCGGACAGTGCTAGCAGGAGGTGCAACACATGGAGAAGAGACCAGAAACGTTCTCTTAAGAGCAATAGGCAACACCTCAGAAGAAAAGTGACTGCAAGTCTGCAAGCTAGTATCTTCATTGTAGGCTGGATGCAAACTTTAGGACTGATGATACTGATGATAAAAAAAAGCAAGCCACAGAAGAAAATAAAGAAATTGAATATAGGACTTGTGATGTCCACTTGTTCCTCACTAAAGGAATATAAGAACTAAAGTTATTATAAATATTTACAAAAATAAGCAGTCAAGGATTGTAGCAGAGGTACTAAAATACTCATTGTTTTGAAAGCAGATCATGCATGGATCTCATCAAGCTGACACCCTAGGAAGAACAGGTCATCCATGCAGTTAGGGAAGAGTATGAGGGCACTGGGGAGTTAAGAAGCTGATAATAAAAACAGGCTAGGGCTAAAGAAACCCAACTGTCCTACTCATCATGACTGAAGAATTATTTCTCTGTCTTAAAAGCAGAAACCGAAGGATTTTTTTTTTCTCAGGGAATCATCTGGTAAGTAGAGCCATCACTAGGATGGTAAAGACAGAGAAAAGGTCTTTAGTGTGAAATCAGTTATGCCTTTTTTAAAGGAAAGTCGTTATTAACTGAAACTGTTCGTAAACCAAGAATAATATTTTCCAAAAGGGATTGCACAAACATCTTCCTGCCCTACAAAAAAACCACAGATCCTATCTGCAACTTCAAGCATCCAATTAGCAAAATAAATACAATTTGAGGAAAGTGTAACTGCTTTTCTGGACAGAACAGTCAGAGGTGTAAAATCCAGAAGTAGTATTTCAATCTAGTTTAGAAAAGAATCCTGCACAATCCCAGGAAGATTTAGACTTGGATTGACAGGGTTTGTGGAGGCCTCCTGCAGAGAGAGAGTCAACACAAATATCAGTTCTCTCTGCTTTTACTGGGAAGCTAAAAGGAAATGTACGACCCTCAGTATTAGCTAGTAATGGTTTTTTAGGGTAGAGATTTTCAGGATTTACAGGATATGAACCCCTCCACTGCCCTCCAACAGCTTTGCCACTACTTAACTTTCTATCTGTAAAGCAGAATTACATTCTGTTTCTTCCTGTAATGCTTTGGAGAGTGAAGGAAGCCTTTTAAGGACTTGCAAAGCTAAAAAGAACAATAAAAAAATAAAAATAATAATTGAGAAAAAAAAGGCCTCTCTTATGCTGCCTCAAAACGGAAAAGAGTTTGAGGAAACTGTTAAAAATTGCTGCATGCATCAAAAATACAGGTTAAATCAGGCAAAGAGTCCCAGCCATAACATGGAAGGGGTGGACCTGGCAGTGGAGCAGATGTATAAATTCATGTCCCGGATCAGACTTCTTTCGTCTCGGAGGTAAGTGCGAGTAGGTGGGCAATGAAAAGCTCACACTGTTGGTTTTCACGGGTCATGGGTTAGCTGACAGAGGAGCAGGGCCTGACCAAGCTCCCTGGCTAGCAGGCAGGAACTGGAGCAGTTAGCTGCAGTATTTATATGTAGATATTTCATTAACAGCTTTAATCCTTGGTCCGGGGGTGACTGTGGAAAACAGGGTCAAAACAGCAAAGGCTGCACTTAGTGCCTCAGCTCAGGCACGTCTGCTGGTTATTGCAGAGAACAAAGACAAAAATCTGCACTAATACAAAACCTCAGGAGAACAAAGCAAGTGTGTGAAAAGGGACTATATAAAACACATTCACAAGGAAGAGCTAGTGCCAAATATTTCTCCATGCTTGAATTGTCAGCTGGGTCTGACAGGTGCCTTTGTACAAAAAAAGCAAGTCAGAGCAATAACGAATGGCTCCCTAAATCCCCTCTGTCAGGCACTGGCATGCTAGTCATTTCCACACCTCTCCTTTCTGATGGCTGAAGGAGAACGACGTCTTCCCAAGAAACCAACTCATCTGCTAGGCAAACACTAAACTCCCAGACGCTCTCAAGGGTTGAGATGCTTGGATGAGGACACAAGCACCGCTACCGCCGTGGGACACCCTGCTCCTCCTGCCTCCCACCATTACTCCAGCCAGAACGATTTGACCAAGTTATATTTTTGCCTGCTCCTGCATCCCCCTCCTGGTGCAGTGAGGACAGCCTGTCCTGCAGGTCTGATATTGAGCTGGGTTTTTATCTTTTTAAGACTTAATTCTCTGATCCCATGCAAACCCGTTACTCTCCCTTTGGAGTAACAGAGTGCTATTGCTTACTATTACCTTCATATCCTGGGAGGATGCAGAGAACAAAGGCTGTAAACTGTTCCACAGAGGGAAAAAGGAGCCATAGAAAGATGTTCCCTAAATATAACATAGGTTTCTGTCTGCCGCTTTGGTTTCCCAGGGCAATGTATTTCAAGCATTTCTGCCTGCCATAAAACCCCACAATAAAGTTAACATATACTCACTGGGAGTGTGGACTATTTCATCAAAATAATAGCGCTACCATGAAATACTGATTCTGAGGTAACCATTTGCCATTGACAGAAAAAGAATTTGAACTGATGATTTCAAAGGCCTGAAAAGCATTCATTGATCTTTGGTCAGCAGCTGGGCTGGAGAAGATAAGCCCAAGCTTGTATTTTGATGCACTTGCTTTCTTGAATCAATGCTGATATGGTCTCTACAGAAATACAGATCAGGGAAGGTTGGTCTTACTGTGCAGAAAGCAATTTTTCAAAACAAAAGTATGAAGTAAGCAACTCATTAGGGTCAGAAGAGGGAGGAAAGCAATGGAATAAATGTCTGATGAATGAGAAATTATTATAAGTAGCTTAGCTAGACCTCCAGAACACCAACTGGGAAAGGAAAGATGGCAAGAGAACAAAACTGATGCATACTGAGCCAGGAATAAAAAACCCACATAAAATAATTACTGTGTTTTTTGTAAATTATGCTGATCCCTTGCAGATAACTTGCAAAATTAAGGGTTGACTTTAGTGCCAAAAAGTCCACAGACATTTTGACACAGAGGCTAGCAGGAACAGGATCTGATACATGGATAACATAAGAAAAACAGAACCAAGCCAAACGTTATTTTCTTTTAATTGGTTGAGATTTTAAGAGGGAACTAAATATTTACTGTGTTTACCACAACAGAAAATTTTTATAAAAATTCTGGTTTTCATAAGGCAGTTGTCCAGTACCCCCTAAAAAATTCAGGATTTATTTTAAAATATCTCAAGTTACTAGTGAAGAATGTTTGAAACCAAAAATCACCACTCTTTTCTGGAGATTTCATGGAAAAAACAGCTATGTAAAAGTAAAGCCTAGTGGTTTCCTTTTACATGGTGTCAAGTTTTGATTAAAATTTTTACTTCTAATGTGTTCAGTGGCTGACCTAAAATATAATTATGTGACCAATCTGATACTTTGAGCCTATGAATATAAAAAGGAAGACTTAAACTTTGTGGCTTTCACCGCATTTCTCTAAGGGCCAAAACCAAAAGCACACATCTGACAACCTCAGGCCGTGGTAAAGTTCAGTTCTTACTAAATTTCTTATCCTGACCCCAAAATCCTTGGTTCTTGCTCATTTTCAGTTCTGCTGCGTTGTCATTGTTCTACAGGGAAAAATGGGGCTTAGAACCTTTTATTGCAAAAACCCTGCTTTTGAAGCCTGAATAAACACATGAAGAGAACACCTGAAGGAAATAAAACATGTCATTTAAATGAAAGATACATGAGAACATGTAATGTCTATTAACCATTATGTCTACTTGGAGAGCTGCTAACTTTATGGTGATGTTTTATTATTCCAATACTAAGAAACTCTCCTCCTCTACATTTTAATTAGTATCCTACTACTTATAAAACCCAATGTTGAGTTTACCTTGCTATCTCTTTTTCCTAGACTGTGTAAGAGTTAGGACCTGATGTTCCCAGAGCTTCCGTCACTTGTGAGGGATTCTCTTACTTAACCGTGTTTATCACTAGCTTTAAATAAACCTGTGAATGACATGAAACATGGCAACACACCTCCACTGCCAACTCAGCCAAGTGTGGTTTTCAAGTGGAACAGATCCCAGGACTTGATTTTCAAACATCTATCTGGCTTGGGTGCAATGCTCGCCCAATGTGGACAGAGTGGATGAGGCCAATGGTGTGACCCCACTGCGAGTGAGCCCTTTGGGAGCCCATAGCTCCAGTTACCCCTACTGGCCACTGTAGTGCAGCTGTGATGCTGCTGAATTATAGCCTTCCATAGGAGACTGCTTGGGGCCGCTGAGCCTTTATTCCCACTGCAGGTGTGATGGGATGGCAGTAGTGTGTCATATGCAATAGCAAGACAGTAACACTGGGTTACTGGTCTCCAAGATGATAAAATATGGGTTTGATGGATGGAAAATTCAGTGGATAAAAAACTGGCTTGATGGCCACACCCAAAGAGTGGCTGTCAATGGGTCCATGTCCAAGTGGAGACCAGTGACAAGTGGAGTCCCTCAAGTATTAGTACTGGGATCAGTCTTGCTTAACATCTTCGTCAGCGACATGGACACTGGCATAGAGGGCACCCTCAGCAAGTTTGCCAATGACACCAATCTGTGTGGGGCAGCTGACACGCTGGAGGGAAGGGATGCCATCCAGAGGGACCTTGACTTGCTGGAGAGGTGGGCCCATGCCAATCTCATGAAGCTCAACAAGAACAAGTGCAAGGTCCTCCATCTGGGTCGAGGCAATCCCAAGCACCGATACAGGCTGGNCGTTTCAGAATGGACGTTGGGAAGAAGTTCTTCACCATGAGGGTGGTGAGACGCTGGAACAGGTTGCCCAGAGAGGTGATGGAAGCCCCATCCCTGGAAGTGTTCAAGGCCAGGCTGGATGGGGCTCTGAACAACCTGATCTAGTGAGACATGTCCCAGCCCAGGGCAGGGGAGTTGGAACTAGGTGGTCTTTAAGGTCCCTTCCAACCCTGCCTGTAATTCTATGATTCTACGAACTTACAGTGGCTTTTACCCAGGAGTGGGTGAATGTTTAAGGGGTTTATGTTGTTTTTACGTTTTTAGCTTAACCTTTAAAATGGAAATATAAAAGAGTGCTACATCTGAAGTTGCCTGCTGCTGTTGAGGCTCAGGAGGTCAGCCGCATCCACTGACCCTCCTACATGGTCCATGGCATCCAGAGGAAACCCTCCTTGTGCAAGCAGACTAGTTCCTGAAACACACAATCACATAGCACAGCTGAAAACCTAGGAGGGGCCAGAGACACGTGAAACAATGCTGTAGTCCTGAAGGCCATAAAATGACAACACCAGGGCACCAAGAAACAACCCAGGGCTATGGCAGAGCCGTGAGCCCTGCTGGGGCTCTGCTGGGGAGTGGACGTGGGGATGGGGGGTTGAGGGGACACATCTCCTTGCTCCTGTTGGAGCAGCAGTGGTGGGGCAGCCCCACACTGTGGGAAACCCCAGAGTATTGGCAATGCCAGCCCAGGCCTGCAGAGCACAACAAGGCACGCAAGGCCAGGTCAGATCATAATGCAGTTGTGAGGGTCTTCTCTTTTCCTTCTCTTTTTAAACCAAAAAGCTTTACTTTGCATGCAAACACATTCATTGTGAGATTTCACAAGAGATATCATCAAGCACCTAAAGCATCCTACTTGCAGTGCTTGGCACTGGAGGTCTCCTTGAGCACTGAGCTCCCCTGACCTGGGAACAGCCTTTGACTGAAATGCCAAATACTTAAAGCATGGCAAACCACCACCAGACATCCACACTGAAATGACAGTGTTTACATACATGTACACACTATCTGAAATCAGAGATCTAAAACAGACTGGGAATACTTCTTGCTTTACAGCAGTAAGAAAAGAGGATTCATGGGGGAGGAGACAGATAGATCCAAGTTATCGGAGCTGCCAAAAAAAAACTGAAGAAAAGGTTTAATAGTCTTGGAATCTATTCTTTGATACACTAAATACACTGCATGTTGATACTTTTCATACACTGCACAAATGATAACCAGCTGTTACAAGACAACCTTCTCCTCTTCTTTAAACTGCTGTGCCCAGGAGTCTAAGCAGGTCCAGCACTATAGAGTCCCCCTTCACAACACCCTGAGATTTAGTAACACAGTGATTCAGGCCTGGGAGCTCATTTTTTTTCTGGGGCCTTCAGCCTTCTCACTTCAAATTTAATCAGAAATAATTGGCCCTTTTGAACAGCAGGAAACTTGGCTGCTGTCAAAGCCATGTTACACTGCCAAGCTCTGCCTGTCCAGCAAGAGCTGCAGTCCTGCTGTGTGGATGCAGGTCGCAGCCCTCCAGGACAGCCTTCTCCTCCTAGGGGAAGACGCAGCTCAGCATCCCAACAGCCTCCTTGTGACCTGAAGGGAGAGCAGTGCCCACTTCCATTGTATTTAATTGGAAAAAAGGGTGACATGCAACAGAACAACGGGAGCACGTCAACTCATGTTGCATCAGCTCCATAAGGGAGATCTCCAGATAGTAAATCTGGGAATCAAAGGATGTCCCAGGCAGATCCTCAGGCTCTGAGATCTGTCTTGTAGCCAGACTCCAGTAAGTGTTTTAATGTGATGAATCCTGCATTAAACTGTGTAAAATGAATATGCCCTTTAAAAAGTTTCATGAGTGTTGTTAAGTGTGCTCTCACACAGAGCAGGTGTTTGTGTACATGGCAAAGAGTCAGCGACGAAAGGCCACAGACTGACGTCAAACAGATGCCAGGGATGGTACCAACCCTGCAGGAGGGCATTGGCTTCCAGGAAAAATGCCAAGAACCTTTCCCAAACATGAGCATGTAATTAGGAAATGACAGGGAATGCCTTTCAAAATGATACATGGTGCTTTCGTACTAGCAATGGTCTTGTGCAAGAGATCTCGGCTTGTAGAAATCACAGATAATGGGAAAGAAGATGAAAGGGAACTTGCGCAAACATTGTCTGGAGCACAGGAATGACAAATGCCCTGGGGAGGTATCCTTTAACCACTCCAGCAAACTCCATTATAATCAAGGTGTAGGCAAATAAAAGGCCATTGTATTCACAAGTGAATCAAAAGAACTTTTGAAATGCTAAGAGGATTTGAGGGGGAAAAAAATGGAAAAATAGGAACTTTTAAGGGCAGACAGGACTCTTGTTGCATACGGTTGACAACCAGCTTTTGTACTGGGAACAGGGACAGAAGTTAGCTAATTTCTTAATGTGGCACTTACAGTCAAATACATTGTCGAAGCCAGGATGCTTTGTTAGTAATATGGTACTACCATGGTAACCTCCCTGCCCCAAACTGCCCTAATAGCGAGGAGGTTCATACATCCTGATATCAGAGGAACAGAAAATATATCTGCAAGACACAAACAAAAGACTTTAACAGCCTGTAAAAAAGAATAGTCTGAGAGAAAGATGTAAGCCTCAGATTTCTCTTGGGTCTTCCCAAGACCTGGCCAGGTCATCTCACTCTTGTGTATGGTTGAGTTAGTTTGGCCAAAAAACCTGAGTGAATATAAAATACACCAATGCAAACAAAGGAACAAAGGCAAATTATTTTCTCATACCAGGAACCGGTCTTAAAACACAGTTGAAAGTGGATAAAATGAGGTGAATGAGAGACCTGGGTACGTTACAACTTGCAGCAAACTAGCCACAAATGAACAATAGCTTAAAGATTAAAGCTATGTTAAAAAGTGCTTTTTGTTCCATGTCTCAGAATGTGCTGCTTTCAACTTGTCTTGTCAACTGCATTTCCACGTCTTGGCTAACATGGCAAACTGTGTAAACTGTGTAAATCCTTATGACTGAAGCAACAGACACAATTTTATGCTGTATAATTTTAACTTTGTGTTGTTCAATGTCCTCACTGTGTTGTACTTTATCTGATATACATTGTAATTGCCTCTGGGCAGGGACAATAATAAAACATATACACATTCTGTAAGTACAAAGGACTCCAAAGGAACTAGTTAAATTAGCAATAAAGATACAATAAGCACAGTAGTCATTAATCCAAAGAAAAAGTACTGGTTGCCGTTCTTATAAAAAGTTCAAATTGTCACAAAACATTTGCAAAATATTCCACTCTCAAATTGCTTTGGCAATTGCAGTGGAAAATCTCTGGGGTCAGAGTCTCTGCTAAACGGGGCAGAGAAGCCAAGTCAAGGCAGAAACATATTTGAAGCTGGGATACAATCTTTTGACAATTCCTGTAAGGAACTATCCTTCTTTTTTGCACAAGGGAACCTCCTGCAGTAGGATTTTGGAAGAGCCAGTTTCCTTTGGACATGAATATCAGAAGAGGAGTCAAGCCTATGCTGGAATGACTCTGCGGCTGCAGCCTGAGACTAAACAACAGGTAATATTTCTCAAGTAGACATGCTAATCCTCCTTACAAAAGCCAGACAAGTATGCTGCGCATTCATAGATTTAGCCAAAGGGCTTGCTATGGCAGCTTTCTTACGGCGCATAGCTGAGACAACCCAGCTGTGTCCCAGCCTGGAGGCATCCTAGGTAATAAATGAAAAGTAATCCTTTTATATTCATACAGTGCTATTACAGGTATGTAACCCCTGCAAGACACTTTGTTTCCACTAGAAGTGGTGATGCGCTGGGAGTAGCATGGTTAGTGTGTGAGACAAGAGAAAACCAGAGGGATTCAGCTTTTGCTAAAAGAAATGAAGGCTGACAGGTCAGGGAGCATGCTTTTAGGTGGGAAGTAACAAATCCACATGGGTCTTTAGAGGTGCTTTCCCCATCCATTGATCTCCTGTATTTAACAAGCCCAGAGCCAAATTTTAAATGTCATGCTATAGAGCTCCACAAATATTGCAGGACAGGATAGACTGTGGGATGGAGGCAAGGCCCTGCAGCACTGGGAGCAGAGGCCAGAAAGTGAGAGCTAAACCCAGCCTGGATTTGGTTATGTTGGCAGAGAAAGAAGTGAGAGAGCCCAGTGCCCTGCTCCTTCACAGCTCCCCATGGCTTCCTCCACTGCATCCCTCTTCCCTTCGTCTTTCCAGCTTACTCCGGCCACCTCATCTTCGATAACATCCTGCTTCAATCAGACTTGCCATACAACATTTGGAGAGCCTGGAAGGACAGCGTTTGTTCAGCCTAATTGCACCATTTTGAACTCACCGTCATTTAAAGCTTTTTAGCAGCTGATTGGTCATAAGAATAAAATTCTTCGAATAACTTCTTCTTTTGCCTGCCTGAGATTCATAGAAACACTAATCAGCATTTTAAAACATGTTTTTTCTAAAAATCAAATTGCAGGAACAGATTTGAATTAAGGGTTACCTTTGAAAAGATATAGGAGCTTTTCACCAAACAATACTAATTAACAGGAGGTCTTTAAATCCTTTTGAAATATAATAAAATACATGTTCACCTCAAAAATTATTTTAAAGAATTAAGCTTTCCTAAATCCATTCAATAAAACCCCTTGGAACCCATTATGAATCCTTTCAATAACATTTTACAACTATTCAGTTTGGAGCTTTTTTTTTTCATGTTGGCTTGGCACATTTTCTTGAGAGCAAAACACCCTAGTGCCATCATGTTAGCTTCGGGGGAAAATCCAGTGCTGTAAGCAAATGCAAACGCTCTTTTGTTTTCCCCTCATTACCCAGTAGAACAAGAATAGGGGTATAATTGAACAAGTGACCTCACATTTGGACACACATAGGAAAGAATGAAATGTATGTTATTGTAAGTTCTCCAGAGTCCACATACGCAAATCTCTCCAGATATTGCACTAAATGTCAGATCCTGATTCTTATGAAGTCAGCGGGAGGTTTGCCATTGTCTTCTGTGTCAGCAGGATGGAGACTCTAGTATTTGTCTTCAGATGTGGTGACTTGTCCGTGTCCTCCAATGTCAGTAGAGATCTGTCTGCTTAGATTAGTTGAAAATCTGCCAAGATGTGTTTATACTCTATCACTATTGAAATCACAGCATGCAGAAATTTAAAAAAAAAAACAAACAACAACAATGAACCCAAAACCAAAAAAACACCAAACAAACCAAACCTCTTTGTTAAAGGAAGTCCTGGAGGACTGTCCTGCTTCTTTGGGAAAGGACTGCATGTGTATAGATCTGAAAAACATGGAAAATATTTGGGCATGGTAGCAGCCAGAGCAGGGGAGCCATTTCATGGAGCACACACTTCTTTGCTGGTTCCTGGTAGTGCCTTAGCTGCAGCTCTTCATGGATGGAGACAGAAGAGCTGGAAGGGAAGATGCAGTGACATCTTCTCCTTCTCCTGCAACACCACAGGGCAGAAGTGGGAGAGGGAATGTGTGAACACCGGGCATCAGGGAGGGATGGGGAATGTCAGAGGACAGGGAGCATGAGCTGGACCCCAGGGGACAGAGGGACTGAGACAAAATTCCTGCTACCAGGAAAGCCACTAAGCTGGCTGGGAGCGGGGACTGTCTGGTAGGGCCAGCATGGCCTTTTTGTCTTTTTTTTTTTTTTTTCTGTTCTGTCTGCCCAGTTACTTTGACTTTCTTCTGCTTAAAAGCCTAAACCTTCCACTTTTCCTGGAGAAACTCACTGTAGGGGAAAGTCTTGGTCCTCAAACCTCTGGTCACTGGAGTTCTGTCAGAAGTACCAAGAGCTATCATCTGCAATGGCTTTTGGAATTTAAGACTTTTTTAAAGCTATGTTGTTTAAGGAAAGCCATTCCCTTTGCTTTCACCTAAGCTGGAGTATAAACATACTCTTTAAAAATTCAGTGCATCATTGTTTTGTTTGAATGTTACTCTGAAAAAATAAAAAATCCTGCTGTTGTTTACATCTTGCTAAGCCTTTTTATTCAGTGCCAGACAAAAGGCAGATAGGGTGCAATGCTTAATAAGGACAATAACTACACTTTATTTTGGAGCCAGCCTACTACAGAGAAGAGATGAAGTCCAAACAGCTGTGATGAGATCCATATTCATGAGGATCCTCCAACAATGTTTGCATTGCCATAATGCCATGTGCTTAAAGAATATGCTCAACACTCCAGTGAGGTGAAATAAAAATAATACTCTTAGTGGGAAAATGGACATGGAGGTAGTAAGTGGCTTTCCTGAGGTCATAGGACTTGCATGTGGTGCAGACACTAACCCAACCCTCCAGTCCAGGGCTTAACCAGAAGACAAAACTTCCCCATTAGCTGCTTTATCACTGATACATAATCACAGTACCAGTGACAGGGATGTCCAGCGCTGCTGTTACAACAGAATATGAAGCCTCTCACCGTTACAGGTGTTTCTGATGACCTGTCAGACAAAGAGTAAGCAGCGTTGCTGGATCCTCAAGCTGCCATCACCAGGGTGATAACAGGATCAGCATTCATTGCCATTAATAGAGCCACTCCCTCAGAAACAGTAACAGTTTTAAATTTTACTGTGTTATATCTCATTCCATGTAGAAACCCAAAGTAGCCTAATAGGAGATTTTCAGTAACTAGTCCCACTGAAAACCATCTGTGACTTAGATACCTGCCACTGAAGCAATAAGGAGGGATAGATGAAGTCCAAGAGCTTCTGGCTGACCACAGGTGGAGAAGGGGCACCAAGGAGGAGAGCATGTGGGTTTGCACCCAGGATGTTCCATCGTGGTCAGCCAGGCAGTCCATATGGCTCTGCCTGGGGATGACCATCCATAGCCTCTGGAGGTCTGAAGGCAGATAAAACTGTTTTCCTGCTCTGGGGCACTCCAAGACCTTCTAACTCTGACCTACTCCCAGGAACACAGCTCACCTCTGGTGACACAGGTGGTGGCCTTCCCATAGGCTCCTGTCCCAGCTGCCATGGCTGCACCCATGCTCACAGGTGGCATTGTGGGAACCACTCTCCAAAGCAGAGCCAGGTTAGCAACTAAACTCACCCAATGGGGACCCAACAAAAACTGAGGAGCTGGCAGACACAGAAACAGCAATGTTTTCCTCCTTTGCTGAAGGGACTCAAAACAATGGCAGCAACCCAGACGATCATCTAGGAAAGCTAATGAGACTGCTGAGGACATGACTGAGGATTTTCACTACGCTAGGAATTATGCAGGACTATTGGGGAACAGGGTCAGAGTGTTAGCCCAGAATTTCTACCTTCAGAGAAAAGTGATGAAAGGCACAGAAAGAGAATATTAGAGAATAAAGAGAATATCCTCTTCAGTATATTCATCAACGACCTGGATGAGGGGACAGAGTGCAGCCTCAGCAAGTTTGCTGATGACACAAAGCTGGGAGGGGTGGCTGACACCCCGGAAGGCTGTGCCGCCATCCAGAGAGACCTGGACAGGCTGGAGAGCTGGGCAGAGAGGAACCTTATGAAATTCAATAAGGGCAAGTGTAGGGTGCTGCCCCTGGGGAGGAATAACCCCCTGCACCAGGACAGGTTGGGAGCTGACCTGCTGGAGAGCAGCTCTGGGGAAAGGGACCTGGGAGTCCTGGTGGACAAGAGGATGGCCATGAGCCAGCAATGTGCCCTTGTGGCCAAGAAGGCCAATGGCATCCTGGGG
>VXBO01014869.1:154860-202079 GCA_013400135.1 Rhinoptilus africanus | reverse complement strand
TGGACGAGATGATCTCCAGAGGGCCCTTCCAACCCCTATGATTCTATGATTAGGGCAAGGATATTGCTGTGAGAAAGGACAGAGATGAAATCAAGAAGAGAGACAAAATCACGCACCCATTTTCCTCAGATGATCATTCAGTGAGCTCAATGCCTCGGCTGTGCCTGTGTCATTTCTCCATTTTTTTCTTTTCTCATTCAAATGGTGGATTAACAGTAACTGTTAAATGGATTATTGTTAACAATGCGAGGGTGTTTCCTGCTCAGGCAGTAACTCATTGCCAGGCCAATAAACTCTTTGGCTTTTGGCCTCGCACTATTTATTTGCAGTGGATACCCCTGAGTTAAGTCACTTCCGCACTTTTTGGGCACCAGGCAGCTGCTCTACTTGAGACTACTTTTTCAGAGCAAATGTGCTCCGTCTGCCTGCTGATTACAAAGGGAGCTTCAAGTGAGCAGGTCAGCCACAGCCACCAATGCTCAGAAGACAGACTTCTGAGGGTTCTTGGTTTCCTGAGCCATCACTGACCTTTTTTCCACCTGGGGCAGGGAGCAGAAGAAAACCAGCGTCTGTCCTTTCAAGCTCACTGTGACTTCTGTGAGCCACAGACATGGTGATGGGGGTGGACGTCAAGCAGGACTTCCCACAGCCTTGTGTTCTTACCGCTCTGTGTGAAGGACAATATCTCTTTCTTGACCCCATGGCCAGGCTCATTTTATTAACAGGGTTTTTTTTGCTTTTCTCACTGGGTACCAACCAATCAAGTCACTAATCATACAGTCAGAAGACCCCATTCATATAACTTCATTTAAAAGGAAAGTTATTTTAAAAAGAATATCTGCTATGCATAGGCCTTTTGCTTCAACCGAGTTCACAGATTTTCCTGGAAAGGGAAATGAGTTGCAATTGCTCAGCATAACCATCAGGAAACACAGAGATTCCTTTCCCGTGGAGCCCTCTAATTAATACCATCTTAAAGGAAACTTGAAGTAGAGATTAGATAGGGTCACAACCGTCCGAGATAATTAGGAATATACCTACAGGCTCACTGCTTTTCAATATGATGTATAAAGGGTTAATACAAACATTGTACAATATACTGCAGTGTCATTGTGGTAATAATTTATAAATAATTGACTTCAGCTTTGCAGGACAAAACGACTGCAGTACTATGAAACCTGTGCAGACACTGCCTATACTGTATTTTATTTGACCAGTTTACTGTCGGTGGGCTGTTGTCTTCTCTGGTATAATTCATCTTTTGTTTGTTGTTAGCCCAAATTGTGGAGGGTTTTCTTAAATAATCTGAATAAAACCAGCATTTTCCATCTGTTTCAGGGAGTCCGTATCTCTTAAACACCTTAATTCTTTGGACCTGCTTCTGCAAAACTTGCATGTGAATACCTCCAATGATCAATTAATTCAGGACAGGTTTTAGTTAGCTTAAACTCCCATCCATTAAATGAAATGGTCCCACGTAAGTCGGTTTGATCACTACACGTTTGCACCATTAAATGCACTGTTTCATAATGAGCCAATCTTACTCACAATCTTTGACGTGAATTAGATTTTTGAAACCCTGTGAGCAGAACATGTTCTTCCTACCGAAATATGTGCCTTTGCAAAGGCACTTAAATATCTTTGTGCCATTTTGCTCTACTTCTAAGAAGTTACTCCTGCAAAGCAAAGACACTCAGTTGCATCAGAAACTTAAACAGCTGCCAAAAATATGCTTGTAATTAAGGTCCAGAGTCAGGAAAGCATCACTATGCAGAAAGGTTAGTTAAGCATGTGTTTAAATTTAAGCATATGTTTAAGTCACATGAGAGGAAGTAATGCTTCAACTTTTCTCCTTGCACTGACTATCATACCCGCACTCTGCTGGAGAAATCAGTGGTTCACCCAATGAACTGAATGGAGTGCCTGTGTTCCCTGAGAAAAAGTGCCACATGTGTTTAAGTATTTTCCTAAGAAAAGGTGGGATCTCAGAATATGCTCCAGTGAGTTCCTAGACCAAGGTTTAAATCAGAAAAGATGAAGAAATATGAATGAGCTAGCCACCATTCACAAAGAAAATCACAGAATCACGGAGTGGTAGGGATTGGAAGGGACCTTTGAAGATCATCTAGTCCAACCCCTCTCAGCCTTTTCTCATAAGAGAGGTGCTCCTTCTTTTGAAGAGAGAACCCTTCTTTTGAACGCAGACCACATTTTTCAGGGAATCACTGTTCTCTATAGTTCTGGAACAACTGGGGTCCAGCTGGCAAGATTTAGTTTGAGTAAAGTCAGTGGCTGCCACCTGATAAAATGCATTAATTTCTCAGCACAAAAAATTAACACCCTGGACAATGCTGGGTTTGATGTAAATAAAAGGGTATTCAATTTCAAAACCACCTTCTAATTTGTTTTAAATTGGTACAATAATAATTATGACAATGAGATATCTCCTGGTTTTTGATAAAAACTAAGGTTTTTTTACTGCAGGCTCTATTTCTCCCAATATTTTTTTCTAGATAAGCACATCCCCAGTTAATTAGGGGCAGGAATTGCTTTGCTTTGTAAAAATATAGTCCCATGATCAAATTTTGATGAATTAGAATAACAAAAATCAGGCTGTTTTTTAAAGGACTTTCAGTGATTCCGGTTTAGTCTGCTTTATAGAGTTGTTTGCTTAGCTCATAATCCTCCCATAAAGTTTGTCTTCCCAAAACATTTATATCTTTACTTAGTTTGTATTTAATTGCCATAAATCATTGGGCTGTAAGAATTCCAAACATATAGGGATTGATTTCATTCCCTCACAAACTTTATGCAACTGTGATTCCACTAATTTTAGCCGTATCATTCAGTTCACCACCATACACAGACATCCTCTCTACCAGCTTTACAGATGTTTGAGAATTTTTTCTTTTCCCATTTTGACCAAAATATAAGTAAATTTCAGAACTAAGTTAAACTTTTCATGCAGTTTTTCTTTTCAAATTTGTCTAGTTCTTTTGAAAACTAGAAGGGAGAAAAGACTTGTCGTAATGTCCCCTAAGTGTGACACTTAGCTAAAAATATAGTTGATTAGTTAACTTCATAGCTTTAATGTTTGAAGAAAGTATGAGTGAGAAGTTATCTCTCTATTCAGATTAATACCATATTTTCTACTTTATTTGTCCCACAACTCAAGAAGTGAAACAGAAAACACATTCATGAGGTTTGCTTAGCACTGTATAGTACCAACATATGATCTGAAAAACCCACATTCATGTGATCTGTACATACAGATGAAATAGTCTAAGGCTCCCCCTGACGCCCAAAATATCACAACTAAGAGAACAGAGTCACAGATACACCAGCACAGAAATAGCCCTGTATCGGCACCTTCTTTTGCAGCACGGATTGCACACCTCGTCACATGGTGCACGAGCAGATTTGGAGACCGTCCTTTTCAGGACCGCACTTGTTCCTGTTCTCTGTCAGGTCTTCTATGCACAGCCCACAGCTAATGCAGAGTTTCAGCAGTCTCTTGCAGCGCTGTCTGCAGCCCACCAGCATCACAAAGGTGACTCGATCCCAGTGGGAGGAAAGCTGAGAAGACACCTACGATGGGAGGAGGAAAGGAAGTCAAATGTCAGAAGCAGGCACATGATTTTTCTCACCAAGTACCAATACCAGATAGAGAGGTGAAAAGCTGATAGGAACAAATTATTTCCAGGAGCATGATCTGATCTGTTGCTGTTGCTTGCAGGGTTTTACTGGTAATAAATATGGCCTAGCCATTGCCACTGAGGAGATAAGTCTCTCCAGGAACCTCTCTGCAGACATCCGGGTATGACTACTGCAATCTCATCCTCTGACTTACAACCAAGGTGTTAAAAGTTTTCTCTGGAAGACGAATAATTTTTTTGTTCCTTGGAGTTTTGGTCTATCTTAGTCAGCCCATACTTCTCTCCTTCATAGCAAATCAGAATAATATTTAGTAAGGAAAAAATATGGAAAAAAAATCCGGATCAAACTTATTTCCAAAGATCACTTTAATTTCATCTGCTGTGACTGGTAGTCGAGTCAGCACTGCTCAGAGAAGGACGCACAAGACTTGTAAAGTAAGTTCAGGATTTTTGCCTGATCCAGCTCTTCCCAGATGCAGCATCTGGTTTTCAGCTTGTAAACAAACTTACAGTTTGGTTTACTAGAGCACTGGGAGGTCAAGTGACCTGCCAGAGGTCTCCCACCGAGCGGTGCGTAGCACTGGGTTTGAACTCAGGTTCCACCTGGTTCCCAGACTTCTGGTCTCTTGTTTGGATGCTTTCCATCCATCAAATCTACTCCTCCCTGCCTGCTCCCCAATCAAAAACCAACACAACCTTTTTTCCAGTCCAGGTTTACAGGTGTTTCTTTTTAATATTCACCCATCACATACTGAATTTGGTGGACTCAATAAAACTTGTGTCTGTACTGAAACTGTGTTTTGAATGCACTCAGCTTGGGTAACAGTACCAAAGCCCCTTTTGTGACACACCTTCCCCACTCAGCACCCTTACAGACACACTCATGGACCCAAAAATTTCTGTAGTGCCTAACAAAGGGATGTTCAGAGCTCATAACAGCAAGAGCAGTCACTGCTCCCCAAACATGCTGATTCTGAGGTGAGCCAAAGCCTCAGCAAATGCTGGAGAAATACGTATTTTCTGTTTCTCTTGGGCAACCTCCTTCCCCTGTTGCACTTGGAATCATTAAGTAGCCAAACACCTGCTTTCTGCAAGTGGCACCTCTCTGAGCCTCTCATCACCACGTGGCTCTGACCTGCATCCCAATATTTCCTCGCTTCTCAGAGCCATGAGTGAGCCCATCACAGGCCCAGTCTGAACTGATTTTGAAATCAATATGCAATTTTAAAAACGTAATTTCAATGGGACTGGAGTAGTGAACAAAATAGTTGATTATGATGATGATTTGCAAATTTAACAGTAAAATATACCTGCTCCCCTATTATATAGGCCAAGGGACTTAACAGACTTGTGTTCTGGGGTTTTGGTCAGCCCAAAGCAATGTATTTCTCTCTGGAGATGTGGAAATATTTTGCTACCTTACCAGTGCGCATAGAAGCAGACTGAGAATCAAAAAGAACAGAAGAGAATCCAAGGCTTCCCATTAAATCATTTTGCAGTCTTGGATGACTCACAGCATTTCTCTGTACTTCAGTTCCCTCTCCTGCAAAGCAGAGCTATTGAAAAATGTCTGCCTTCACCAAGCACTGAGTTTTCCAGGTAATGAGGACCATTGCAAGTATAATCCTTCTGAAAGTTTACAGGGTTTAAAGCATTCTCTCAAATTTTAAATTAAGTTAAATGGGTGGGGTCTATTGACTGTATAATTAGTGACTTGATTGTGTCAAGTCAGCGAGAAAAGCAAAAAAAACCCTGTTAATAAAATGAGCCTGGCCATGGGGTCAAGAAAGAAATATTGTCTTTCACACAGGGCAGTAAGAACTCAAGGCTGTGGGAAGTCCTGCTTGACGTCCACCTCCATCACCATGTCTGTGTGTAGGGCCGGACTCTGATGCCATCTCGGCAGCTGAGCCAGCTTAGAAAACAAACTTACACACCCAGTTTTGCTAAAGAGTTAATTTGAGACAGGAAACTTAAGATAGGAGTTTACTACAAAACAAAAAGTCTGACAGTTGCTAAATAACTGTGTTGTGCACCACATGTCGTTCTACTCAACCTGAATCATGCAAGGAGGGGTCTTCAGGGCTGCTCTCCTGGGTGGAGATGGACACTTGCAATGGAAACACCAGTGCCGGCTACTTTGCAAAACGCTGCCTGGGACCACCTTTGTGACTGCCATTTGATTTGCAGTTTATCAAGGACAGGCATGTGGCTTTGGAGATTCCTCCTGAAAAGTGACCACAGCTGTTATTAATGATCTCCTCCTGCTATTTGTAGTTGTGTTCACATTTTTGTCTAAAGCACCTTCTAACAGACGATATTTTACAAATGCACACTACAAAAGCAGAAAAGAAGGCCTTAGGTCATTTCCACATCCTAGTATGATACTAGATCTAAGCAAAGCCTGTTCCTCTAAAAATGCCTGAGACAGACACTCTTTCTGCCCTACGTGCCAAACAATTTATACGGACAAAACGTGTTTCTGACTGGGACATATGGAACTGTGTCAAAGTGCTCTTTCCTTAACAATCCTGATTCAAAATTGATCCTTAAGTGACAAATTACTAAAGCATGCAAACATCTAATTCAGTCCACCCCTACTGGGCACAAATATTTTATTTAAAAAAAACACAAAACAAACAGTAAAACAAAACAAACCAAAAGCCCTTAAAAATTAATTAAATTGATGAGGTTTGTTTTGTTGGTTACACCCTGCTACATTCACATCCAAATGAAAGGTCTTGTTCTACTTTGTCACAAAGTGATGTTCCAGTCCTTCAAGGTCACTCAGCAATTACCACTTTTCTTAATCCCTTCGCAATTTGAGCTGTAGCTCCCAGCCGTGCTCAGCCATGTCAAGCCTCCTCCTGACCACCCTCTTCTCAGCCCCTGTGGCTCAGGCAGTGAGCAGCGGGCAGCCCTCTCCGCCTTGCAATGAATTTCCATCAGATTATTCAGGAAAAAAGAATTCCTAATCTGGATTACGTAGCAGGGAAAAAAAGAATGGGCCATTTCATAGCAGTTTCGAGCTGGCACATGCTGGCAGCTGGTGAGGAGGGGCAGCGCACCGCTCTGTTGACCCATGCGAGGAAGGCGGATGGCTGTGGCAGATTGGTCTCGTTAGCAGCAATATGCAGCATAAAAAAGGGGGTTGTGTCCCTCCCTTTGAAATAAGCAAGCTTAAAGTGTAAAACATCTTGTAAAGTAAAGCCTTAGAAACAGAAAGTGCCTAAAAAGGCTCAGTGTTTGACATTGCTTAGTTTTACATTATGAATAAAAAATCCAGTTCTCTCTCCAACACGGAAAGCAGAAGTTTTGCACATGCTTTTGCCTGTATCTCCATGTTTGCTGCATCAGGGGAGTTATGTGATGCATGGCCTCACATTGCTCGTAACTGTCTTCTGCTTGAGTTTTAAACAAAACAAAACAAAACAAAAAAAAAGAATATGTACATTTCTCCTGAGTTCAGCTCTGGATTTTGAAATACAGATTTTTGAGATGAGAGAGAAATACATTCTTTTCCTAACTACACCATATTTTTTTCTGCAGAGGAAGTGAACATTAGCCAAAATGCAAAAATATAATCCACGAGTTCCTGTATTTTAACTGTCTCTCATCTTGAAGCAATAAACAAAGGTTAATCAAATACTTACTAGCTGAGTAAATATTTTTGCTCATATGTATAAACCAACCTAGGTCAGATTCTCATATTTTGGCTCCGCATCAATATGTCTTTGAAAAGCTTTTCAAGGTTGGTAGATTCAAAATTAGTTTTTTCCATCTTAACTCCATACGCTAAATTGAGGAACTCTGCATATATACATACATATGTATATACAGACTCTGTATATACACCGTTTTTTACAGACCCTCCAAGAACTGTTTCTTTTTCCTCTAAACACAGCCCATCAGTATGGTCATGAAAGTGTCCCTAAGGAACTCTGCAATAAAAAAATCAAAATGCGTTTGACAGAGGTCAGCGTGTTCCAGCAAGGTAACACACTCCAGCTGCCTACAAACCAGATGGAAGGATCTTTCCAGTCTACTTTACAGATGGTGGGGACATGCCAAAATCTACATTTAGGTAACACGCTCCTGTACAAACCCTCCCTTTCCCTGCATGTTCCCCCCTATATGGGTCTCAGCAAGCCCAGGTCCTGTATCTCTCCTTCCACACACTAGCACAAGAGAGAGCCCTGTGCTGTGGATGTTGTCAGAATTAATCATTTGCTCCAGCTCTGTAGAGATTGTGGTTTAAGCCCTCAGCCTCATTTTAATCAACCTTTCAAATTTTTCCATTGCCTGAGAACTACACTGAAGGTCCCAAAGGACATGCCCTCACATTTCCCCCAAAAGCTGTAGAGAAGGGAATGGAGAAGTAGCTGCCTGTTCTCTGAGGACCTCCCAAAGGAGACCTGACCTGCCAGAAAGCAGACACTCCGCCATTGCCCTACCTGGAGACAGCACCAGACAATGATAATGTCAAGTAGAATCTGACGGAGTGATTATCTATGCCTTCCAAAGCTGTGTTGCTCAGTCCTACAAAATCTATAGCAATCCTTTCCAAGGCAACAGTTTCAGGTTTATTCCAAGCTCTTTCCACACTTTGGCAAGATGACATATATTGTGGTTGCATTGAACTGCTTTAAGCTAACAGTTCTGCTGTAACCTTTGCTTTATGTCCTGAAAAATACATATCAGGCCACACGTTACTTCTGGGAACCATATCGGCCTCCTGATCCTCTAAGACTCAGTTTCCTAAATGGAAATAAAAGGAGGTGAGCACTCATAGGCTGATAAAAGAAATCCTTACCCTTCCTTCCAACCATTGCTAAGAGTGTATCAGTACTCCAGGTAGCAAAAGCCTTCAGCTCCCCTAGGAAGCAATCAAGCATGAAGCACGAAGCTCTGCTTGAACCTTTTTTGTAGGGGAGGTGTTGTAATGTGTATTCCCTGAATATAGTATGTATTGTGGAAACTGCCACGATTTTCCCCAATTAACTTAGCTTGTTAAAGGCCACAGCCTTGTAAAACAGCTCTGTCACTCCACCAGCAAGTGGGTGGCCCTAGGCCATGCCTGAACCAGTGACTTTGGATCCTGAAAGCAAAAATGCATGGTAAGTGTTATCAGACCAGCCATTCACTCCCCATCTGTAGACCAAACCTCTCAGTAAGGCATTTCAAATGCAACACCTTCTTCTCTTCTACCTCTGCTGGGATATTGTGCCAAATGCATGGATGCCACATGGATCTGACACAATGGCGTCTTGGGTGTGACCCCACAAGCCAAGGCTCCCTCAGAGAGAGGAGGGACAGTTCTTGTCCAGGAGCTAGCTATGCTCTTTTATTCACGGCAAGGAGGAGAATGCGTGTTTTGGCTTACAGATAAACTATTAAAACATTTTAAAATAGAAGACTGGACCCCAGATAGTATTCTGGTGGTTCGAAAATATAATATGAGGTAGATCAGACAAAACAGTTTGATAAGAATCTAATTTTTTCCAGTAATCACCAATAATTTGTGTCTGAGCTGAAAAGCTTGCACAGTTATCCCATTCCTTCCTCATCCATTAGGCTCCACTCCTCCTCCATGGGCCTCAGTGAATCTACTTGCCCCAAGGGAGCCAGAAGCCAACTTTCCCTGCAGCTGTTTCTACTAGACTAACCTTTCATGGATCCAGGCCAGACCACAAGGAAGCAAGCCACGGCCATCTGCCCATTTTACGCCTTATCCTGGAAAGATATAACATTGCAGGTCTTTGTCAGCAGTGGTCTAGCTTGGCTATATCCCCAGCCTGGGATTTACCCAAAAGCCACTCCTGGGAAACCCTCACATGACTTCTCCTTACTGGATCTCAATTTGGACCAGCTTTCCCTGGATTTTTCCCCCCGTTATTTATCTATCTATTGATTTTCATTTCTTTTCTTTTTTTTTAAACCTTTTAATTTCCCACTTTGTGGCCATATTTTTAGAAAGACATGACTGCACCTTGTCAGTCATGAGAAGTGACTTCTAACTGCCTCCTCCTCTGAGGGGCTACTCCACTGTTGAGAACGAATCCTTTCCCTCCTGTTATTCTTTTTAGAAGTCACAACCCTATTTCAATCTTTAACTATAAGACTATTTTAAAAACTATGTGTACATCAGTGACGTTCTAGATGTTTCTTTGGGCATCAGTAAGCCAATCAGCAATGGAGCCCATGTGTAGAGCAGTCTAACATGACCTTGGTGGTCAATAAGTCTAGAATGGAAAACAGATGACAACATGAGTGAACAAAATGACAAAATGAATGTGTATTTCCTTCTTCTCCTCTCTTGACTCCATATTCTCCTTCACTCAAGCTCGATCTCAGTTTCCCTCCTCCCACCTGAGCCCTCCTGACCCTCAGCTACAATTTCTGACATTACAGCTCTCAAGCAGGGGAGCAGGTTTAGGACGACATCAGCTCTGCCAGCCATGGGTGATATGGGTGTGCAGGACTTTTCCCAGGCTGCTGTCGGGGTGGGGGTCACAGTTCTTTGCCCATGTGTTACATGGAAGTGCTTCTGCCCGGGGTGCCTTGGGCGACCCTGAACCCCAGCCCACACAACGCCATTACCCACTTCTTAGGAGGCCAGACAATCAAGGCACTTCTCCATCTTTCTTAGCCTTCTTGCAGCTTGCAAGCAAACCACTCTTTTTTTTCTTACTAACTCCTTTGACTAACCTTGCTCTTTTTTTCTGCTGTGGTTACCGTACGGGAAAGAGTGTGGTTGCGGAGGGAGCCAGTCCCAGTGACTAAACCGGGTGCCAGAGCTCAGCGGGAGAGCTTGTTTCCGACCTTTGCACAGTCCCTCTGCGAGCACATCCCTTGAACACTAAGATCATAGCCCACTACTTTTTCTGTGAGTGAACTGCTTTGTCTCCCGTGGTTCTTCCAGCACTTTCCAAAGAAGCTGCACTGCTATTAGAGACGTAGGCCTTCAGGGAGATAAGCAACCAGCAGATGTCTGCAGTAGGACAGTGTAACATTTTCAAAACAAACAAGCATCTATTGGCCAATGTTAATATATTTCTAGGAAGCATGTACCAGTCATGTTTTCTCTCTCTCCTCAACAATGTAAAAAAAAATTTATTTCTATCAATTTAATAAAGACAGAGTTTTCATTCTCCAGTCCTGACACTTCTGTCTGACTTTGTGTTCCGGTTGCCTTATTTTAACTGTTTCTGAATCCCTTGGCTGGTAAACATGCTGTGTCGTCATAGGTTTTCTACTGTAAACAGGCCAAAGTCCTCACTAACAGCTTGCCTTAGGCATGGGATCTCCACCAGATCCATCTGGCCAGCAACTTGCATGGATCCATCCAAGCCCGCATGGTGGAGTTGACATAGTGTCACCACATGGGCACACGGTGTGGATGCAGGCAGGGACAGTGCACAGCCTGACAGCTTGCACGCCCAGGTCCTGGGCCTCCAGCACCTCCTCCGGGAGGGTATGGCAGCTCCATTACCCTTTTGGGTAATTTGGAGGGGAACCTGCCATTCAGTGATGCCATTTTTAACAGGAGTTGAATAGCAAGGTCAGGGACATGCTTTTACACCAGCCCAGGCACACAAACAAATATATAGTCACGTGCAGGAATGGTAGGTGTGGCAGGAGATTGCTGGCCTGCACTGTGGGCAGGGGGCTTCCTTTTTTCCAGCTCTTTGCCATATTTGTGGTTTTGGAGAAAGCACAGAAGTATTTTGTGCTCTTGTCCTTCCTTGGTGCCTTGTCCTCTCCACATCCATGAGGAGCTATGATCACATCTCTTAGAATCAGTAACCCTTGTGATCACGCTGTTGAAATCAGGAGCTCCTGGTAACTGGAAGGTTGTAGCCCTGTCTGAATATCTGGGTGCATCCACTTGACTGACCTCAGCACTGGGGGCTGAAGGTGCATCCTCACTTACGTTCAGCCACTCAGAAGACAGGTCCGCTTCAGGCAGAGAGTAAAGGACACCTGGAAACTCTGTGGTTCAGAAGCCCCATCCCCCTAGGAATCAATAGACTTTCCACACATATTCAGAGTTTGTTTCCATTGGTATTTGAATGACAGTTACAACCAGGGCCCTGAATCAAAGGCTATTGTGTATGTATCAACAAATGTCCCAGCTAGAATGTATGTTCATTATGGCTCTAAATCCATTCTATGCTCGCAGCCTCTCTCTGGTACCACATGTCTGTCTTTCTCCTTTCCTCACTTGGAAAAGAGAAGCCCTCCTCTGAGGTTTTTCAGGCAGCAGAAGCGGTTAGAGGAGCAGTTACTAACTAAATTTAGATGCACAAGAAAAGACTTAGATCCAAGGCACTGACGTTAGCTCATTTAAAAATGCCTTCTGTTATGTGTTCAAAGCTATCTCTGCAGGATCTCCTCAGAGTTTTACTGTATGGCTGAGAAGATTTTCTTCTGTTGCTGCTAATTAAAATGATAATCAACAGAAACTTGTGTACAGTCCTGCAATTAAGCCTTCTATATCTGTCTCATCTAAAGATTTCCTAGGGCATGTTTTAGTTTAGATATCTCTCTGGTAGAGAGGTGGCACTTCTTCCTACACAACCCCCTCACACATATCTCCTTTAATAAACCTCTTAGATCCTCTTCACTTGCCTTCATCCCTCAAAATTCCCTTTATATGCCCTCCTTAGAGAGGAATGTTTTCCTAAAGCCACTTTTCTTGTCAGATACTGGCTTGGAAAGAAGCAATGTTCCCCACCTCGTCAAGGTTTTCATAGCCTTCTTGCATTTCAGCTCCCGCTGTAGTGAGTGCTGAAGCCCCAGTGTCTCGACTTTGGTTGTAAGTGATGTATATGGCATGCCGAGTAATGGAAGCCTCATTTCCCCAGCTCTCACTCTCTCTTCATTTCCCCCACCCTTACCCAGTGCAGCTTGGAGCTATGCCTACATTGGCTTGCTCTAGACCCTAAACCCAGAGGGAGGGCTTCCAAAGGGCACTGCTGGCAAAACCAGTCTGAGCTCAGTACTGATGTGTGCACATCCTCTCTACTGAGATGCCTCAGCACCAGCATCTTTCACTTACTGTCAAAAAAATGACATATTCTATCAGATTTGCAGTGATTAATATGAAGCAGTATCAGCTTTTAAAAGAATATTAAATCAAACTCATACAGTGTTGAACGTGAATGGAAATAATAGATACAAGTTGTATCCAGCAGATGCAAATAATGGAACTCAACTTTGCTCTGCCTGATGCTCAAGATGCCTTTGCTTGACAATTTAATCTGTAAACTAAGCACTGTCATTTTGAATGTATAGAGATATTTTAGCCACAGAGAAAAGAACAGCAAGGACTGCTGTGAGACCAAGGTACACAAATGTAGAAAGCAATGCAAATATTATATTGCTCTTTAGCCAGCTGTATTTCTGAGTCCTTGCCAGACGGCCCCACTAGATGCCATTTGTCCTCTGCAAACATATGAATTATAAAGTTCTACAAACACAAAGTGTACAATTTTAGCTGGATCTTCATACAGAGCTCAAGGGAGAGTGATGTGGTTTCCTACAGCTTCCCTTGTGCATTTCTGCTGGAATCAAGGCCCTCCAATTGGGACAGTACTGAGTGCAGCAGGAAGACACAGTCTATTTTGGTCAAGGAGGAGGTTCTGCCACCATTTTGCAGGAAGGGGCAGGGGGCTGTGGCTGAGCTGCTTGGCTAACTGCTATGGCCCATGCAGAAGGCAAACACCCACATGGGCTGCCACAATAGCCAGCTGCCATGGGAGTTTCACTCCCAAGGAAGGAGGCAGGCGAGATGGCAGCTGCCGTGTGTCACCTTCAATGCACATATCGAAAACTATTCATCCTGCCCCCAAAGGCACCTTTCCCTTTAAGGTGGAGCAAAAAAAAGTAAGTAATGGCACTGATATAAAAATGATCAAGATGATCCTTTTCAGAGACATCTGTTTGATATGTAAGTCTGAATGTATCCATAGTCTACGTATATAGGGCTCAATCAAAGCCATGCAAATCTACACATCGTGACTGAGTCTCAAGAGATCGTGTTGCAGCCCCGCAAAATCTATGCATTGTGACTCAAAAGCCCATGTTTTGTAAATGTATATATACACCCACTGCAGTAGCGGTGAAGGCAATGTCTAGGAGGCAGGAGAGGCCTTCTATAGTAATTAGGTCTAGAACAAAAGTGCTTTAAGAGTTATTTATGCCTAGCAGCAACGAAGACAGAATTAATATACAGTAATTAAAAAGGAGATAGGAAACACAGAGAGATAAGAAAAAGGGAGAACTCTGAAAACACTGTTAGCATTGAAGCAAAGTGCCCTTATAAGAGCTGGTACAAAAAAAGTACACAGTGCACTTATATTTAGATCCTACATTGAAACACTAGAGAGTCATCTGTAAAACTGTAATAATAAAAAACCCCAAGTGTTTGAATTCATTGGCTTGGTTCTCAAAAATGTCTTTCATTGAAAACCACAAAGAAAGAAAAGCTATTAAAATAAGCTCTTTGGAGGGTCCTGCCCTAATAAAATAAATATGATAAGATGAGCAAGAGTTTATGACCATTTTGGAATTTGATAGTGATGTTCCGCGTACAGAGCAAGAAATTGCATGTTAGATTATGCCCAAAGGATTATTCCTTCTAATGGTGTCTGTAAATAGTATGCCTATTTGAAACCCTGAATAAGAGAGGGCAGAGCGTACTCTGTGACTCAAACACACACTGCTTGCTACAAAAAAACCATGAGCATTATTATATCTAAAGCAAGCCCAGGCAGCTTGTGAAAAATACAACAGAGTGGAGAACTTGCTCACCAGTATATCGTTAAAGCTGGGATGCCCTGCCCCAAGGAGTCTGAGAAAGAGATCCAAACCGGTCAGGTGGCTCCCTACATGTCTGAGTCAAAACCCATGGCTGTGAATTGAGTTTTGAGAGAGATTGTGTTCTGTAGCTTTGGTCCGGGGTTTAGCTGCAGGGGCTCCCTGCTGCTGCTGGGAAGTTCAGATGAAAAACACATGGCAACTCCGCTGTGAGAACCCAAGGGAAGGGGATGTGGGAGCAGCTCGGAGGATTACATATGATGGCAGCAAAGCAGCAGTGGCAACCCGTTTTTGTGCACAGGAGCATGAGCCCTCTGGTCCGATGGCCCACAGCTCCCTTGGCACTGGGAGTCATGATGCATCCCAGCAGCAGCTGCCCCTGCCACCACCACCACACGCTGAAGCTGCATCGACACTGAAAACACTGACGAGGCCACAGCCAGGCCCTGGCACTCTCCCTAACGAGCAGAATCAAAACCAGCCGGGGAGCGAACCGTCTGCAGCGGGCGCGCAGAAGCATTCTCTGGCAGGGGCTATTCAATTAACAAGGGCTGCTGGGTAATTTTAATGAGGCTCAACTGGGTTGGTTTTTTTCCCTTTTCTTTTCCTACTTTTCGGCCGGCCGCCAGGGTGGGTGACAGAAGCCAGACCAAGCCTGCTGGACCTGAGTCCACCCCTCTGGCCAGCCCGATCTGGAGCTTTCCCGCAGGCTGCCGCAGGGTCAGTACCTTGTGTGCTGCCTGTAAGCACATGCGTGCCTCTGCTCTTGCACGGGCCCAGCGTGTGAGTGTTGTGGGAGGAAGAGGCAGTCCTAAGCCTTTTAATGCCCTAACTTGCTTATTTTTTGTAACAGGTTTAAAACATCTACTTTTTTTTTTACCACTGAAATGCCTGGCTAGTGAATTTTTTAGCAATCAATACTGCTCTTTTTTGATGTGTATTTTTCAGCTGTTCTATTACCTTTTTTGTTGTTGTCCTTACCTTCTGCATGGTTAGCTGGTCCCTGCTGAAGCTGACTTGCCAGCTACAATTTCACGCTAACGTGTTGTCAGGTCTGTCCTGTGTTATGCTGGTAAACTCTCAGTGCACACCCACAGTACACTCTTCACGTTTACAAGGGGAAAGACTAGAAAAATGTGTCTTTTTTCAAGCTTTCTGTTTCACTTCTGGAAGCTTGCAAAAAATGCGGAAGGAGAAGCAAAAGTTGCAAGAAGAAGGAGATGAACAGAGGCCCAAGGAACCCACATGGAGGGGCAGGGCTGCAACGCCGAGTGAAGTTACAACATCTCATAACTGCCTTAATGAGGTGTCAGCTTATTTTAACAAACAAGGAATAATATCTCAATGTTATTATCAAACACACCACAACTGATATGTCCCCTTCACACCTTCAGAGAAATCTGCCTATCTGCTTTTGATAATGGAGAGTAGCCAGGCAGACCTCTAAGCAGAGATCTCTTTCTCGTGCGTGGTGGAGCAGCGGGAGGACTCTTGCAGGGCTCCGTGCCATCTGGCAGTGCTTCAAATCTAATAATCCCATACAGCACTTTCCTACAGTGACCTGCAGGGTGTTGTAAGGCTTCATTAACTAAGGCTTGTAAAGCATTGTGAGTGCTTAAATAAAAGTGACTAGTTTAATGTTAAATATTATACTGTGATTCTGTGATTACAAGGATGTTTTTTCACCATGAAAAACTTACAGTTCCAGCCCAGAGAAGTCAGCTCACACCCTGCGCTCAGCGCTGGTAAGGAGAGGCATCTGCCACCAGCAATAATATCATCATCACTGTTCATGAACAGGATTGTCTGGGGTGGCCTGAAAGCAACAGCGGTACACTGGTGTCTTTCACAGCTAAAGGAACATTTAATTCATTTCTTAACAGAAATCTTCATTTTCTCAATTGGCAACACTATAGCAGTTAAAACTATTTGCAGGCCAGTCATGTTTTTACCAGGACGTTTTATTCAATTACATTTAAAACCTTTATAAAGAGTCATAAAAAAAAGTAAGAAAAAGGAGTTAAGAAGCCTATATTTTAGTGCAAGTGAAAACTATTGCTGTTACTATTAACAGAACAATTCACTCTGAACAGCAGTAAGCTTTTACTGATGCATTAAATAAATAAATGACAGTTTAAATTAAAACATTTAATCAACTGCTAGCCTTTTCAAACCTTCCTGCACTTTGTCATCAAGGCTATATACCCACAGACAACAAGGACCTTTTTGTTCAGAAACTCCATTCTGAAGGGCAGAGGAAGCAGCCCACTGACTGTGACCCTAACACGGTTTTTCTGCATTGTACCCTCCAAAAAAAATGAAGCCAGATTATTTACAGGAGGTGGATCTGGAAAATTAAAAGAATCATTCTTGTACCAAAGAAGAATGTTCATTTTACTACTATTTAATTGTGTCAAGGGTCAGTTTTCTCCTTCATTTCATGAAGGGGAGTTGGACTAGCTGACCTCCAGAGGTCCCTTCCAACCCTATCATTCTGTGATTCTGTGATTAACAACTTGTGTCCATCCATTTCCCATAGTCACCAAAGTACACTACATTTTGCTTTTCGTAATACAAAGATCTATGATCTTAGAAAGCCAGATTTGTTCAGGGTTGGAGACAAGATCTTTCTCAGGAAAGAAGGATGACATCAGCGTGGCTGGACACCTAGGTTGGGCCAGCGAGCTACAGGACCAGGGCTGCTCCATGCTGAGGGGGACAAGCAAGGCACAGCGTCACGTGCAGAGTGATATTTTGGGGAGCAGAGTTGTGGCCAGTTTCCTCTTCCCATGGCCCTCTCCCCTTCTTAGCCATTCCTCACTCCTCATGAGTAAATTGGCTTAATGGCATCTGCCATTAGCTGCAAGAACTGGTTTTCCTCTTCCCCTTTTAATGTCCAGCAGCCCCTAAAGAGATCCAAAAATCCTGACTCCTGATGAAGCTTACTGTAGCTGCATTTTTGCTACCTCTGATATCCTTAATGAATTGTTGGTCAAAGAGGGGAGAAACACCAGTTTGTTCATATTTCTGACCCACAGAGGCATCCACACAGCATCTACCCTTCAGCAGCCAGGTTGGCTTCCCAAAAATACGATCTGGGATGGGTTAAGTCCAGACAAACTGTAAGGCCAGCCTTGTAACACAGGTTTTGGGAACATTCATGTGGCAGCTGAACACACTGCCTACATTGTCTCCCTCTGTCTGTTGGGCTGCCTCCTTCTTCCTTACAAACACTCAAACTTTTCACTTCATTTCACCCCAAACACTTTTATCGTGGTTTTATGCAGCACAAGCATGTCAAACAGACTAGTCATTACTTAATTACTTGATATCTGAATCAGAGAGTTTAGTCAAACATCTCAAGTTTTCTTAATTATAGCCAACTTTATATAAACATCTGCTAGGAAACACCAGGCTCACAGGCTTGCAGGAAGTACACCACAAATGATGGGAAGGCTTAAGAGAATAACCTGGGGTAACAAAATAAACACAGTGGTTCATCTCAACTTGCTAATCTTCTGAATATTTTCATTCTCAAGTGATTTTGACAAGCATTTTTGAAATTCAACCAGAAGTCTATGTTTCATTGGAGTGTTTTACTTTGCTACTACAAAAGACGGTATTTTTATCTTAAATCTGGTTTCTCAAGGAATTCTGTCATCACAATTATACCAATTCCTTCTTCTTTAAAGCATAGCAAGCAAGACCTAAGCCTGGCAGAAAAATGTCTACTGTTATTTTCATATCTATAAATTTTAGTTTGGCCTCCTTTTCCCTCTTAGCCCTTCACAGGGCTAATTTGTGGCAGCGTAAGTAGGCATAGGTGGTAAAGCTGTTCCTGACATAATCCAGCTTCTGGAAAAGCTGTAATTCAAATGGGAAAGAGCTAAACTTGGTCCCTTTCACATGCTTTCACATCCCTTCACATGCACACATACAAGGCAAATGACCCGCAAGGCTGAAGTCCATGATGCTGCGGAAACTGGGTGCCAGAGCAGTGGTGAGGGACTGTGGGCACAGCTCTCACAGGACTCATCAAATCTTCAGTAGAAGGGGCCATTAGAAATGTAGATATCAATCTATTTTATGATTTCTCTTTTCCACCCCAATCATCCTTGAAGGCAGCTGTGTCGCTCTGAGGAGCGTCACCAGAACACAAAGCATATTCTCAGCCTAACTTTTGCGTTATGATGTGCTTTCTAGCAGCACTAGTAAAGAAACAATTTTAACAATCCCTTTCATCAACCTAAAGATTTTCTCAGGGTGTCCTCAAGCCTTTTTTTTTTGTTGTTTTTTCAGTAAGAGAGTGTGATACAGCTTTAATCCCTCTTTTAGTTTTGAATCTCTGAATGTTAGTGCCATTTCAGCTCCTTGTAGCAGATTCCCCTGCAGTCATCGTGCTTCTTCTGAATGTGCTGGCTAACATTTTTGCCTTGTAGCACATGCATCTTGTGGAAACCTCTCATTCCTCATTTATGGCTCAATCCTGCCGCTCCTCAGGGTAAGTCTTTCTTGTCTTTCCAGTGGGAATAAGAGACAGATACTGTTATGCCTGCCAAATTTAGCATTGAATAGTTCTCTTAGTATCTTTAGCAGAGATGGCTCTGAACATGAAGTTCAGTGTTTCCACCTGGTGGAGATGCCTGGGTTTCTCGGAGAGCGGGATGGCCAGCGTGTGTTTTGCCCAGAGAGTGGGCCATGGCGTATTCACAAGACCATGTCTCTACATAAGCAGGGGGAGAAGGAGACACAACGTCCCTCATTGCTCCATGTCCTGACCTATTCCTAGTTCATTTTATAAGTCTATATGAAATGATTTGACTTTTTGCATCCTGCATTGTTGTTTACTCTTGATAAAGATCTGTTAGAGTTACAACAAAATCTGTAAGATCACACTTACTAAGCACATGAATAACAAGACACAGAAATAAATAGCATTTAATTGTGACATATCCCAGCTGCTTCTAACAGCATTGCATGAAATCCCAAGAGAGAGTCACAGCTACACATGTAATTCTCACTCTGGTATAACCTGGCTCTGGTCATTGTGACAGGTAGCCTGTCCTAGTATTTTGCCTGATGGAATTAAGGTGTTAACCATTTAGAAAACTATTAAAAACAAAAATAACATGAAATCAGTCTTGACATTAACACTTATGCTATTTCCCAGTGCTTCTGGAATCTCTTAGATCACCCACTGGGAGGAACTTTTTCTTGTTTGGCATGGCTTAATGATGGCCGCAGAAAAGAACTAATTAACCTAATGCCAGGAAACCTAATGTGCAATACTGAGCATGACATTATTAGCTGTACAAGCACCAAAGAAGTCTCTTTTTTTCCCCAATTATTATGCATTTTGTGTTACTGTTGATCAAGTTATGCCAAAAGACATTTGACCTAACTACATGATATTATAAAATTTACATTTATATAGCTTCTTTTATGCTGATCAGCACCAAATACTTTAATAAAAGACTTATTTACAGAGATGGAGAGAGACATCTTTATACTCACATGGAAAACAATAAATCTGTAGAAACAAAGAGGTAAAAATCAAGCAAAATGTTAAATTCATTAGGTCTGATAATGCTTCAAGGTGAAAGAGAAATCAATTCAGTCTCCTAAACCTGCGCAGACTCCATCTGCTGTGGGTGCAGAGAGAAATTTTAGTATGTAAAGCAAACAAACATGTAAGGAAAAGAGTTGAGTATCTCTACTAAGACATGATTTCGCCCCTGCAGTCTCCTTTAATTGACTGAAGAGGCTTTGCTGTACTGCTCCCTGCTATTATCTGTCAGTAAGCTTAAACTGCTTCTTAGAACATTGTCCTGAATAAATGACCCTCTAGATTAAATCACTGTGATGGACACACAAACACACATGCGGAGGAAGAGGAAGAATTACAAATACCCTCATAAAATGTATGTCTTCCATCTTGGGAATTCGTTAATATTTCAAAGTTTTATCCCATTAGCACTGCATAAGAAACATGAACCTAAGTGACTTTCTCTCCCCCACAGTGAAAAAAAAACTATGATGCGATAACAAATCTGGTAGCCAATTATTTTTTCTGTGAAACTTGCAAAACATTACTGCCAACATGAGTTACCACTCATGAAGGTAATGGTGGTAATCTCCTTTAAAACATTTATCAACTGACTGTAAATTAGGTAACCTCCATCTACAAAAAGTGCCAAATCCACATTGAAGAGCTGATGTATGTGATGCTTATAGAAATGTATAAGGTAGGTAAAGGCATGAGTCCAAAATGTGCTAAAGGAATTAACAATTGCAAAGCACATAAAATCCTTAAAGAATTTGTCTGGCCTTCATATTGTGAAGGACAGAAAGGCTAAATGGCCCTAAGTACTCTCCCTACTAAGAGAGGAAGACCTTTTCAACCTTTTTTTTTTTAATACTTCAGCATATTGATCAAGTGTTAAACTATCACCCACTGATCAATAATTCATTATGTTGGATAATGCACTTAACTGCTAAACTAGCTGTGGCAGACTCCTTATCCTGAGCATTAAAGTTCTGAAATTAAAAGGCAGCAGGTCTGCTGAACTCCAGTTGTATCAGAATCTAGAAGACTCCAAGTACCTTCCTGATGAAAAGTGTATAAAGCTATTAAAGTCTAATCCTACTATTTTATATTTAATTTAAAAAATCTTGCAAGTGAGGTGCCCATCTAGTTGCAAAATGTGGAGGCTCAACCTACATGGTGAAAAAAAATTCTTGCAATAANAAAAAAAAAAAAGACATGGTTCTGAAATGCAAAGATAAACTGTCGGGATTTGTCTTTTTGTTTTTTTCTTCTAGTTTAGGGAAAGACCATCTTCCTCCCCCAAATCACTTATTCAAGCAGATTCACACTTGCCCAGGAATTAATTTGTGACCGTGAAAGGATAGCAGATTGCTGTGATTTTGGGTTAAGAGCCTCCTGATATGTCAGGGACATTTAAGACAAGTTGCCGGGGACATTTTCAACCTTACATTTTATACTACTTTTCTGTGAGCTTATTCAGGGAACCTGGTGAGAAAAGCATGCTAGATGTGGCTGGAGCGTCCTTTTGCTGACCTTCTCCAGAGCTGTATCTCCTTGGGAAGCCTAGTTAGTGTAAGGCTGTGCTTGGGTGACTACAGTTTTGATGAAAAGATGTTTTTCAGAAATAGTTTCTTCTAATTAGTTTTCCTATTACCACTAAGGTAAGGTTGCCTCCTGGTTTCTGATGCTCTTTCAGGCATCAATTTCAGTTAGATATGTACTTCTGAAAAATGAGGAAATTAAGAGGGCAAATCTATGCTATAGCTGCATAAGTCTTAACCATCCATCTTTTAACAATGGCCCATCTCTAGCAATGGAGATTCTAATTACACAAAGTATTTTCCAATCAGCTGGACCAAATTCCTTAACCAGAGTGGAAGGTCCCTTCATATCAATTTATTAGATAAATATTAAGTGGAATATATTCAAGTGTAATTCCTTTGCTTCAAAACAGAGAAACAGTTTTCCAACCTGATATTAATTTGCCAGACACTTTTCAAGATTTTATCAAAAAAGAGTTGGGTCTAAAAGTACAATGAATAGAAGTCATATGGTTTAATGTTCCTTAAACACTCGTTCTTTTATTTAAAAATATATATATTTTTTAAGTAGTCTTTGTTGATGCAAATAGTTTTCTTACTATCACACAACATTTCGACTAAAAAGTTTGCATTGTCTGGAATTAGTGAGAACTTTCTATGGTTTTCAAAGTGTCTCTACTGATAATTCTCCAAACTGTGACGTTAGTGGAAAGATATCAAGAAGGAGGGCTATGAGAAAAGAGGTATTCCCAAGAAAATGTCTTTGGTACAATGTTAGTTGACGTTATCAGCGATCCAGGTGACCAGAATGGCAGGATAAAATTCTTGACAAGTAAATATGCAGGCATCAGAAAGACTGCTGTGATGGCAAATACCAAGAACAAATTGGTCTTCTGGACTGACCTGAATCACCTCACTAAATGGTCCCTATACCATGTAAGGATAGCATTGCACAGCACTGCAGCAAGAAAAATTATGAGAGAGATGGTCTGATAATTATGTGCCCAAAGAGGTGCTTCCAGGAAGAACAGAGAAAAGGCAAAGGAGGGGGGTTTACCTCAGCTTGAAATTCACAGATGAGAGCTGAAAATAGGTAAATGTGGCCCTGCAATAAGATACTGCTTCACAGCAGTGAAGATAATTAAAAGGCAGAGGGGATTACTGGAAGAATCAGTAGTCTTCCAGTCACTTAGTCTTTAAAATGGGATGCTCTGATTTTCTAGAGGAGTTGCATCCTTTAACCCTCTTCCTGGAGAAATTAAATGGCCTCTATGCAAAGTGGCTCATGAGTAGATGGCCATAGTTGTTCCTTGGGGCCTCATAGCCTGCAAATAGTTTATTGACAAGTCAGATGTCAAGTTTACAACACAGCAGAAAGGAAAAAGCCAGCTTGGCTTTGGGCAGCATCTGCAAAATGAACAGTCTGGCTTTAGACATTTTTGAACACCAGCTCAGGCCACCACCTCCCCAAACAGAGTCTCACTAAAATAGAGTCCGGAGAGGAATAAAACGCTGGGGTGTTGGACTAGATGAGGTCCCTTCCAGCCCCATGATTCTATGATTCTAAACCATTCGGACAAGGAGTCATTTTTGAGCAGAAAATCTGGTGTGTGACCAGATCAGACACAGTGCCACTAAAATATCTTGGAGATGTCAGCACTAGGGTGATGCAGAAGTGTTTCAAGTGCTTTAACTACAAGAAATATACTGTAATTAAGAAAAGGAAAGTGTTAGGGACTCGTAGGTTTTGCTGTGTACTTGTAAAACTGCATTAAAACATGGCAGGAAAAGGTGTCATGCATTTCAAGGACATGAACCCAATGGTTTAACAAGACATCATCTTTAACTTGCTTAATAAATGAACTGCTTACAGCATTTCTGAAGGCCCTGGATTTCAGCAGTGTGTTGCGCTCCCCACATCACACTGACAAGGGATCTGAGCATGAAGCATCTTCCCGTACCATGACACGCACCACAGCCACTGAATTCTCCTTCTTGCTGCTATTGGAAAAACAAAGTGAGCTCATTGCCTCTGCACAGCCCCTAACAACTCAAATCTCTGAGGATAAATGACAGCCAAGGCAGAACAAGGCCCTCTGAATGAGAGATACTGCTCAAATTCAAAAAAGTGTAAAAAAGAGAAATAGAGGATAGTGTGCCACTGAAAGGGAGGCAAAGAAACACAATACATCAGCCTTGAATAAAAATGAAAAACTAATCACACAATACTAAGGCCATGGATAGAACATTTCATCCCCTTTTTTGTATTCTGATCAGGCAGGCAGGCATAAAAATGACCTTTCTTGCATGTATGTTTTCAGAAACCTATTTCAAGCAGATGTTTATTTTATCTGACTGGATCTCAGCTGGCCTTCAGCACGGCTGATACCAGATGTTTTCTATTTAAAGACTGTTCTCTGAAAAGTTAAGCCTGGGCAGTACAGCAGGTGTCTGTGTGTGAGCACTTCAGCTTCTGCATCCCCGGGATCAGTCGGTGCTTTGTGACTTCAGTGAAGGCTGCCAGTGAGCAGGAAAGCTGCCTGTTTCTGGGCCACTGTTTCACGTATGTTGCCCGAGAGGTCTAGGTAGGGTTTGAAGGTTCCTGTGCTGGTCCCAGGCCCCTGCAAAGCAGCATCAGAGGTACTCTCTGACAGCTTGTTGGTGCATACTTCCAGTGGTACTGTCACATGAGGTTTTGAGCCATCCCTTTCCTACTAGAGCAAGGTTTTCTCAACAATGAACAGGAGTCAAAACCAAGAGTGTTTCCTACCCTTCAGCCCCACTGCCATGAACTCTAGACACCTTTCCCACCATGTTGTCTAGAGTCCAAGCCCAGAGAAAGCTTCCTGCTGAAAGTAAAAGGATAAAGGACCACCTCTTGCTGTTTAGCTTACCTAGTACGATGTATGAGACCACTTGAAACAGGCCATAGCAAAAGGTCTGTCTGGCTCTGCATCTTCTCTCTGACAGTGGCCAAAAGTAGGTATCTGTGAAAGGATGGCAGATAGGGATGCACCAATAGGATACGTTACCCAACTAAAGTCCCAACATCTGGTGTCATGTGGCTGAGGGCCACAGTGAGCCAGGCATATTGGGTAACCCCTAGTGCATTTGTCAGTCATTAACACATTTGATCTCCACACTTGAACTTGGGCATCTACAATATCCTGTGGCAGAGAGTCTACAGTTAAGCTATGCATTACGTGAGCAAATTAACAGTGAGCAGGTAATGTTCACATTGTGGGAATCACTTCCTGTCTATTTTACGTGTTAACAAGAGTATAAAAGAAAGTTCTTGAAAAAGACATTAAAGTACACTGAAAGGTGGAATGCCATAATAAAGAAAGGACAAAATGAAACACTGACTTCAGTACATTGCTGGTCTCTTGCTTGCCTTTGGTCTTAACTGAGAGGTATTGGAAAGCTAGAAAGGTAATGATTGCATTTTGTTTGAGTTTTATTATTATCGTTATTATTATTACTATTACTGCTACTACTACAAATATCTGCTTAGTCTGGATCAAAACGCTAGAACTTAACCATACTGTGCATCCCAGATAGTATAACTGAATTTAATTAGCTGGCATCTTGCACGTTTTCTTGAAGAAAAGGTACTCATTTTGTTAGGAAAGTTAAGTTTAGGATTGCAATGTACAAGGAGGAAACAGGAAGACAGTCGAGGGAGGCAAAGTTCGAAAAATGAGAATAATAAGCTAATCAAAGAAGAGAATATAAATTCCTAAAACCATAGGGATATTGATGAAACCTGAAAGAGGTGAGAGTTATCACAGTGAAGCTGCTTCTTTTTTTGTACTTCCAAAGACATTGACTATGTCTTACTGTAACTACCTGCCTGTAGACATGCAGCAATCTCAGAGACAAAATGCCAGCAAGTGGAAAGGTGGAATTAAAGAGGGGCTTTACTGACTTTAATAAGTGAGTAGAAGAGTGGTAGAGAGACATCTGCCAGTCCTAATCGATTTATCAGCCAGGATTTCCACTTTGAGGAGATTTCTTAGTCTGGACAGACAGAGGAAGGAAAGTGAAGAATTAAAAGACGTCTGTTTGCTCAATCGCTTTGTTATGAATCTGAAGGATTTGACTAGAGGAACACGTTTGGACTTAGATTTTTCCACTGTAAGTATCTTGGTTTGCTTGTGGAAAATTATAGATCACAGTTCACAGAGCAGTCAAATTTCCTTGCACATGTCATTGGGGACTGTAAGGTTGTTTTCAAGACATTTGTAGCCCTCTGGATTTTTTCAGCTGCGACGTACATCTTTATATAATGAATCATTACTGCTGCCATATCTGAGAGCCCGTAGGCAAAACTGAGCACAGAATAATATGTCCAGAGCCAGTTTGCATGCTTGCAAAGAGGGAGCATATATACATACAGACAGATGCATAATCAAGGGACAAAAATAACTCTGAAAAGACATCACCACTGTCCCTAAGAGGTAGTTTGCTCTTAAACAAAGTATATTCCAGGATTTCATTTCATTACTATGGATGACAGGAAGTCATCCTCTTTCATCCATGTGGGAATATAGAGATTACTGAAGGACAGCTAAAGAGTCGAGTGTATTGTAGCATTAAAACTGTTTTATAACCCATTAATGAACCTAGTTTTAAGAGAGTAAAAAGAAACACCTTTGATTATACAGAGAAAAAAAAATTGCATCAATATTGAAAGAAACCCAGCACTAAGGGAAACTCACACATCCCTGTTGGCTCATAATTGAAAAAAATAAAAACAAAAACAAGAAGAAACCAGGGAAACAATGTGATACAGTCTCAATAAATACTGTGAAAACAGCCCAAATGCTTTTTCACATTATTTCTGTAAAACTTCTTTGGCTTGCAACATGACACTGCATCTACCAGTTCTAGAAAAAAACCATATACTTTCACATCAACTACTAGATGTCAAAATAACTGGGGCAGTTGCGTAACAGTTGCTGCAGCACAAAGGAAAAAAATCTTTTTGTTTTTGTACACATAATATGGAGCAGAAGGGCTACTTGTGTTTAATTTCTTTAATATTGTGAAAGGGTTTTAGTGTTTCAGTGTTTCGGAGTACTTTTTTGCAGTTTGTTAAGCATAGTTTTCTACTTCCTGTGCTTTTTACTGTATTTTGCTGACAGCTAAATTCTTAGCCAGATGGACCTTGATGCAGCACCAGGGGCAAATTTCTTCTGGTCAGCACTAAGTCATGTGCCAGATGCAACATACGCTTGGTGAGGAACTGTGTCCCACATTCAGCGGGTCAGACTGGGAGCTGGATGGACCCTTTTGGCCTGACCTGAAGGCAGTGATTAACGCAGCCCTCATGGCTCACCTAGCTCAGGTCAGCTTCAGCTGAAAATACTTTCTACTCTTATCTTACAAAGAGTAGCTCTAACTCCCAAAACACCCTTAAAAACAAGGCTAATGCCACAGACTTGCTTCACAAAGAGCTATCACATGCTAGTTATTTTACCCACCAATATTGCTATCCATGTTCAGCTGCTTATAACCCAGAGGTAAGAAGCAGCTTATTTCAGGCTCCTGTAGTAACATCCCATTCCCTAGAAATATTACTTGCTGTACAGATTACTTGCTGAATAAAACCACTGTGCTGACCTGTGGCATGTACGTGACTATTTCCACTCACCCTCTTCTGCACATAACATGCAGCAAAAGTCCAGAGTTTAAATTCCATTAAGAAGTTTACTCCAGAAGTGTGATCGTTTAATAGGATCATGAAATTGCTTAAAATACACAAAGAACTTTAGCGTAAGAGAGCAGGGATTTTTTATAGAGAGATATTTTTGTTATGTTTCTTAATTTATTAAAAGTTTTAAAGAGGCATTATAAATCTATCTCTACACTATCTAACAAGGCAATTTTAGAAACAGATTTATAAAAGATAACAATGCTTGCTGGAAGTATCAGAGCACAGAATTACTTACATGTCTAGCTGCTGTGCCTTGAAAATAGGGCAGTAATCCCTGGTAATCCCTAGGTATTTAAGATTACCATGGAATAACACTAGAAATATCTTAGCAAATGATTTAAGAATGCCTCAGACTGTAATTATGTGCAGATAAAGGTCACCGGGTAAAATATTCTTGGTGTCGTTTGGAGTTCATAAAACAGTGAGGGTCTTATTCTAAGGTACTTTTAGTTCCATTCTGCATAATTGAGGTGGAAAAGTAGCAGCATGACAGTATCTGACTCAATTTCTAGGTAATTGGTAGGCCTCTAATAGGATTTTTCTACTGAACAATAGGGTAGGCAGGCAGTATGTGAAGCAAGGGTCAATAAAAGAGAAAAAAAGAAAGTGAGAGTTCAGAAAGCTCAGGGGGAGAAGCACATCTTGAACTATTTGCTCCTCTTCAATAAATGAAGAAGGCAAAAACTTTTGCCAAACCATAAGGAAACTTGTCTGTGGCTCATCCTTCCTACACATTTTTCTCTTCTTACTTTGAGCCCTTCCCTCCTGCAGCACATACCCACTGAAGAAGCTCCCTCTGGAAAACAAGTTTGAAATAGCTGCTCCATCCCTTTGCAAAACGGAGGCTACTCTCATTATTTAGGCACTGGCTGGGGACACTGGGATTTTGTTTCTTTGCTGACACTGGCTTCGTGCAAAGGCGAGTCTGTGTGCAGACCCTACATCCCCAGGTCAGAGATGGAGAGAAGGCTGCTGCCTTTGCCTGCCGCATGCCTGCAGAGCATCAGTGGTCTGGGGGGAGCGGGACCCCTGTCCCAGTCCCTGTGCTCAGACAGCCCAGACGGCAGCGTGTTGGTGCACCCCTCACGGCACGTCTGCCGGAGAGGAACAGCACTTGCCAGGTAACGCATGTCAGCGTGCCCAGTTCTCCTTGCCTTTAGGGAGTAGTGGTCACTGTGGGCTGTACGTACATCCTGCAGGCTGGTGGGTGCGCACAGAGCTGAGCACCCTGGTACACCTCCCGTTACTGTCTACTCAAGTATGTGTGGAGAAAAATCTGCACATTTAAAAAAAAAAAAAAACAAATCCCACAGTAGCATGCAAAGATGGGATCTCTAACACTAACACAAACCTTTGCTACTCATTAGTGAGGAAGCTTTTGGGCTTCAGCAGAGTCCGGTTCAGGTCAGCCACCCCTGAGCACCCGGCACCCCGGCAGTGAGGTTAACTGACCACAAAACCAGCCTGCAAAGGCTGCAGAAGGAAGATGAGAGATGCACAGGCAGACCACACTCTGAACATCCCCCACTGACATTAGCCTCTTCCCCCCTCTCCCCTCGATAACTACAGCATAGGAACCACACAGAAGGAAGCTTACTTGCAAATAATTCATGGACACAAAAAAAAAAGGTAAAAATATCCATCAATGAACATGGTGTTCATAAATCAGCTGAACAAGCTTCAATTATTAGAAAACACCTACTGTCATAGTGACCAAGGTTTGTAACGAAGCTATAATTATAGCATTAGCTCTCATTCCCAAAAGACTAATGAATCAGGAAAATGACATTTAGACTGATATTTAATTATTTTAAGAAATGCAAAAACAATGGCCTGCCAAATTTGCCTCTTTTTGTCCCAGGATTTTCACTAACATCCAGGGTTCCTCTGGAAAAGAAATAGATTAATCTGGATTACTATAAGAAAAAGAATTTATTATAGTAAAAATAATATATGGAGAAATTACATGTAAATTGTATTTTGCCAGGAAGCCAAAACTGACAATCAAATAAAAATGCCCTGAATAGTCATTATGGTAGCACAGATGTTCTCCTGCCACTTTTCACTTCAGCTCTTTCTATCTGAGCTGTTCTAAAATAGATAATTGAATAAGAGACTGTAACAGCAAGCTACAGACTTTCTGTCCAATTCAGGCTCACAGATCTTTCATTTCCAGCTTTATTCACAAACCTGTTATTGCTGGGCCATATTTCCTGGATATTGAATGTGGTGAACACTATTTTAAAAGAAATATGTTTTGCAGAAATATAAGCTCTGCAGCTGTTGTGGTGTCTTTTTTTTTTAAGGCCTCTCCACTGCATGCCATTAGCATTTCATAGAATTTGACTGAGAAGTTCAAAACGAGGGCAAATGTGCAGTTCTCAGAAGATCAACTAATTCAACGGCTTGGAGAGAGTAAGTGGTCCAAGAAATCACATTAAAAACTGTTGAAACTGCTGAGTCAACAGCAAACTTTGCATACAGAGTCTGTTCACTGGTTTCATGGAAAATTTATGCCTGTGCCTACAAAACCTTTCTTTTTGTTCATGAAAGCTATTAAGGATTTTTGTTTCACAAGGAGATCAGACCTCTACGGCCCATCTGAAAGTCCCTGAGAGTCTGGTGCCATTATTTGCTTAGGAGTCATATGATAATTGATTTTGTCAGTTTGCTGTGTTAACTCAAAAAACCCCACCAAACCAAATTCAAAAACAAACCAAACAAAGCTGAAACATCAGCTTTCTCAACAAAGCAAGAAAAAGCAAGAACTGGGAAAATATCATAGGCAATCAACAGAAGCATTTCCAATGGCTCAAGTTGGAAGCTGCATTTTTTAAAGTAAACGCAAGCAGAGATCACAGCCAAGGGCTGCTTGCATCCCTGTCATTAGTATTTCATCCTTTTTCACACAAACCTTTCCATTCAAAACTATTTAACAGCTCTGCAGTTACTTTCAAACTTGCACAAATTAACCCCAAATTACTTTATTTTGCCAGCAAACTATACACCTGGCAAATTTCAACCATTTTAATTGAGGTCCTGTGTGAGCAGCCACACCAAGTTCTGCCTCAGTGTAGATATTGCCTTCAAATACAGCTTCAGTGTAAAGCACATTTATTTCACTTGAACTCTCAAAAACTTTTGTGACTGACAGAGTAGACCTTTACTCTTCCATGCTAGCAGAGCTTCAAGTGTGTAAATCTCTCTAAAAAGTGAACCTCTGCCCTGAAAACAACCCATGGCATGGTTCTCTGCCTCATCCCCTTGCACACAACACAAAAGTAGGGTGCACCTCACCACGGCCGGAGAGGTGCAGGCAGCTCCTGAGGTGTTACCAACCAGTCTTGCTCTCCACAGCCCATTCAGGACTGAGCTCGTCCATTTCTACCACAGACAGATAAATTGATAGCAGTGCCCTTGTTCACATGAGATGACACTGCTCCGTGCCCACTGCTCGATCAAGACCAACAAACAGAAAAGGTTGAATTTTGCATATACTGAAGCCACCTTGCACGAGTCAGACCTCGCATCAGGAAGTTTAAACATCTGTGAGCAAACCATCCTCGGTCGTCCATGGAAGTTGCCTCCATAGCCCCAGAAATGCCAGACTGATGTGTGGTCCTACAGNGTGTTTTGTTCTCTATCTGCCAAATGGGAAAAAACACCTCTCCTTGCCTCCATCACCAGTCATTTTTTGTGTAGTCTCTTACAAAAATGCTCTCAGATTCATTATTTCTGCTCTTTCTCCCTTTAATTAGAGTAGCTCCTTGTGGCTGAAAGCAAGCATTTGAGGTCAGTTGATTAAACGGGATAGCATTTTGCTTGCAGGCACTTCAGTCTGGAAAAAAAGAAAGTAACAACAATAAAAGTTTGAAAGGCTGAATTGTGCCATGGGTTGTTCTTAGGACAGAGGTTTACTACTGAGCAGTTTCTGGTACTGTATTTTTCAAAATTTCACTTACAGCTGCTTAGTTAAACTAGGTTTTTACTCTCCTTCAGAGACGTCCAAGTCCCAACATTGCCCTTTGTACTTGAGCAAGAAGCCCTGAGACACCAGCAGGCGTCTTATCAGAGGAAATCTCAGGCTAAGGCCTAAAAAGTTCATTTGGACCATCCTTGCCTGCAAAGGAGAGCATCTGAGGAGTTTGCCAGGAAACAAAGGAGGAGTTTGGGCCATAAGAAACCATTCTTTTGGAAACAAGATGCATCCTCTAAAAATACTTGAGCGAGATGTCATGCCGAACTTGATGGTGCAGACCCAGCTTGCTTATCCTACGCATCAAAAATATAATTTCCCTCAACTCTGTATTTCTGGTTTTCTGCTTTTCATAAAAGGATTCAAAAAGGGCTTCCCAAGCTGTGAGGCTGTGTTAGATTTCCAACCTACAGGACTTCTAGGCATCGCTGGAGAATATTTCCTGCTACGTCTGAGAAATGTGTGTGCCACACAAATGGCTGATGTAAGGAGAGCAGTTTCTTACACTTCCTCCTGTGATTTATGTCTCTAGATTTCCACAGTGTGGCTGAGGAGCTCATTGCTAGCAGCTACTTTTATGTGCAGAGGACTTTGGGTACAGCGCTCCTCACTGCCTTTTGTCTGAGAGCTGCTGTGCCTTTTTTAATATTTGCCAAAGTGAGAATTTCAGGGGTTCTCCACAGCAACGAGGCTGTCACATTCTGGTACAAAGGGCTCTGCTCCACGAGGCAGATAAGTGATCACTGCGCTGTTTTTCCTCTCACGTTTCATTACCAAACTGCCTCCGGATATCACAGTTCTCAGCACGTTTCCTGCCATAAATAACTGCAGCCCAGGCTTTCTAGAGAGCACAGGTATGTGCTTTTCTGCCACTCATTTCAGCCTGTGCATCATTCAGGAGAGCTGTCAGTCCAAAAAGCTGTTTTCTACCTCAGTCCCTCTTCCCCCCTTCTTTTATAGGCTGGAGATCCCATGATAAACTTGGAAATCTGCATCCTTGTTGTGACTGGGAACCCTGTTTCCCAGCTTGGAGCATAACCACTGCAAAACAGCCAGATTTTGGTTATTTTTTCCCCCCAGGACTCTCCTGCAGGAGTACTGCAAGATGTCAGGCTCTGGACATTGTTGCTAACAGGGATAAGTTGCAGGATCTAGCATCCACATGGGCATTAAATAAATCCATTCTTCACCTTCCTGACCTGATTGTGAGGAGCAACGCTGTCCCACGCCAGGGAGCAGCAGGGCTCAGGGATCCCAGAGGAAGGCAAGGCAGAGAGCAGCACATCCCCAGCACGCAGCCTCTGCTGCCAATAGCAGCTGGTGTCGGCTTCCTGAGCCGGAGCTTACGCGCGGGTTCCCACATTTGCCTATCTGCCATGGGTTTGACTAACCCTTTTTGTGACCCCATTCATACCTTCAGCCTCCCAAACATCCTGTGACGACAAGTTCCCCAATTTAAGCATGCATTGTGCAGAGAAGGACTTCCTCCTCTTTGTTTTAAACCCACTGCCTGGTATTTCCACTGGGTGCCTCAGACTATGAGATCCCAGGGAACAGTCATACCCTGGTTGTCCTCCCTATATCATTCATATCTTTTTATAAAATTTCATTATCTTTCTCAGGCTCCAGAGTTCCTTCCCATGCTGAACACAGCTTACCTGGACCAGAGAAAATCTCTCCAAAGCCTCCGTTCAATTAAAAAAAAGCCCCTCTCGTTCTTTTATTTCTGCTTTGTTTACACAGATTTCCAAGTTTTACAAACACACACACAAACACAGGCCAGCACACACTCGGTGCTCCGCTTCAGGCCCAGATGCCCCAAAGGTCTGCTGCAGCTCAGACACCAGAAACCAGCAGCCACTTCCCATCACCCCATGGCAGAGAAAAGACCCCACTCTGGAAAACAGCATGGAATACCACAATCAGAATTTCTGCACCCAAGCATTTTGCCATCCAGACCTTATTCTAGGGACTACCAACACGGTCAGCACTCTGAAACTCTTGGTCCTATCTATGCCTGCACAAAAACAGACCCCATGATTTTAAAAAACCTGTCTCAAAGGAATCGTCCACCAACGGTGAATCACAGCAGTATCACCACGGGGGTAAGCAGCAACTGAACAATGATAACAGAAACATCTCACCACAACTACAGGGCAGAAGAGTTGCAGGAGCAACAGGGGAATTCACACAGATGTAGCATACGTAGGAGACATTCCTGTTTTTATGAGAACGATCATAGGCTTTTTACTGCTAGACATGTATTTGAAACCGAGCTTTGCACCTAGTTTCTCAGTTTCATTTCTTCTGTTTGAACCTGTAGAAAAGTCGTAAATATCATGACCTCAATCTCTTTTTATGGGAATAAGTGCCATTATAAACTCAGCATAGCTTTATCGCAAGAGCAAGACTGTGCGTGTAGTGTGTGTTTGTATGTATGTATCAAGGTTAAGAGAGAAAAATCCATTTAAAACAATTTAAGAACCTTACAAATACCAAATAGTAAGGGGAAAATATTGTGTCCATTGAACAGGATTTAATCTCTAAGCAAAAAGTAGAAAACTATTTTCAAACTGTAACTGTGCCATTTTGAACCCAAAAAAGCGAGGTGACACAAAAAGCACAGTTAAGCTAAGACCGATTATTTAAATGCAGACAAGTAGTACATCTTGTGTTAATTGTTAATGTGCAGCTCATTCAGCCATCACAAGATTTCCAGCCAGGAATCCCCAGCTGGTTTATTTCCCCTTTTTTGTATGTTTGCCAGATCATTGCTGTACTCAGCACCACACTCCCTCCTCTCAAGGGCAAATCCTCGCTGAAAATAAGCAGAAGCAATCCCCTGAACAGAGCTATTGCAGTTGTCGAACTGGAGACGAGAGGCTGGTGGCAATGGCACCGAAGTCCCTGGTTCGTCTCCTGCCTGCGGTTCTGGCAGCGCTGCAGGGGTATTGCCCCAGGCTAGGGCTGGAGATGTTGGTGCCGGTAGCACCGACAGCGCTGCCGAGAGGACGTCCGGCAAAGGTGCCTCTCGCCACACTCACTTTGTGGGTTTGCAGAGCGGCCCCTCCAGCACCTTCTCACTCCTCACAGCCAGCTGCCACACAGGGGAGGGAAGAAGATTAACAGGAGACTGCTAAATCAGCTTCCTGGAGAAAGGAAGCGTCTCTGTATTGCAGGAGACCCAGCATTATATTGAAATGATATGTTGATATCAGGACTGGCAGAAAAGAGGGAGGGTTTGGAAGAGCCCAGGTGCAGCCACACAGTGCTCACGGCTGGCTGGGATGCCCTTGCTCGGAGCAGGGTCTTGCCATGGAGCCCTGCCTGCCCCCTCAGCTCAGCGGGCCTGGTCCCCCAGCAGGTCACACCGAGGTGATGAAACACCCATGGCAGTGGCAGGTTCCTGTGGATCAGATTGATTGCAGCTACCTTAGCATCCTATTTTGACACTGGCATAGGCATTTATTTTTAAAGTGATTATCCGCTGTTTCACCTCTATTACTGAATAATGACCTAGCTGAAGTTATGATGAATATGGCAAAGGAAGAGAAGATCGCTATGCAGATCAGATACCCATCATTAACTTAGAGAGCGATAATGAATAAGGCTAATAGCACTCCTGAGCTGAGAGAGTTCAATGTGCTGAATGTAGATGAGATCTGCAGCCAAATTTCCTGAAGATTTCACTGGGGAATGCACCTTTGCTTTGCAGACGGGGGATAGGAACCTGCATCGCATCTACGGACTGGATCCACTTGAGCCCATCTCTCAGACTAGTGTTCTTCAGTTTGGACCCTTCTTCTCCTCTGCCCATGAAGACTCTTACTGTGCGATCTCTGGGCACTGTCCTCTCCACAACTGTTTTATAACACACACACAGTGGAAGCTCTTTAAACATTTCCTACTGCTTCACCTCAGCAGAATAGATTAATCTCCCAAAGATAGAACTCGTAATGAAGCTATCAGACCAAGGTAATGCAAATGCCAGTGCTATCAGGAGTAGGAGAAGATGAATATCCCAGTCTACTGATTTATGATTACACTAGTTGACCTTGCTAAAATTTTCTAGAAATATATGTTAGTTTAGACAAATCTCAACCTGTCTTCTGGTCAAAACGTTCCTCACAGGACAGCAGGTCTAAACAGGCATTATTTACTACTGTTTGGTTCCCGGTGAATCATTCAGTGTAATTTCCAAATGCTCACTAATAAAGTGTTGGACCAAAGTAATAACTCCCTGTGGATACCAAGGAAATAAAGTGCTTTACAGTTCTATCCCACCTTCCACCCACAGAGCACCCAGCACTTTACGCATTCATGAATTTACCCTCACTGCCTGTGAGGCCTGAGGGGGGAAAAAAAAAATGTTGGAAAGATTCACCTCTAACACAGAACTTTAACTTCCTTGTAAAAATATAATATAAACATATTTTAAATCAGATTGTTTTTCCACAGGGATTTTCCATTACAGTTTCACTCATCGCTAATTTTAATTGCAAAATATATTCCAGGTTGACAAGATAAGTTTTAGTAGTGAAGAGGCTTAATAAAACTGATCCTAACAAAGCCTTGAGTCACCTTGATCCTTCTCCAAAGATAGGGCATACTGTATCTAGAGTAATATTCCTACTTCCACAATGTGTTTCTAGTTATTCACTGCAAAGCCATTAAAATAGTTGTATATGGCATAATGTGACGTGAAACAGCAATTCTCCAGCAGCTTAAATGTAGACAGCCTGTCCTTCCAAGGAGAAACTATACTTCAGCTCTCCTGGGGTCAGTGAACATCCCCAACATCTTAATACCCAAATGATGAGCATTATGGTTCAAAAAAAACCCCAAAAAACTCAGATAAAAACCTGTTTGCCTTCCAGTAGATGCCTGAGGGAGATTTAAATCATTCCTACCAAAGTGATCAGTATTCCACATGACACTTCACAAAGGAATTAAAGAAAATCAATTTCCTTCAGACCTTCCTATTTCTGAGCTTTTTTTATGAGTCAATGACAGCTGAAGTGTTTGCATCATTAATGAGGTCTTTCAGCACATAATACCTCAAATGCTGCATAAGGGCTCTCTCGGGATGGATAAAGCAAACTCACTAGTTCTGATGTCCGGACTTCAGAGCAAGAATCAGGAAGCACGGGTGTATTACACCTCTCATACATGAGAATCAGGAAGCACGGGTGTATTACACCTCTCATACGTGCATACACATACATTCTTTTTCAAATAGCTTGTATTATGCAGGATAACATTTTTTGCTGGCTCTCTGAGCCCAGTTGCATTCATATGAAATACCCCAGGCATCACAGGAATCAAGAAAAACAAAGGAGCAACTATGTGCTACACATTTTAAATCTTACAAGCAGAGCCTGAAGGAATAAAGGTAGTTCTTAAATGTTTTCCAGTGAATTGGAAGGTATGGTATGGCAGCTCTTTTCCTCTGTAGTAGACACATTTACCCCCAAACTGGAAGGCTTGGCTTGGGAGGGCCCCAGCCTAAAAGTACAATTTAACACAGTAATCATTTGCAAATTTCACAGCAGAGATGTGCAGAAAAAAAAATTAAAAAAAATTTAAAAAGATTTACGGAGAGACCGTTACTCATTCTCAGTGTCTCAGTGCCTCTTAGAATAACTAACCAACAACTTCGCTAAGAGATTTGCCTTGCTGTGGTACCATGCCTCTAGGAAAACACCACCTGGTGGGACCAGTGCCTGCCGGGCAGCCCTGCCTGCTCAGCAGCATCTCCCAAGGGCTGCGGGAGCTTCCTGCTGACTGATGGGCACGAGAGTCATGGAGTGTCTTTAAATGCCCTGTTTCTTACTGGGAGGAAACTACAGTTGTACTCACCCTCTGCAGCCTCCAGCTCTACACAGATCAGAGTCCAGGATCCTCCTCCTGCTTATGCTGTCCTGCACACCGCTCCTCTTCTGAGATCTGCTCTTTCACATCAGTTTTTGAGGACACCTTGCTGTGTGCTGGATTAGTTTGCCAATCAAAAGTTCACTGTCACACTCTTAGAAAATATGGGTTTTGGGGATTCTCTCCTTTCAAACATCTTAGTCTTTCAGAGGCCCTCTACCAACTTAGGTGTTTTGTGCAACAGTGGGGAAATTTCTAATATTTAAGCCTCAAGGCTCTGACAAAAATTCCTCTGATGACTTTACCTGTACTGCAGCAGACAGCTGCTTGGTTTGCTCTGTTGGTAATTTTTCATCCCACTTGCCAGCTGACTGGGTGGTGCTGTGCCCCCTACCCTGCTCCTTGGCATAGGGTGTCCATGTTAGGAGCACAGCAAACGCCACGGGAGCACTTCAATGCACAGAAAGAACAAACAACATTCATCCCACGTACCCAAAACATTGTCTGGCACAGGGAGCTGCCCCAGTGAGCACAGCCCTGCTCTGGTCCACGTTGGCTCACTCCACCAAGCTCAGCCATGGGCAGGTTCCCAGGAGGGTGGTCACCTGCAGGGTTGTACCAGGAATTCCCTTTCCAGGCACTAGGCAAGTTCTCCTCCCATGGCATTTGATTCCCATGGGTGGAGGTTTCAGCTGAGTTTATCTTGCCCCATCTGAACTCTCCTGCTGGGCCTGATTCACCACTATTTTGTACCCATATTATAGCAGAAAAATGCCACGTAAATATGCAAAATCGGTGAAGAAAAAAGGCCCTTCAGACTCAACAGTAATCAAATCAGGGTGTGGGAGTATCACCTCTGCCTCAACATTCAGTGTTTCATTGCAGTTTATGAAAACTGTGGGGTTTGGAGGTTTTTTTTTTTTATATTCGTGTACATCCCGTTTTACTGAAGGAAAGGCTGTCACCATAGAATCATAGAATCATAGAATCCTAGGGTTGGAAGGGACCTTAGTAGATCATCTAGTCCAACCCCCCTGCCAGAGCAGGGCCACCTTAGAGCAGGTTACACAGGAACGCGTCCAGGCGGGTTTTGAATGTCTCCAGAGACCATGACCACAGCAAAGTTGGCACCCAACCATTCAGCAGGAGCTTTACAAAACAAATACTTTTTAGATAAAGACTTGTGTTTAGGAAAAAGCCCTTGCTTGCTGATGCTTGAGCTAATGCACTTCATTACAAGAGCCTGACCATCCCATTAATTGGCTAGATGATGCAGTCATTAAATTAAATGAGCTACGCTTTTGCAGGGGTAGCAATTCAGGAATCCATACTAACCTATTCTCTTACAGTGAATAACAGTTTGTAAATAACGCAGACGTGTAATTAAGCCCACTAAACATTAAAAGAAAAGAAGATTAATTCGAAGGATTCTATCATTTTTCCCCTTCTGCCAAAAGTCATTACTTATCAGATATCCCACAGATTCCCCAACAAGCCCCGCAGAAATGACTTGCATGAAACGACTCTCTCAGACATCAAAATTAGTTAGATTAAAGGTTTTAATGCTTTTTCTTCATGAAGTGACTAAATAAAAGACACATTTAAGGGACAGATATTCCTGCACAAGAACCTCCTACCATCTTTACAGTTTGATTATCACCTGGCTGCTGTAAAAAGGAGGTGAGGCAGCTGGATGCTTACAAGGCAGACTATGTAATTTAAGCAATGCCAGACACTTATAACATCTAGTGGAAGATGTGAACCTAACATAGATCTGTAGTAAATTCAAAATGCAAAAATTAAACTAGGGTCAAGTCTCAGTCTTGCATGGAGAGTTGGCCACAACATGTACTAAAATAAAGCATAATGTGTACTCTGCGCAGGGAGCTTCTGCAGGCTGGTCCAGCTGCAGACACAGAGCTTACCCTCTCCTCCTCCACCCTGCAAAAAAGGATGTTTGAGTCTTTCTCTACAGGTCCAATATCATCACTGAGGCAGAACAAAGGCTAAAGGTGAGGAAATACTCTGTTCTGCCAGGAGCCAACCAGTTACACTCCTGTTGGCATCAGCTAAGACCAACACGGGCTTAAATCACCAGCTTCAGGCCAAAAGCCCCTACCATCCAAGACAAAGGACTAAAGTGATTATTACTAGTTAGGACTGTCCATGAAAGAGGTATGTATTTGGACTAGAGCTGTTTTGGAAACATTTTTTCATGAAAATTCACACAGCAAAGAAAACCTGACTGTAATCTAGTATAAACAACTCAGTTCAGGGAACATGACTCCAAAAAGAACATTGTCTAAGTCCAGGATTATCTGTGACTTTAAAAGATCTTTCTTATTCTTTATTTTTTAATAGATTTTTTATAGATTTTTTTATAGATCTTTTTTTTAGATTTTTTTATGATATCTTTTAAAAGCCTGTGACTTTAAAATATCTTTCTGCTGCTGTTTCTTAGTTGTATCTACTAGTAGTACTTCAGGATCTACCTTTTTTTTTTTTTTTTTTTTTTTTTTTTTGTTTTTTTTNTGTCTTTTTCTGTGTCTATCAGGCTCATTAGTTGAAATTCACAGTGATTTGTGTGAATCAGGAAAAGGGAGTTAAGGCCTCCTGTACAGAAGAGGATTTAAGAAATTCTTTTTCACTACCTCTTCAGAACTTGGCTCTGACCTCCTAATCCCAAATAAGCCTTTTCCTTCTTTTTAACCAGACAAAGCACAGATTCAAGAGATGTATGCTGTTTGGGTAGATCTGAAATATGTGTGCTTTTTGGCTAAAAAAAAATTCTCTGGATGAAGTACTTGAGGCAACATGTGCGTGTCTAGGAAACTATGGGCAGGCATATAAATATGCATAAGTATATATTCGGACTTCATTTCTCATATCCTGTGGCTGAGCATTACCAGCCATGGGGTGGTTGGAGGAGTGGGGGGGAGAGGTAATAAAAACAAAAAAACACATGGGTCTGAAGACCCTTTTTGCTGCCCTCCTGCTCAGTATCTCTTCTGCCCTGAAGGAGGGACATCCAGTCTTAGTTCTAGGAAATGCCCAATCAAAAGACAGGAATAATGTATACATTTGAGAGCAATAACCCACCCTGAAATGTTCTTGCATCTCTTAATAAATGACAATTATCCATACACTATCTATTGTAACTTAAAAAATAAAGCTACATAATGAGGCATGTAATATTCTCAATGGTTTGCTGAAAAAAAAAAGAAGTCTTCTGGGAAGTATCAGAAATACACATCATATCTCTGGATTCTGGGAAAATACCTAAGTCTGATTTAGCTGAAATTTGTCTAACAATATATGGAGGCAAATACCTTGCAATTGAAAGCACATTTGAAAGATCACAGGGATTTATTTATTCCAGCAAAGGTCAGGAACAAATTATGTTCCAAACCATGTGTTTCCTACCTGCATGTTTCATAGCTTATGGGTAGCTGACACGCAGGGCTAAAACCCCTCACTTCCAGTCAAAAGGAACCTTGTTTAGAGAGCAAACCTCATTTTTAGGTCTTTAAGTACAAGCAAGTTGGACAAGCATGTCTCTGCCAATTTCTTTTCTGGAAAGGCAACAATGTCCTGGAGGCTATACAAGATTTTATGCAGCAATTGCTGATCAAGCCCTTAGACACGTAGAGTATGCCATTTTGATAGTGTCTGCTGAAAGATCCTAATGGCTGCCAGGAGGGGAATTTCAGAACCAAAGACAGTAACAGTCCTCATTAAAACACTGGATTTGCCACGCTCATTTTAGATTCAGTTGAAGGAGCAATGAAACCAGTTTCTATATAATAAAAACCATTTTAGGGCTGCCTCACAAGGCATTAAATTGCAAAAGAGGTCAGGGCTAAGCCATTTCACCTGAGAGTTTCCACTCATTGCGAAAGAGGAGGCTGGAATATTAGTTTTGCAGGATTTGGAGTCTGGAGACACAAAGTCAGGTGAAAGGGTTTGGAGAGGAAATTGGAGAGAGATGAGGCTTTCTGAATGCATAACTCCTTGGAGTTACAGTCTTTGGATATACTAAGACCTGTACCCGGTCTGTACTTCTTCTATTTTGTTAAAGCAAAAGTACATTTTTCATTAACTGAGAGGGTAGTACCAACAAGCTCAAGTCATAATCTCAGTCTCCATATGCATGATTCATAACACTGTAAATTCTCTCCTTTTCAGGTTGTATTTTCTCAGAGTTCCCAAAATTTCTGAACAAGTTGACTGGACTTTCCAACTCTGCACAAAACAGAAGCCCAGCACATCTAAGAATTTACAGACAAGCATGACAATTGCACTACAAAGAAACTCTGGCACTAAGCCTGGAGGACTCCTGAGACACTTGTTTCTGACTTTGTTCTGGTTCTAAAAATGGGCATTGGCCAGAGTAAAAGCTGAAGAGAAAACGCAAAAGAGCCTACCAGTAACCCTTGGGATGAGAAGGCATGGTAAAGTGTCAGCGAGATGGAGGAAAAGTCTATTTACACATAAAATATATATATACATGTACATTCTTGTTCTGATAGGGCATGCAAGTAATACTAAGGAAAAGTAAATCCATCTTTTGAATCAGGTCTCTGCTGATTTAGCAAAGTATCACACTGCTCTTTTGTGACACTTGGGAATTGCCAAAAAGGATGGGAACAGATGAATAAACATCACCTTTCAATTGTCTTCCACTGGAGCAGTAATGGACCATTGCTGCAATACGTAATTCTTAAAATAATAATAAAAAAGAAAGATTAGCAAGAATTAAAAAGATTCATCCTTTTGATCTGAAGAAACTGCTCACCTTTGCTGCTTCTCTGTCCATCTCAGAAAGCTCAGAAGACAAAACATCATGGCTCATTCTTTCTCTTTGAATTGATTTCTTTCCAGAATTTATGTGGATTATGTATGAAGTGTGGTCTTACTGGTTATTTTCATTTGCACTCTAAACCCTTCGTGTTTCCCTCTGAAATCCCTGGCAATTCATTTGCTCTCTGCTTTTCTATTTTTAAATTCTTCTGCTGAAGTTCTGGAATCTTCATTTGCATTTTGCATTTTGGACTTGGAGGATAAAGTGGGGATTATTTTGCTGTGGTTTTTCTGTTTGTTTTTAAGGCCACTTTTCAGGACAACTTGCAGCTAGGTTATTTATTGTTTTTCCACTAAATCCTTCCATGCTTTTTAGCTGAGTGTTATTTTACCTATCTGAAGGGCTGCCCTTGGCCTGGAACATGCTATCATATTCCCTTCAAGAGCTTGTAAGAACATCTCAGGGTTAAGTTACATGCTAGTCCAGGCAAGGACTGCTATCCATGCTATTCATTTGCTGTGGTTACAGCTGGTAAGTAGTTATCAAGGATTCTTCTTTTTCTTTCAGAAAATATGTATTTCTGCTTTCAATATAGCCTAATCATGTAAAGGTGCGACTTAAACAGATCTGCTCTGGGTATTTGCCCATTGCACTTCCAAACATCACCAAACAGTAATCTGTGCACTTACTTGTCAAAACTTGGATTTGAAATCCATTCCATATGTGCAATAATAATAATAAAGTGCACAATATTTTATATCAGAATGAATATATTTATGGAGCAATTGACAGAGGTTATCTCATTAAATGACAAGCATTCTCCAAATAATAAACCAAATCAACAGCTAAAGGTGTACATGCCCATAAACTACAGAAGCCCCCTAGCTGACTGCTTCTTACATGCAGGAGTTTAACTTCTTGAGCATTTTGTATGTGTCAATTACCCAATTACACAAAACTTAAAATGGAAACATCCATCAGCTCTGATATGCAAATACAGTAAGATTCAGGCCTATGCAGCGTCAGTAATCAGTCTGTCATAAATTCCTCCTGCTGTGCCAGAACATCATCTTCCCAAGAGGAATCATCCATCACCTCAGGAAAAACGTAACAAAGAAAAAAGTTCTGAGTCAGCTCTTTGCTGCATGCAATGGCTGTGGCTCTTATTCTGAAAGTCTACCCTTGCCGTGAAAAAGCTGAGGTAAAATGAAAAACATCCATATGGTTAGTAAACAGATCTGTGCTCATTAGTAATATTTGAGCATGTATTGAATTGTCTTATTTTTCTCCAATATTCAAATTGTGCCTGTTACTAGTCTCTGTGGGGCTGTGGAATATAAGAATTAGAAAGACTAGGCACAGCAGTTGCATGGGAGAAGCAATACACGCCGGGTGCACAAGCATGCTCTCCCTGGAGCTGTTGCTTCTCCTGCTGGCTTTTCCGCTGCCTGGTCCTGCAACCTTGGTGGCATTGGTAGAGACAGTCCCACAGCTGGTGTGACCCAGGGGCCCCCCACAGCTGCCTCCAAAGAGTGGGAGAGACAGAAAGCACATAGTCTAAAATAACCACTTTCAATCTGACTTGTATGGACTGAAGAAGTGGTACCGCTGCTCATGAGTGCCTCAGCTACCACAGCTAAACTGCAGAAACCTGCACTGATCATGAAAGTAAAGTAGATTTTAGTGTAAATTACTGTTGATAATAATAACACATAATAACAGTATAAAAATAATACTAAGAATATGGATTCATTACCATAGGTTTGCACTTAAATCTTCTGATTAGCAATACTTACTCCATTTTAAGTGGTCCCGGCTACACATTAAAGAAACAAACTTTATACCACAGACCCCAGATGGCCACAATGTCAATGACCAAGATGAATGACATGCACACAGTCCACCCTCTGAAAAAGCAGTTAACCACACAACTCACTATGTCCCAACAGGCAAAGTCTGGACAGTCCCTCCATGTAACCATCAGAGGCTGATAAAAGCAAAAAGCACAGAGGAGGTTAGAGCAGGCTTTGCTTTTCACTAAAGTTAATGTCTTCCCACCTCCTGCCAGTGCAAAACCTTCTTATAGCTACTAGAAGACGAAGAATCAAGGGTCCCAGATCTGCTGTCCTGCATCTTTACCCTTGCCAACTTCTCCTAGGACACCTGGGAAGTCAGTCCTTGTAAGACTGGGGACCAAAATGAAGTCTGCTGTAGGAGATTTTCAACATCATACACAACACATGAAAGTGCTGCATTTGCAAACAGGCTTCTCTTCAGATACAAATGTATCTGTATTCTCCCATTTTTACATTATCTCCTTGTTCTGTCTCAGGACACACACAGAACAGTGGGGTACAGGAGTCTCCAGAGAAGTCAGCTGGCAGACTAATGTAGAGATCAAATTTACACCTAAAAGTGATTGAAGGGAAAGGATTGTTGTAGTTTCACTGGGAATATCAGAAAGGCCTGGGGCAGCTCAAAATGTGAGATCAGAGCCACCAGGGAGCAATAGTATAAACCTAAGCAACTGGAGAAGGAAGACAGAAGTGGTTTAGGGTGTACTTGAGGCAGTAGATCAAAGAGTTGACTTGTGAATGAAAAAAGTCAGATCCAAAACTAAGTGAGTGAAGGGAAGAGCAGACTGACACAAAGACTGAAGCAAGTTTGGTTTCCTTTACTATCTTCTTTTCGATCTGAATTGTGCTTGTTGTAGTTACCGCGATTATCTCAAGGATATTACAAGTAGGACACTGGAAGAGATGTTTGCATTAACGCATAGAATGATGGTATCAGAGGTACTGTTTGTTAGACTAAGCTGTGTCCTCTGCAATTGAAATGGCATTTTTGTTACTCGCCTATTCTCTTCTTCCGTTCAAATAATACTCTATAGGAAAGGATTACAAGAGGAGGAGCCCAGGAACTTTGAACCTGAGATGCTTTGATTTGTCCCATAGGCATGGAGTCGGAGGTCGCGCACTGGGGGCCCGTGAAGGAAGATGTTCCACGGGACACTGAGCTGGAAAGGGGCCAAGGAGACTTCCAGACGCTTCACAGCATAAAATTGTCTCTAAGATTTAAACCATGAGGAGTGGGTCTCTGTAAAAGCAAAGCTGTTTCATCCAGATCTTTTCAGTTTTGACACACAGTTACATAAATCATGTCAAGAGATGAAGCAGCAGCCAATATCAGGGCCTCTTTTTTCCTCTATCTGTTGTACGCGAGGAAGAAGGGGGGAGGGGTGAACTAAGACCATTATTTTAGTTGCTAAAACCTCTTTTCCTCAATAACCTGCTCATGACTTTCCCTAGTCATCCTGAATTGTGGCATAAAAATCTTTTGACCTAGCTACCAGAAGAAAAGTCAACTTAAGAAACAAATCATTTAGAAAACAGCAATAAAACAGTGATAACAGGAATAAAATCTCAACAGCTTTCGATTTATGCTAGAGTAAATAAGTTTTATAACAAGATCTTCTCCATACATTCACAGCAGCAGCAGGTGAGTCTCCCATTACATGCTTTAAGGAAGAAAGGACCCCCACAGACATCAAAAGCCTGCAAGAGACAGACCACCCCTGCAAGGTTAGCTGCCAGACCAGGATGTGTGTGATGTTGCAGGTCCCTCCACAGATGCTTAATGTGAAGCACATCGGCTAAATTCCTCATGTGCCTGAAATCAGGAACGTGCTCACACACCTCGCAAAATGGAGCTGCTGGGGAGAATCACAGCTCTTGGGGCTCTTGCCCCAACAATTATAAGTTACTTCAAGGCCAGGCATCACCCAGACATATTGATTGCAGACACTGCAGCAGCAGGTGAACATTGCTACACTGATTGCTCCAAACTGAAGAAGACAGTCTCACCAACTAGACTAGGAAGCAACTTTTTTTTCTAGCTCACGATGTCTCCTTGTCTCGCTCCCCCGGGTCCACAATGCACACTATCACACAGACATCCTGCGTTTCACATTTTCGTCTGTTCAAGTCCTACGAGTTGACTGACAAGCTTCTCACATACCACACACCCTGCCCCAGCTCATCACAGCAGGAAGACAGAAATAGATATGTCAGTATGGCCGCAGCTCAGCCCCATCAATCAACTCAGCAGCGATGATGGGGCCAAATGAAGTCTTTCCACTCATTAGATTCCTGTGGTCTACGATGTGCCAAGAGTTTGACCACAAGTCCCTGGCATATGTAGATGGCTTCTGTGATTCCCAGGTGGTCGCTCATCAAAATACATCCCAGGCCTGGGTCTGGTTAGCTTCCCAGAACAGATGAGACCGACGCAGCCATGGGCTCCAAAGATAATTGTTTCTTGAAGAATACAGTTTTTGGTACAGGAACAAAGGTCGGCAAACAACCAACATTTGTGGAGACAGAGATAAGAAGTCATAGCAAACCTGAAGAGATAGGGTAATATCTACCCTGTTTCATTTGGGAACAGCAGAAAAGGAAGGCTTCTATTGTTTTTTTCTTAGCCAAAACAATACTTTAAAAGACCCACCTTGAAAGGCAATAATTTTCTTTATTTGCAAATAAGAGATACTATCACATTCTCATATAACCTAATCCCCAGTAGTTCTGCTCTCTCTCTTCTCTCCTCTGGCCATCTCTGCTCTGACACCCCTCAGGCCCAGGTGACTGCAGAATTAAGACAATAATTCTTATTGTGACAGTAAGGTAAATCTCTGTTTTTTACAAAAGCCCCTTTTCAGTGGAATTTGATACCATTTTATGATTTGATTCTGCAAGAGGAACACCCAGCTGAGCCCCAAATCAACACAGAATTCATTAAAGGACCTGGGCACTGGCTTGATCTCTAGGGAGAAGAACAAGGTCTCTCTCTTTCCCTCCCCTTTTTACAACACCACCAGCACAAAAAGGTATGAAACATGTAGGCAAGATTTAATAAATCAGTAGAAGGACTTGTTGCGCTTTTTTTTTTTTTTTTTTTTTTTTTTATGGAAGGATGAAATATAGGAAAAGGACCACAAGAAGCAGGGAGGGAGAACTAGGGAAAGGCAGCAGATGTTGTAAAAGATCTACTTTCATGTTCCCTGTGCACCAGAAATGTGCAGACGTATGTTGGCAGAGCTACAGTCAGAGTCCATAGCGAGGCTACATCTTACACATCTGGAAGCTATTTGGCAGGGTGTAGAGTTCAAATGTTTTATGCTTCAGCTGGTTTCAGACATACCTTTCAGTGCCGGGCTGAGTTTGGGACAGCTCAACCTACGGGATCATTAAAGAAGGCGTTCACTGCAGCTTCATCGTGCTTGCTTCA